>CM019156.1:29879074-30287608 GCA_009733165.1 Naja naja | reverse complement strand
AAATTGGGACATCTCCACAAAGTTCCCACCCCCCGAAGTTGAGCTGAGTTTGAAGGAGATTTTTGCCTTTTCTGCGTGACCAAAACATCCATGAGAAAAAAATGAATCAGCCTCATTTTTCAGAGCCACTTAAAACGCCACCACGCAATAACACACACTTCAAAAAGTGTTTCCAAAGCTGTCAGAAATTAATTTCAGTCAATAACCTTCAAAACCCACCAAGGTGGAATGAAAACAAACCAAAGGCCCAGATCATTCCGATCATTTGCAGCAGGAGAGAAAAATCAATGTGGCCCAGGGTTTTGCAGACATTTCAGTTGGGCAAATGGCAGTTGCGGGTGGATTTAAGTGGCATTAATCACACACCAATTTATTCTTTGTAGGAGAACCTTTCAAAAAAAAAAACCCACCCCTCAATTCTGAGTCCCCGGGGAGATAAGGCAGCACATAAGACCAAACAAACAAACAAACAAACAAACAAACAAACAAACACTCTACTCCTATTCTATTCTATTCTATTCTATTCTATATTGTTCTATTCTATTTTCTATTCTATTCTACTCTATTCTGTATTCTATTCTGTTCTATTCTATTCTTATTGTGCCCTATGACTATTATTAAGTGATGTACCTGATGATTCTTGACTCTTGCCGAATGTATCTTTTCTTTTATGTGCACTGAGAGCATTTGCACCAAGACAAATTCCTTGTGTCCAGTCACACTTAGCCAATAAAGAATTCTATTCTAAAAAAAAAGAAAGTGGGGGGTTACCGAAGGTGAAGGCCGCGTGTTGATGACCGTCTTGTCCACTTTCGGCTTCGGCTTCTTCCCATCCTTGTCTGAAACAGACTGGAGTCTCTTCTCTGTAGCCACCATGGCTTTTGCCTGGACAGTGGGGTCGGTGGACTTCAGGCCTTCAATCAAGGCAGCTGTAGAAAAATGGAGTTCCCAAAGACAAAAGAGATTCGCTTGGAAACAGGGGAAAAACAACACGGGACCAATCGGGAGGTCGAAGCCCCGGTGGGGAAGGTTTGCCAGAGGAGGTCAGAAAAGTCAAGATGGCCACTGCAACCCGAAGCCCAGTGCTCCCCATCATTGTGGACTCGATGCTTCGGGGAGGGGGGGGCACCTTGGCTCCAAATACCCCCCCTCCCCCAAATACCCCCCTCTGATGTCTGTAAAAATAGGAGTGTGTCTTATTTCTTTTATCCCATAAGAAAGCATGCCACCCTGCTTCTAAATCATGGCCTTCAATTGTTAAGATCCTTTTATTCCTTTTAATTTATCCATTCTCTAATCCATGTTAGGACCACAGCCTGATAGTATAATTCCCATTTTGGGAGTCCAAAGCCACCTCTACTTCTGCTATCTTGTAACATCCTTAGGTTTATTAATGCTTTCTTGCCCAGCCATATAAATGTTGTGACTATTCTATTTAATTCTTCCCAAAAAAATTCTTATCTAATTTTATAGGGATTGTTTGAAAACACTACAATAATTTCCGTAAAACATTCATTTCAGCTGAGGCCATCACCATGCAATGGGGGGAAGAGGAAGGGAAAATGGACCACTGGGTGATCTCCTTGAAAGGAGGGGAAGAAAGAGGATTTCTATTTCTGAAACCGAAGGTGAAATCTGAAGGTCCCGAGCCCAGGTGGGCAGCAATCCAACCGGAGACCCTTCCCCTCTAATCCTGGCACCCACCAAGGGGGAAGGGGCTTCTCCCCTATCCTAGCAAAGAAGGACTCCAGCAGATGCCCTCAGCCTCCTGCAAGTTTACTTTAGTTTATTGTCATTGCACCTCATACAACAAAATTAAATACCATCTTCACTGTACATTATGACTATGAAAATAAACACACAAACACACATCCTTCACATTCTATACAACTGAATTGAAAACCCTTGATATTGCATTAATAATGCCCTACACAGTAGAATTCAATAGAGTTCCTGCCCTGGGATAGAAGCTGTTTTTCAGCCTATTTGTCCTTGTTTTTATTATTCTGTACCGTCTGCCAGATGGTAATAGTTCAAAAAAAGGATTCCCAGGATGAGATGGATCTTTGAGGATGTTTTGAACTTTCTTAAGGCAGCAGGAGCTATAAAGCTCTTCCAAAGAGGGGAGAGGGCAACCCATGATCTTCTGGGCAATGCAACCCTCTGGAGGGCTGTCCTATCTGCCACTGTGCAGTAAGTTAAGATACTCTCTATGGTGCAGCGGTAGAAGGTCACCAGCAGTTTTCCATTCAGTTGTTGTTTCCTGAGAAGCCTCAGGTAGTATCATCTCTGCTGGGCCCTTTTGACCAGGGCTGCAATGTGGGCGCCCCAGGTCAGGTCCTCTTTTAGGGTAACACCCAGAAACTTAAAACTGGCCAATTGCTCCACTTGGTGTCCATCAAGGGCTGGATGCCTGATCTGTTCCTTCTATATCTTTACAGACTCTTCACATCCTGGACATAAACTGTTTCAACTCCTACCCTCAAAACGACGCTATAGAGCATTGCACACCAGAACAACTAGACACAAGGACAGTTTTTCCCCCCAACTCTGCTCGCCATCCCTCTGCTAAACAAATAATTCCCTCAATACTGTCCAACTGTATTTACAAAGTCTGCACTACTATTACTATTAATCTTCTCATCCTTCCTTATTGCCCATCTCCTCCCATTTGTGACTGTATGATGGTAACTTTGTGGCTTGTATGCTTACGATTTATATTGACTGTTTCCTAATATGATTTGATTGTTTATTGCACCCAATGACTATCATTAAGTGTGGTACCTGATGATTCTGGACTCTTGACGAATTTATCTTCTCCTTTATGTACACTGAGAGCATTTGCACCAAAGACAAATTCCTTGGGTGTCCAACCACATTTGGCCAATAAAGAATTCTGTTCTGTTCTGTTCTGTTCTAGTCTACTCCTACTCCTATTCAATTCTATATAGTCCAATATCAGCTCCTTGGTCTTATTGGTGTTGAGGACCTAGTTATTCTCTCCGCACCAGGAAAGCAACCGTTGCTCCACCTCATCTCGGTAGGCAGACTCACCCGCCCCCCCACCACCACTGCTGTTGCAAGGCCTCCTAGGCTGCCTCGGGTGGGCTTCCCCTACCTTTTGCCTCCTGGGGAGACCCCTGCCTTGGAGCCACCCCCGCAGAAATGCCCCAAGCCAGGAAACCCGGGTCAGATTTGGGAGGGTCCCTCATCCAAGAGACCCCTCCCCAAGCAGAGAGAGCCCGGGTGGGGGGCGGGGTTGCAGACTCCTGGCTGCCCCGGAGGGACCCCCCTTGTCTCCCCCACCCAGGACCAAGCCGGGCTCACCGACTTCGTCCACGTCCCGCAGGAAGCCCTGCAGCTCCCGCTCCTCCCGCCGCCCCGACATCCTGGCTCCGCTGCGGGAGCTGAGCTGCACAGCTTGGACCAGCCGCCCGCAGCGCTGCCTGGGAAGCAGCTGGGGAAAGTCCGCAGGAGCGTCTGCCGTCGCCCCGGCAACCGTGGGCGGGGCTATGCAAAGTTGTCGGACGGGAGGGAGGGAGACGCTTGGCCGCAGAATCCCCGCCCCTCGGGGGCGTGGGGAGGGCGGGGCTATGCAAAACTCTCACCGCAAAGCATTGCGCTCTGGCCGTTGCGGGAAGAGCGCGCCTGCTCTGCGCGGGGGGTGCCGGGAGCTGAAGCTCTCGAACACGCGAGGCAGCCCAGTTGCCTACAGCTCCCAGAGTTCCCAGCCCCACCAAAGGCTTGAGGGACTTTCTGGCTCGGGATTCTGGGAGTTGAAGTCCAGGCATCTTAAAGCGGCCGCGTTTCAATTCAGGCTGGATCTCTCGACACTGAAAATACACTCAGAGATTAAATGGGGACCAACTAAGCATCTTTTTAAACGACTGGATTTCTCTGAACGTCTCAAGTAGAATTTCTTACTGACTCCACCCTTGGAGTTCATCCGAGACTCCCTGAGCAGCAAATAATAATTACAATTTTTCTATTCTTTATTAAGGACTTTTTGGCTGTCCCTTCTGGGAGAACCCCCCAAAAGTTTTCCAAAACGGCTTAAAGAAATGCAAGCACCCCTGAAGCAAAACAGATTTTAGACCAGGAATCCTAAAACTCCTATTCTAGGCCAGATACTGCTTAAAAAAAAGTTTCCATCTTACATTGAAACAATGAACAATTCATCTCCCCTTCTTTGTTTTCCATCGTGTCCAACAGAACTCCGAGGATCTGGTTGCATTAAGATCTGTAAGCTGATAAAGCAAAACACAATAAAAAGTTAAAGACAAATTGAATCTTACGTTGCATCTTTGCTTTTGCACCAATGAATGCACAGATTTTGGCCAGAAGAAGGTGAGTTTTCTGCCCAGGCAGGAGGACACAGTCTGCTGTTTTTAGCTCAGAAAAATTCACTTTTCTAGCCTAGATATTAATATACAAGGTAAAAGTTTCCCTGTCCAGTTGTGTCTGACTCTAGGGGCTGTTGTTCATCTCCATTTCTTGGCCCAGGGTGCCGGCGTTGTCTGAAGACAATTTCCACACTCATGTGGCCAGAATGGCTATACAGCAAAGGTGCACGGAACGCTGTTACCTTCCTACCGAAGTGGTACCTATTTATCTACTCACACTTGCCTGTTTTCGAACTGCTAGGCGAGCAGGAGATGGAGAAGGAATGGGAACTCACCCCATGGCACAGAGCTTAGTGCTTGAACTCGGGCTGTCAGCTTTTCATCTGACAGGCTCAGCTTCCTAACCACTGAGCCATCATGCCCTCCCCCTGGATAGCAATGTTCAAAACAGCAATTCTTATGAATCAATGTACTTTAAAGTGTAACCTGTAACATATATAATTCTTATATATATGGAGAATGGATGTTGGATCCCCTCACCTGCCACGAGATGGCGGTAGCTGCTCATTTAACCATCAGCTCTTTTAACCATTCTTTCATTCGCACTGTGTTCAATTGTTTTTAATGTTTACTTAGTAAAATTTATAATTTAAAATAAAAACAAAAACCCCATTCTTCAATCTTGTTGCCGTTTTCTAGAGAGCTGCAGAGAAGGACTTTTTCCTCCTCCTCTCAATTTTGAATTCCTAAGCCATCAGCAAAGGCTAGTTAAGCTAGCAAGGAACAGGCAGCCAAATGCTTCAAATCTGATAGAAAAATCGCGGTCAACAACAGCCGCAGCAGAAACCTAACTGCGGAGTGGAAAACAAAACGGGATTATAAAACTGTCCACTGGATGGCGAGCGTAGCTAATACAGTGTTTTTCAATCTGATGACTTGTGGACTTCCAAATTCTGGGCGTTGAAGAAATCCTTAGGGCATAAAGCTGCTAAGTCTGGAAGACAAGGGGCTAGCTAACATGTGCAAAGACTTGAAAGAATGGAATGGAATAGGAATAGATAGGACAGGATATTCATTTTCAATTTCATTGTACACATGTTGTGCATTGACAATAAACGTTTGATTTGATTGATTTGAATAGAAAAGAATATTGGAATGAAGAATGGAATGGAATGGAATGGAAGAGAATAAGAATAGAATAGAATAGAATAGAATAGAATTGGAATTGGAATTGGAATTGGAATTGGAATGGAATGGAATAGGGGATGGGGTAGAGTAGAGATAGGAATAGGATGGAGTGGAATGGAGTAGAGTAGAGTAGAGTAGATTAAAGTAGAGTAGAGATAGGAATAGGGATAGGGATAGAATAAGATGGAACAGGAGCCGGAAGGGACCTTGGAGGTCTTCTAGTCCAGCCCTCTGCTCAAGCAGGAGAATCTATACCATTTCAGATAAGTGGCTGTCTAGTCTCTTCTTAAAAGCATCCAGTGATGGAGCGCCCACGATTTCTGAAGGCCACTTCTGTGCCACTGGTTAATTGTCCTCATGGTTAGGAACTGAACTGAACTGAGGCTCCTTTCCACTTGCAAACACCAACCTTTATTGGTCTTCCCCAACTAACAGGTCTGTCTCTCGTGTTGGGGAAAGCAGCCTCAAGAGAGCAGGATCCACAATCGACTAACTAACGTTGGAGCAGAGAGAAAGCCAAGGAACCAGGAGCAAAAAAACAAAAAACAAAAACCAACCAGAAGCAGCTTGGTAGCCCAGAAGCATCTACTTTGATAGTATTCATTGACTGGAAATGTTTGCTTGAGTCAGGATGTCTCTTACAGATAATCAGAGTTGGAAGGGACCTTATAGGTCATCTAGTCCAACCCTCCGCCCAAGCGGAAGACCCTACACCATTTCTGACAAATGGCAGTCCAATCTCTTCTTGAAGACCTCAAGCGATGGCACTCCCACAACTTCTGAAGGCAATTTCTGTTCCATGGGTTGATTGTTCTCACCGTCAGAAAGTTTCTCCTTATTTCCAGGTTGAATCTCTCCTTGTTCAGCTTCCATCCATTATTCCTTGTCTGGCCTTCAGGTGCTCTGGAGAATAGCTTGACCCCTTCCTCCTCTCTGGGGCAGCCCCTCAATAAATATTGGAAGATGCTCTCCTGTCTCCCCTGGTCCTTCTCTTCCCTAGACTAGCCATGTCCAGTTCCTGCAACCGTTCTTCATATGTTTTAGCCTCCAGTCCCCTCATCATCCTGGTTGCTCTTCTCTGCACTTTTTCTTGTGGTTCACCAGCTGCAGTAACTTCTTGGTAGGGTTGGGGAAGTGGGTGGCTCACACAATTCCTTTCACAGCACAGCAGGAAAGTGGAAAAAATTGCTTTGGGTAAGGCACTGGCGGAGCAAAGGATACACCAGGAAGAGAAGGAGGGGAATAAACTAAAATACAGGTGGTCTGTGTTTAGTGACTATTCAAAGTTTCAACGGTATTGAAAAAAGTGACTTATAATACATATTCTGACAGCCGCGAGAATAACCTATGCTCAAAATTGGAAACTGGAGGGTAATCCCACTGATAATATGTTAATTTAAAAAATTATGGATTGTGCGGAAATGAATAAGCTTACTATGGAGTTGCAAGAGAAGGAAAAAAGAGAATTCTATACGATCTGGGATAATTTGTATACTTGGATAGATAACAGGAATAATAGATAATGTATAAGGTAAATATGAATAATGTATATATTTATTTATTTATTTATTTATTGATTGTATGTCACCCCATCTCCAAGACTCAAGCACAACTAAAACAACAACAATAAATACTTAAAAAGAAATTAAACTAATTTCACAAGCCCAAAAATACAAAAACTAAAATTTACAGTGGTTAAAATAATTAAGAAACCCATCCCCACCCCAAGGAGGGGTGACAGCCTGGATTGGTCGAACAACCAGGTCTTCAAATCATGGCGAAGGTGTGGAGGTCAGGGGCCAGGCGGAGCCCCAGGGGAGTTGGTTCCAGAGGTCAGGGCACAGAATAGGATCCTCGCTGGGGACCGCCAGCCGACATTGGCATGCACGGGACCCGAGGAGTCCTTGTTGTGCTCGCACAGGGCGGTTGGCACTCGATATCGGCAGAAGACGCTCCCTTAAATATTGAGGACCCATGTCGTGAAGGACTTTGTATGTTAAAACCAGAACCTTGAATCTCACCCGGAGTGCAACCGGCAACCAATGCAGGCAGCACAGGAGGGGGTAACATGGGAAATCGAAACTCCCATCACCACCCACGCCGCCGCATTTTGCAGCAGTTGCAATCTCCGGATGGTATGCAAGGGCAGTCCTAAGTAGAGAGTGTTGCAGTAGTCGAGTCTAGAGGTAACAAGGGCATGAGTAACTGCGCGCAGGGCATCCCGTCCAGGAAAGGGCTGTTGGTGAACAAGGCGAGCTGGGCAAAGGCCCCCTGGCAACAGCCCCCACCTGCTCCTCCAACTGGAGCCGTACATCCAGGAGGACCCCCAGATTCCACGCCCTATCCACAGGGGGTAACACCACTCCCCCTATGGCCAGAGATGGATATTCCTGACTGGGCCGAGATGCCGGTATGCACAGCCATATATGTACATAGACATGAATAATGGAAAATGGAAAAACCGATGCTACAACGAATTGCAAAAATTGTAAACACGATTTGTGTTTTTTTTTAATTTGTAAAACTTTAATAAAAATTATTTTTCAAAAAAAGAAAAAAAAGAAAAAGGTGACTTATGGCTCTCTTTCACCTACGGCTGTTGGTGGCATCCCCAAGGTCACCTGTTCAAAATTTGGATGCTTAGAGGCTGAAGGTCCAGAAACACCATCGCTGAGCTAAAAACGTGATGCAAAGAGCTTGGCTACACAACGTGGCATCCTTCAAGGTATAGGTAGAGGTTCCCCTCACACATATGTGCTAGTCGTTTCTGGCTCACTTCCATCACAAAGCCAAAGAAGAGCCAGCACTGTCTGAAGATGTCTCCGCGGTCACATGGCCAGCAGGACTAAATGCCGATAAGGTGCACAGAATGCTGTGACCTTCCCACCAAAGGGGTCCCTATTTTTCTACTTGCATTTTTATGTGCTTTCAAACTGCTAGGTTGGCAGAAGCTGCTGGGACCAGGAACGGGAGCTCACTCCATGATGCGGCGCTAGGGATTCGAACCGCTGAACTGCCGACTTTTCTGATCAATAAGCTGTCTTTGTCTTCTCTATCTGTCTCTGTCTATCTATACCTACCTATCTACCTACCTAAGGTAAAGGTTCCCCTCGCGCATGTGTGCTAGTCGTTTCCGGCTCTAGGGGGCAGTGCTCCTCTCTGTTACAAAGTCAAAGAGCCAGCGCTGTCTGAAGACATCTCTGTGGTCACGTGGCCGGCAGGACTAAACGCCGATAAGGCGCACAGAATGCTGTGACCTTTCCACCAAAGGGGTCCCTATTTTTCTACTTGCATTTTTTACGTGCTTTCGAACTGCTAGGTTGGCAGAAGCTGGGACAAGGAACAGGAGCTCACTCCATTACGCAGCGCTAGGGATTCAAACCACCGAACCGCCAACCTTTCTGATCGACAAGCTCAGTGTCTTAGCCACTGAGGCACCATGTCTCCATATGTGGCATCCTTTGGGAACCCCCAAAACTACGCCCTTGATGGGCAGCAGAGTCTTACCTTCAGTGCAAGGCAAAGGGGGTGGAGTCTACAGTCAGCAGGCATCGCCTTCAGGAGTCCTACAGCCAATGCCACCACAGCCCCTTAGAACACATGCTCGAAGCACACCCCAAGTGTGTCAGGAGGTCTTGCACACCAGCCTATGTTTGGATGTCCCACCTCCCCCACCTCCTAGGACTCAGATCTTGGCTAAGGCTTCTGCTGTTGTCCTCTGGAGATCCATCAGCTTCTTCAGCGGCTCCTCCTCCTCTCTCCCTTTTGCTCCTTGCCCTTGAGACACCAGGCCACCGTCCAGGTAGATCTTGGCCCACCTGCAAGTAGGTAACAGCTAATGGCCTGAGAAGTATTAAAGAAGAATGGCAAAACCTGTGAGCTTCCTGCACGGTGAGTGACAGATCCCTTTCCCATCCTACACACCTCACTGGTATTTGACAGGCTGGCCGGTTCCTTTCCCAACTTTTAGGGTTTTAATTAGAGCTGCCAATCATCCTGGAAACATATTAAGATTGTCTTCAGCTTGGAGGATACAGGGCACTGAGCAAAGCAATCTCATCTCCTTTTTATTCTATGCCACAATCAGGAGGGCAGGAAGGTAGGAAGCAAGGTGCACAAAATTCACAGGGAAATCACTCTCTGGTTGCGTTCAGACAACCATAGGATTACATGAACCGTGGACTACACAAACCATGGATTCAAGGTCCCCTGGGCAACCTCTTTTCAACCTCACCTGGTCGGTTCTTCTTCTCCATTTCTGGAAGCTCCAAAAATAACTCATAAGCTGAGATGGCCCCCAATTTGGCCGCACTGGGGTGGTGGTGGTTTGGCAGGCTCGCTCCATATCCTGGCCTCCTGCAAGCGGGTGCAATTGGAGCTGCCCAGCTCTGGGTTGACCCCGAAGCTCTTCCTAAGAGGCAAACATGCCTTTGGCTTCCTGGTGGGTCTTTATCTCCCCCAAGGATCATTCATGCACTGGCAGGATGATGCTTTTGAATAGAGCACTATTATTGAAGTTGTCAGAAACAGCTGTGATGAATGTGCTCAACCAAACCAATTCAGACACAAGTCTGCCAACGGATTGTAATATCACAAGATACAAGCTGAACACAAAACACATCTTGGAACACGAGAGGGTGGAGGGCTGGTCTAAATTGCTAGTAACCGTTTGACTGCTGGGGTTGGCTGGACCACCCCTGGGGTCTCATGGAGAGTTGCCAGAACAGGGAAGCCAGAGACCAAACCTCAGGCAAATAAGCTAACAGGAAACCACTCTAGGAAGCACCAGAACTGACAAGCCAGGTCACAAATAGATAAACAGAGAGCAAACTCCACTCTCTCCTAGCACTGATGAGATTACCTAGCTGGGTTAGGAAACATCTGCAAGAAAAGAACCGGACTCAAAGAGCATCAGATCTAATCTACTTGACACAACGGGCTTTGTCACTAGAGTTGCAGATCTTTTGGAAGCTGGCAATCCCAGCACATCTAGAGGTGCCAGCTGAGCTTCTGTTGTTTTCTTGCAGACCTTTCATAGCCCAACTAGGTAACCTCATCAGTGGTAGGAGAGAGTGGGTTTTGCTCTCAGACCTGCCCTGTCAGTGCTGATGGGAGTCATCTTGGTGCTTGACTTGATTATGCAACTCATAATATGCCTAGCAAAAGACAGAGCCACCTTTAGAATATCCCTTTCCCAGAACTGCCAGGTAAGACCAAGGCAACAGAAGGCTTACACAAAATCCTTTTTTTTTCTTTTTTTGGTAATTTTTATTTGAACACAAGTATTGTGACAGAATGCAAAGTCAAAATTCTCCGTTAGTATCAGTATTTACATTGGTGAGAATGGCAATAAAGGTGGTACCCATGTTTCACTCGGTAAAAAGTTTTTTGTCTTTTCTTTCGTTTTTTATAACAAGAGAGAAGGCCCCTGAAAGAGGAATGCTGGAGGAGGAGGGGAGTGGGCAGAGGGGGGAGAGCTAACCCCCCCCACCAAAGTGAACCAGGGCTCCGAAGACTGTCCCAGAGACGGAGGTGGTGATGGTGATGGGGGGTGCAGAAGAAAACGCACAGTTAGAAACAAACAAACCCGAATCCTTTGGGGTAGAAACCAAGCAAATAATGTGCTATTGTCCTCTCTTCCCCCCTCCTTAAGATATTGCATGATGAAACACGTTTACTGTACTACAAGAAGTATGAATGCCAGATAGATAGATAGATAGATAGACAGATATGTATGGTGCATACATGTCTAGATGTACACGTTGTAAACAGTGGGGCAAGTTGGTCCCTCTTCAAAATTTGTATCCCCTTAGAAAATAAAATACACCGGCATAAACATAACATGAGTGCAACAACTCCATTTAAAATAAAAATAAAAGTAGAAAGCCATTTCTAAATGAAGCCCATAATGATCCCCCAGCCCTTTCCCTGCAGAGAAGTGGTGCCGTTGGCTGGTCAGGACATGGTGTCCCCTCCTTAAGGAAGTCTCCAAACCTGGCAACTTTTAAGGCTTGTGGACTCCAACTCCAGGAGAATTCTGGAAGATGAAGTCCACAAGTCTTAAAGTTGCCAAGTTTGGAGGCCTCTGCCTTAAGGGATGCTCCAGCCAATGTTCTTTAGGATGTTCTTGAGTCTTGGAACAAGACTTCCTGCTCGCGGGTTTCCGAGCCTTCAGGAGCCCCACAACTTTTCTCCAACGTGCCACCTTTGGGTCGACCCCCAAGGCAGGCAAGTTCTCCATCCAGCTGAGGGGAGCAGAAGGTCCCCTTCCAACTGGCTCCCTCTTTAAATGGATGGGGAAGAGGGGCTTGGGTGGAAAAAGAGCACGTCTCCACCATCCCTAACTCTCTTGGACTTCTTGGGAGCCGCTGGGGGCTTAAGGACATGGGGAGGGGTAGGAGAAGGACTGACCACATGGGCTTGCCTTTTGGGAAACCTTTCAGGACCCTCCCTGGCAAGACCCTCCCCCCTATACATTCCTGCCCTTGTGAACCTTCTTGAGAGCACCTTCCAGGGCAGGGATCTCCATCCTTGGCCACTTTAAGCCTTGGAGGACTTCAACTCCCAGAATTCCCCAGCTAACTTGGTCTCCAACCTTGGCCACTTTAAGCCTTGGAGGACTTCAACTCCCAGAATTCCCCAGCCAATTGTCTCAACTTCCTCAGAGTTCCCAGCCAGCAAGCTGGCTGGGGAATTCTGGGAGTTGAAGTCCTCCAAGGCTTAAAGTGGCCAAGGTTGGAGACCCCTGTTCTAGGGCTCCAAATCTCCCTACTTGGCCATCCAGGGCTTCCTCCAAAGGACGGGGAGTGTCAAATGGGTGGGCCAGCTAAAAAGGCCCCTCTGGTCCCCCCAATTCACCTTCCTGCAGGCAACCACACAGACACCCACCGTACAATGAGCAAAAGGAGAAGGCTGCCTTTTCCTAACCGTGAGACGCAGCGTCGCACCTGGAGATGCCGGTGGCAGGGAAGGGGGCATCTCCAGCTCCCCAGCCCCCCCTCCCCACCCCCCCTTACCTCCCCTCCCCGCGTCTGCAGCCCAAGGAATGTTACGTATCACATTCAGTTTCACAGATTGTACATTTATTGAAAGACGAACTAATCTCTGGTCAAAGGACAGCGGTCAGCTCTTCTGTTTACATCTCCTGAACCCGAGAGAAAAATCCTCTTTTGGGATTTTTTAAAAAAATTATTATTATTATTGTTTTTCCTCCATCACCCAAACTAATCCCTGCTACACTTTCCACATCCGAACTAGGTTGAAGGTTTTTTTTTTTTTTTCAATAAAAAAATGGTTACTATGACAAAGAACACATTTCACATTAAGATATTCACGCACCCACAGTGCACAAGCTTGCAGATCTAATGATTAAAAAAAAAACTGAAAACGATATTTTTTATCATCATTATTATTATTTTTACAAAAGGGCTGTCTTTTTTCCACTTCTCTATCCCTTTTTCCACATTTCCCATTTGCAGGAGAATAATTTCTTTCGAAGCTAAATTACACTTTTAGGCATGAGAGCCCTTGGAGAAATTTGTGAATGCTGGGTTTTACACTTATTGGTCTCTCACAATGACCCAGGAGTAGTCCTTGTGTTCAGACAGCTCTACTCTGGCAAATAACAATCAGACTGCTGAAATCTTTATTCAGACCACTTAACATTCTGACAAGAAGAAGCCTTCAAATCCCAATTATAGTGGGTCTTTGGAACTGCTGGCCATTTGCTAAGGGTGTTCTAGATCAGTAGATGCAATCTAGCATGCCCACTCCTTTTGCAAAACCCCCTTTTTGGCCAGATTTTTGCATTAGGCAAGGGAACTGCAGTTCCTTAAAGATATATATATATATATAGCCAGGGCTACAGATGCCCTTTTGGCTCACCTACAGCTGATGAAAGAGCCCTGCATAGGAAGGCCAAAACTCTTGAGCCAAAAGGAACCACATCCTTCATCACACTAGAGACCAGTGACTTCAACCTAAGCCAGCTGCTCCTTTCCCCAAGGGCTCAAATGGTCAAACTCGCCGTGCCAAAGACTGAGTTCGATGCACTAATGGCCACCTAAGGAAGACCTCAGCTCTAACTACGTGGATTTGGGAAAGTCCTCCCTTGCTCTCCTGAAAGGTCTTTCTGAACTGAATGGGAATTGGGGGGGCTGCCAAGTCCAGCCTTTGGATCCCTTGCTGAATGGCTTCTCACTCCCCGCCCCCCTCACCCGGCCAGGAATCAGGATGGATGCCCATCAGATCGGCTACCAGAGCTCAGATGCCCTTGGGGACTGGAGCTTGGGGCGGGCTGTGTCTTTTGCCAGCCCGGTCCAGCCCAAGACTGCGCCCTCGGTCTATACATTCTTTTAAGACAGATTTACAGTTCTTACATCCCAGCCTTAGGGATATTTATATACATACATTTGGACTGCACTCCAAGAAACCTCCAGGGGATGCTGCTTTCCAGGGCCATAAAAGTACCCTCAAGGTTCAACTTGGCCAACAGCATTCATGACATTTGCATTTACAGTACGGTTATTCTTCCGAAACCAGGCCACGATTAACTGGCTCCTGAAATTCAACACAATATATAATTCACTCAAATATATTAAGTTAGGAAGGAACCGTTTTTTTCAACAGCAGGAGGGGCCACGCCCCACTGCCCCCAACCTGGACAGGAGTGACCTACCAATGTTCCCAATCTCCCTATTTTTCAGTGGAGAGCGGGCAGTGGAGGGTCTCAGGGATGTCCCCACAGGTCCTCTTGGAGGCAACCCATCCCAGAGACTCTCTTGAGGGTTACAGGAATAATTGTGGTGAGCGGAAGGAAGGAACCATCTGGGCATCACCAGTTAACCTTCGTGGATTCTAGGGGGGTGGGCAGATTAAGCACCACATGGGGATATTCTCCCTCCAACTCAAGCACTTTGTAAAATCTTCTTTTGGGGGGGCTACATTCCTGCCTTCCCAAACTCTACTTCCTAAAACGGGGTGCTTAAGAGTTTCCTGCGTGTTTCTCAAGGAACTAGCTTGGACCAAGACACCAGCTGGCCCTTCATTAGCTCATCTCTATCCAAAGAAGGATCAAGGAAAAGGGAGGGTTACTTGATTTTCTTACTTTAGTAAGAATTAAAAATAAAAAAATAATAATAATTAAAAGAAAGATAAAAAGGGAAAACATCTACTGTAAACATCCATATTTTAAAATGTTTCCCTCTGCAAAGCAAGCATGCTGGCCCACCTATTTATCTATATAGCCTGCATTTTAGTTTCTCTGTCAATCTCTCTCTCTTTCTCTCTCTCTCTCTCTTTCTCTCTCTAAAAAGGCAGCTATTTTACATAGACTTTTAAACACAACAGTTTTTTTTTAAAAAACAAACATTTCATTGACTGTAAACACTGGAAGAAAAAAATGTTGGCAAAACAAAGGGACGAAAAGAAAACCCCTTCCTCCCCTCCCCCAAACCCACAAAAACAGAAGAGAACAAACGAACGGAGAATACTGTGGTTTGAAACTCATCCTCCCAAAGCTGCCCAACGCAGGCTTCCTCCACGCAAGGATAGGGATTAAAAGGAACGATTCGAAGGGCGCAACCAGCTGTCCGGCATCTTCCAGGAACCCATGGAAATGAACCCGGGGACAGGAGGGGGGCTCATTGCCAAGGGTTCTTCCCCAGAGATGAACAGCAGCTGTGCCCCCAAGGGCTTCAAGACATGAGAACAGGAGTCGGTTAAGGAGGTGGGGAGATGAACAACACACACAGAAGGAATCTGAAATCAACCAGGGTGCGGGGAAAGAGGGAGGAAACGGCGATTTACTGACGAGACTTTACAGGCTGTTTTTTTTTTCCTCAACTCAGCTGGAATATATAAAAATAAAAGATTTGGGGCCGGCGTTACTGTTCTGCTCGGCCACACCTTGCTAATTCTTTTTCTGATTCTCCCTAAATTTGCAGTAGTTAGTTTGGGTACATTGACACGGATGTTTTGCACAGGCTGTCTGCTGTCGTTGAAGAAGTGATAGTGGAAGGGTGGGGGGGAAGGGCGTGGGATTTCCTTTCCTCTTAAAAGCAAGTGCACATGAAGTAAGAATCTTTCTACAAACCTACCCAAACAGAAAAACAAACAGAAAAACAAAAACAAAAAAAACAAGCCCTAATTAAAACAATCCCCCCCCCAATAACCAAACACATTTTCCCCGTTGTATGCATTTTTTTTTGTCTGTTTTCATTTAAAAAAGGCAAAGACACTAGAGGAATGAGATGTGTATTTTTTGTGTTTTAAATGCTCAGGTGAAGCTGTTCTGTCAATTTTTTTTTTGTTTTGTTTTGTTTAAATTTCCCGCCTGCTCTGCTTTCGGCCCACGGTGCCCATCATGCTTTGCTCTCAGTTTCATTTGTTTGTGTGGCTTCGTTGGGGACCGTCTTCACTTCTGCGGGGGCTGCGTTGTTGGCTTCTGTGGCGGGAATGGCCGGCTTTTCTTCTACAGCGTTTTTCCTGGGTGGAAAACCAGAGAAACACGGCGGGTTAAGAGGAGGTTGGTGATGCTGGTTTCAAGCAGAAGGGCGAGGGGGGGGGGAGATCAGGGGCGGGGACCCCCCAATTTGGAGGCCAAGGAAGGAACTCAATGTGCTGGATGATGGTCATCAATGGTGGCCCTTTTGTCAACTCATAAAATGTTTCTGTGGTCTTTTAGAGTTGCCAACAGAAAGGGAAGAGGAAGCAGTGGGCAGCTTGAATTCCATAAATGTTTTTAAAGATAGTTTCTCGGCGACTGAAGTTTCTGCCGAGCAAACATCTAACTGGAGAACATGATTGATGACTCTTGGCTATGGATGTGTCCCATTGGAGAATATGAATTACGATACACCCAGGAGGTGGGGGAAAACCAGGGTCAAGGGTGACAATGAATGATGTGTCTCAGAGTTGGACATGTTAACTCCCAATAAATCCTTTTGGAGTTTGGCTAGAGACTCATGATTTAAATGGGGTTAAGTATCAGAATCCTAACACCTTTTTGGAAGAATGATCTGGAGGTCACCAGAAAAAGTGTTTAAGAATTGGCTTGGTGAGAGATTCCCCAGCCATTCTTTCTTTCTTTCTTTTTTTGGTGAAGAGATTGTTTTGGCTGTTTTAGGTGCATCACACAATGCAAGCACTTAATGGACTTGGAAGGGTCCCAACAGGAAAATAGGAAAGAAATTGATGGAAACCACATTGGCCAAACTTGTTTGGGAGAAACTCTGGAGCCCAGGCCATCCAGCCATGATGCCAACAGAAGGCCTGGTCACCTGCTCCTCAGGAGACCTCCTGAGCCCAGGACTGTTGTCTTTCCTGCTTCTCCTCACTTGGGTTCAGGCAGTGGTGGGATTCAAATAATTTAACAACCAGTTCTCTGCCCTAATGATTTCTTCTAACAACCAGTTCACCAAACTGCTCAGAAAGTTAACAACCGGTTCCTGTGAACCGGTGTGAACCGGCTGAATCTCACCACTGGGTTCTGGGTGGGAGGAGGACAAGTTTGAGAAAGCTCAAAATGTGCCACCTGGAACCACCGGATAATGCCTGGCCTTCCTGACCCTTGTAAAGCATAAGTTCCCTTTTTGCTTCCTATTTGTGGGGAGGACCACCCAGGGTTGAGGAGTGGATTTTTGTTCAACAGCACAAACGTGTGATGGGGATAATTACTATAATTCTCTCATCACTGCGAAATCTTGTTCTACAAAAGCTTCATCACCAGAACCATATTTGGAGAGGACAGCTTGTCCTTTGGCAACTGTTCAGAATCCTGTTTTTCCAAACTCCAGATATTCTTCAGGATTCTTATGGCTCTTCCATTTTTTGGCCCTTCTTAGCATGCCTCCTCTCTTCCTTTCCTTTCCTTTCCTTTCCTTTCCTTTCCTTTCCTTTCTCCTCTCCTTTTTTCCTTTCCTTTTCCTTTCCTTTCCTTTCCTCCCCTTTCCTTTCCTCTCCTCTGTTTGTTATTTTTAAGCTCAGCAATCCCAAAGCCCTCATAGGGCAGGAAACGCTGTTGCTCCCTCCCCAACCTCCCTTCTAAATGTGTGCTGTTCTAGCCAGGAGACTGCCAAAACTCCCCTTCCCCGTTTTGGACCCCCAATGCTTCTCTGAACCCAGGAGGCAGAGGTGGGTATGGGGATGTCTACACACTACCTGGTAGGACTTTGTGCCGAGGACAGAATGCTTAACCAGTCAAGGATTTGGCCAACCAGCCCAACCTGATCTCAAGGCAACCTCAGGTGATCCAACCAACCACCTTCCCTAGACAGGTAGTAAATCCTCAGGTGGCGTCTTGGCTGCCCTTTCAGGTGGAAGGCCTCAAGGCGAGATGGGGGAAAGTCAATTTCACCGTAGCGCCTAGAGGACAGAGCTGAACCCCACACTTCCATTGTGATAGTGAAGGAGCCATGGTGCAGGTTAGCTCACTTAGAGGAAAAGCCAGGTTAACACAGAGAAAGGGAGCAAAGCAGTAGGCCATCGATCCCCTCCTCAGCACGGGAAAGAGAAAGGGCGCATCGCAAAGGGGCACAAGTGGGAGGCCTACTCTGTCTTGGCAGGCGCTGGCGATGCCGATGTCTCCAGGGTGGATGCGGGGGCTGCAGCTGGGGCTTCGACAGCGGGGGCCGCTGTGCCCAGGGCGGCAAAAACATCCTTGGCAAGGTCAAGGTCAGGCGTCTTGAAGGTCCCCTCGTCCATTTTAAAGTCCTCATTCTGAGGAGGGTTTCTGGTGCCCGCTGGGGCCGCCTCGCCTTTCTGGCCCCCTGCGGTCTTCAGTGCCTCCGTTGGGCTCTTTGCGGCGCTCTTCCGCGCGGCTTCCTTCTCGGGGCTCCTGGCACTGGAGGCCGCCTCCTGCTTGGCCTCGGAGGAGTCTGGAAGGCTGGCTGGATTGGAGGGTGGGGAGGCAACAGCAGGGCCCTTGGGAGCCTCAGGCCCCTTGGCGGTGGAGCTGGGGCTCAACACCACCCCCTGGTGGTTGAGGACATTGGAGGATAAATTGCCAGCAGCTTGAGGGGATGTGGGGGTGTCGCTGAGGTCCACCAGGGGAGCCACTTTGGGGGCGGAGGCTGGTGGGGGTGAAGGGGCTGCGGCTTTGGCAGGCGTGCCCTGGCTGGGGGCCCCCGTGGTGGCATTGGGTATGGGAGTGTCTGGCAGTGTGATGCTGGAGGTCAGTGTGGTGGTCTCACTGGTGGGGCTATTTTGGGCAGTGGCAAAGGTCTCGGTGATGGTGTCAGAGTTTGTGGTGACTGTGGTGACGGACGGCATCATGTCCTCTGTGGCTGCCACGGTGTCGGCAGGGTGCCTGTGAGGAGGGTGGGAAGGAAGAGGGGAGAAAGAGAGAGAGAAAGAGAGAGAAAGAGAGAG
The DNA here is from genome assembly GCA_009733165.1 of Naja naja. Taxonomy (NCBI): domain Eukaryota; kingdom Metazoa; phylum Chordata; class Lepidosauria; order Squamata; family Elapidae; genus Naja; species Naja naja. The sequence goes on along the minus strand of CM019156.1, from coordinate 30,268,709 downwards.
CAGTGACAGCCATCAACGTCGCAAGCGTTTTGGAGGAGGAGTCAATGCAACAGCTGGACTCACATGCAGTTACTTAGGCACAAACAAGGGGCAGGAAGGAGAGAAACAGAGGCAAGAGGACCAAGGCCCAAGGACAGACATCCAGCCAGGACGGGGCCACCAGTGTTGGGTGTGAGACACGGCGACCTCAACGTGTATCATGGCACCACAGTGCCAACGGTGCAATTGCTGCAATAAATCATTTATCTCACTTGTACTATGACACCACAATGACCATGGCACCCCCATGGGCACCCACAGGATGGGTCTCTACAAATGGGGGAGGGATCCTGAACTTGTAATTAAACAGGGTGATAGAAAGAATGCACAAATATTCCCTGTTGGCATCGCTCATCCTTGGTTGGACATTCCTCCTCTCTCGCCCTGCTCGGGGTCACCAAGGGCCAATTGAGGCAATGGATAAAATGGACTCCAGGCCACAAAAACCCACACAGAGAAGGAAATGCACAACTCTCTCGAGACCCATATGGCCCCCTCCATTTCTCCCTTGGGATCGCCAGACTTCCAGATGCTGGACCTGCTCCCGCAGCGACCTCAATGCCTTTCTCACCCACTTTTTGGCACCCAAGGTGGCCAACCAGCAAGAGGGCCCCAGAGGCCGGGAGGACAACAAGCATCCTGGTGTTCTCCTCTAGGGAAAGTGCTCCCCCTCCCAACCTACTCTGGCTCAGTGAGCGGGGTGGTCTCGTTGGGTTCTGTGTGTTTGCCGCCATCGTGATTTGGAGTCCGTTCCTCTTCCGTCCTCACTTCGACGATGGGCTCTTTCGATTCATCCTTCCTGCAATGGAGGAGGGATTCTTAGTTGAAGTCTTTCAGTTTGCGCCCTGAAAAGATTTCTTAACTTGCAATGGATGGAGAGAAGTAACAGTAGTGGAATTCAAAATTTTTTACTACCAGTTCTGTGGGTGTGGCTTCATGGGTGTGGCTTAGTGGGCCTGGCAGGGGTAAGATACTGCAAAATCCCCATTCCCTCCCCACCCCACTAATCTGCTTTCCAGCTCTGTTCTCCTGTGTGCAGGGCAACAAAAGAAGATCCAGTCTATCAACTGAGACTCAATGGGAGGCAGAGAAGAGATGGGGTTGGTGGGGCCAGTCAGAGGTGGGATTGGCCAGTTCTCCGACCTACTCAAAATTTCCGCTACCAGTTCTTCAGAACTGGTCAGAACCGGCTGAATCCCACCTCTGAGAAGCAACCTAGAATTAAAGAGAAATTTCCTAATAGTGAGAACAATTAATCAGTGGAACGGCTAGCCTTCAGAAGGTGCTTCACCACTGGAGGCTTTTCAGAGACTGGACGAGAAGACTTCTGGATCTGAAATGGTATAGGTCTCCTGCTTGAGCAAGGGATTGGACTAGAACAGGGGTCTCCAACCTTGGCAACTTTAAGCCTGGAGGACTTCAACTCCCAGAGCTGGCTGGGGAATTCTGGGAGTTGAAGTCCTCCAGGCTTAAAAGACCCTGACTAGAAGACCTCCAAGGTGCCTTCCAACTCTATTGTCCTGTTATGCTGCCCCTTTCCTACTCATTACACTGCTGGTGGATTACGAAGACAACACCCTGGCTCACCTCTCCTGGCCCCTCTAACTTGCAAAACGTTAAGCATGGGGGAAGCTAGAAAGAGGCAGGGCTATGCTAAAATCTGCCCTATTTAGATTCAGCGCAACCCAGTTGGAATCCAGCAGAGAGAGACATAAATATTCTTGCTTTCTACATACAATTCGATCCCCAAACTGACCAGCCTGGAAATGCAAAGTGTCCCTTATCTTTGCCAACTGACCACTTGGTTTCTACACTCCTGTGTTTTTATCTCCAAGACAGAAACTCTTGTGGGTGGCTGGAAGGGGAGTCAAGCTGCCCCTCCTCACTTGGCTGGGTGAGATTTTTAGTGACCGAGGAAATTAAGGCTGCTCTAAGAGTTGCAGTGTTTTGGACAGTCACAGTTTGGAAAGCCTCAACATCTCGTTTTGCCCTTTCTGAGTGGGTTCAGAGAGGACTTTGGAAGCCGCAGTTGCAGGGTTAAGCGAGAGGATGTGGCAGTGTTTGGAATTGAGGAGGCATTAACCTGGCAGTGGCAAAATAGCCATTACCTGGGCAGGAGAAAATGTGATCCAGTAAGAATTGCATGTTGTAAGCCCTTCGTTGTTTATCTTCTAAACCAGGGCCTCCAAACTTGGTCACTTTAAGACTTGTGGACTTCAACTCCCAGAATTCCTTAGCCAGCCACTCTAGGATGGCTGGGGAATTCTGGGAGTTGAAGTCCACAGGTCTTAAAGTGGCCAAAGTTGGAGAACCCAGGGGTGGGTTTCTACCGGTTCTGTTCGGCTCTGTAGAACTGGTAGTTCTGAAGAGCAGCAGACATAGAACTGGTTCTATGTCTGAAGCTGTTTTGACCCACCCGCCCACCTGGGCTCTTACCTGATCTTTATTTCCTGCTTTTTCAACTTCAGCTGCCGTGCGAGGCACAGCTGCGGTGGAAAAGCAGGAAAAAAATGTTGTTTCAAATGCTGCTACAGGCACACGCAGCATGCAGAGAAACACATCGTGAATCACCAAACATCGTAAAACATCGTAAATCACCACGAACCGGTAGTTAACGCTGTCGGATCCCATCCCTGGGAGATCCTTGTTCAAAACATTCCCAGGGAGCTCACACGAGGCTCAGACCCACTTAAGAATACTGCCAATATGATAGTGATGGCCAGTTTTGGTAGCTACCATCTCCCGCCCGATTTACACAGGTGAGGTCTGCATCCCCGGTGAATTCAGAGCAAACAGGGACCCAGCAAACGAGGAAGTGCCACCTTCTGCTATGGATCAAGGGCAGGGGAGAGGAGGTAGCTTCCTCCCTCTGAGCAGGAGAGCAGTTACTCACGAGAAGGCAGCTTTGCCCTCTTCCATGTCCTTTCCCTTCGCGCCAGGACCTGATTTGCCACACAGGTTGACGGCAATGCACATGAAAAGGCCACACTTGTTCAGGAAGTAGCAGGTGATGTCCACGGCCACCAGCAGGAAGACGAAGATGACGATGAGGATGCCCACGATGGCAGCTGTGCCCAGTCCCGACGTCGGGGTTGTGCTGGCTTTGGACCACAAAAGGAAGTGGAGAAGACATGATGAGCAAGGAGGCATGGCCAGGTTCTGCTGGGCTCGGGGAGATGAGGGGTCGGGCCCGTTCAGTCTCCACCCATCAGGGACACCACTTCTATTCTCGTCGACAGAGAGTCTCCACCATCCAGGTCAAGGTTATCCCAAAGGTGCTTTCCAAAAGGCAACTGGGCTTTCTTGGTTTTTCTCCTTGAAAACATTTCGCTTCTCATCCAAGAGGCATCTTTAGAAGTGAAGAAGCCCTGAAGAAACCCTGAAGAAACTTCTTGGATGACAAACAAAATAATGAGAGGGAAAAAAAAAACCAAGAATGTCCAGTTGCCTTTGGGACATTTCTCCTCTGTCCAAATCCAAGCAAGTGAAGACAACGCAGCTCTTGCTTGGGCCTGGATGGGCGGTTTTGGGGAGAAGGAGCTCCCTGAAACTTTCTCAGGAGGTTGCCAGATGAGAAGAACAGCAGGCACCTCACTATGTTCTCGTCTCCCTATTTTGGGACATTTTCAGGATTGTGTGCCTAATTTCTGCAAAACTCTCATTGAGCTGGGACCAAGGAGCCAGAGTCGGTGGAAGAACCATGAAAATAGGTGGCTTTGAGATTATTATTCTGTTTCTTTAATGGATCGCAGCTCTACTGCAATTGTACATTTTGTGTGTGTTTCTGTTGCAGCATCAAAAGTGTTTTTACACACACTGTTCAGGGCTGCATCGACATCCTGTGTGCGGAACATTCAACTGGTTTTGCAAAACTTTCCCTAGGTTGGTAAAGACCCACAGAAAAGCCATTTTGCTCCAGAAATGAGAGGCAGCTGCTGTCTCTGGGGTTCTTTGTGGCATCAGTTTTACCAGAGCACACAAAGACACAGGATACAAAGCCAAGGGATTAAGAGGACTTCTTGCTTCCTTCACCAGAGAGTTCAAGTTCTGTTGAAGGCAGAAAATATTGGGTGTACTTCTCTCTGCCCAGCTCTGGCTGGTGAAGTCTGACCTTTGCATTAAGGTCTCTGGAGCTGGACTGTACCTACCTGATCAGCGTGATGCCAAGATCTACAATTAAGCAACTCCGCCTGCTCTGGTCAGGACAGGAAGGAAACACCAGATGCCTTTTTCTCCTATCTTACAGTCTAAATCAGGGGTCGGCAACCTTAAACACTCAAAGAGCCATTTGGATCCATTTCCCACAGAAAAGAAAACACCGGGAGCCACAAAACCTACCAGGGGTTGAAAGGTTCAATAAATCACATGCCAGCAGATGTCGCACATTGGCAGTTGTGATACATATTTTGAGTGATAGGGAGCCACAGCAGAGGGATGAAAGAGCCACATGCGGCTCCAGAGCCGCGGGTTGCCAACCCCTGGTCTAAATTCATGGGTGGCTTATTCAGCTATGAGCAACGTTCTTCTCTTGGTCTATTCTCTCTGAAGGAAGCCTGTCATAAGCCCATCAAGTTTTTGCTTCTTCTGGTCTCATGGATTTCCCATGATGGACATTCAACAGGAGCTACTGTACATTGCAAATGCCTATGGAGGTTCTCGGTCATCCAAGTCATGGTTGACTCAAAGGTGCTTTTTTTTTCTTCAAAAGGCAACTGGACAGTTTTGAAGAACTGAAGAAGAACTGAAGAAGCTTCTTGTGGATGAGAAGTAAACCATCTTCAAGGGAAAACAAACTCTGGTTGCCTTTTGAAAAAGCACCTTTGGGATGCTCCATTGCAAATGTTTTTGGGTGCATTTTTCACCTCAACTCTGAAGATGCTCTTAGGGCCCTTCTGGGATCAGCACCAGGCGCTTTGCACCTGGCAACCTGACATGGTTTGGGGAAACGAATCCTTCTTGTCATGTGCCCAACATTCACTCCATCTCTTAGGAGCTGATAAGATATCACAAAGGAGGACACGGGATTTGCAACGAGACAGTGAAATGATTTGTTTTCATGGCTGCAGAATGAGAGAAAGTCCTTTGATCTACCCTTCCACCCTTACTGCAAAGCAAAGAGAGAGAAAACAACCACTATTTTTGGCCCACAAGGAAGCGGTTTTGATACCGCTATGCAATTTATTTATTTTTTAAAAGAAAACCAGGTGTCTTATATAACCACTCCCTCCTTCTTTTTAATGCAAATGTGCAAATATCATGAAAGGCTTAAAGAGAATTGCTGTGACTAAGCAGAACGGTCCTATTAATAGCGTTTATGGGGATCATCCAGATGGGTCCAAGCAAGGAGATGGCAGATCGAAGCACGTGGATTTCACCCAGTTTGGAAGAGGCCGGGTTGGGAACTGCAGGCCAGGATGATAGGCAGGAGGTCCTCGACTTACAACCACAACCGAGCCCCAAAATTATCAGATGGTTGTTAAGTGAGTTTTGCCTCATTTGATGTCCTTTCTGTGCCAGGTTTGTTAAGGAAATCCTGCAATTGTGAATTGTTAAGTGAATCTGGCTTCCCCATTGGCTTGGCTTGTCAGAAGGTTGGAAACAGAGATCATATGACCCTAGGACTCATGTATGTATGTGTGTGTGTGTGAGAGACATTGTTTGGGTACTTAACAGGTCAATGGACATGCATGAAAGAAGAAAAAGACAAAGAGACTATCAACCAGCCTGCCTCCTCAGCCTAACGCCCTTCGAATCTGTTGGGTGTCATACTCCACTGAAAAGCTGATGTAGGAGGAATACACACACACACACACACACACACACACCATTCATGGGCAGAACTTAAACCGCTCCACACTTATTTTTAGAGCCTGTCCAAACAGATCCTGGAAAATGGTCCAAAAGAAAGATCAATATGTCTTAAGAAACAAGAGAGACCTCATCTTCATGCTGACCTTCCCTTCCCCTAAAGCAGGGGTTTTCCCAAACCTGGCAACTTGAAGACTTGTGGACTTCAACTCCTAGAATTCCCCAGCCAGCAGGGGTCTCCAAACTTGGCAACTTTAAGACTGGTGGACTTCAATTCCCAGTATTCCCCAGCCAGCATGGCTGGCTGGGGAATTCTGGGAGTTGAAGTCCACCAGTCTTAAAGCTGCTAAGTTTGGAGAGCCCTGTCCTGAAGGATGCATTGCTAAATGCACATGGAAGTCAACAGATTTTCCTGAATGCCCACCAGTTGAATATTGGCCTTTCCCATAGAGCAGAAGGGGACAGAACCAGGGGTGGGATTCAGCTGGTTCAGACTGGTTCGGGGGAACCGGATGTTAAATTTACATCTAGTTCGCCGAACTAGTAGTTGAACTGACTGGCTGACCCCCGCAACCCCGCTCAGCCCCTCCCAGGAGACTCCACACTTTGGATGCAGGTAAATGCAGGGTCCACGCAGAGGCTCTGGGTGGGTGAAAAATGGCCCTCCTGGAAGTTCTGGTAGGCCATGCCCACCATGGCCACGTCCACCCAGCAACTGGGCAGTAAACCAGTTGCTGGGATTTTTGAATCCTTGGACAGAACCACCTGGAATTGGCAGCAAATTGGATGTGGACCTTGGTCTCCATGTAGGAGGACCTCTTCACAAGTAACTTCATCGGGGATAAGGAGAATCAACCCAGTGTCTTGTTACCTACATGAAAGCCTTCTTATGTAGTCCAAACCCACAAGTCTGGTAGCCCCATTTTGGTGTTGAGGATAGACCTCTGATAGCTGCCTTTCCCACCAGTGCTTGGGACACAGTATGGAAGTTGTGCTCCCATCAACTTCATCCAGCATGGGGATGATGGCAGTGAAAGCTCAATGAACATGGTGGGCATCTGGTTGGGGAATAGTGTGAGAACACAATGGACTTTGCCGCTTGGCGCCATGGGCAAGGAGTTGGTTGAAACTCTGTGGGAGAAGTGTACTGCTTCTCCCATGTCCAGAAACATGAGGGGGGACACAAGGTAGTCCTTGACTTACATCCACAACTAGAGTTGTGGCCTGCCGGTGGCTGGCAGAGCTGGCAGCAGAGTCGGACAGTAGTAAGGAGGTTGGGGAGGAACCTGGACCATTCCTGGAGGCTGAGGAAGGCTCAGATGAGGGGTCTGCATCAGAGGCAGAGATGGGGCCAGGCCAGGCTGGCAGTCATCAGCTGCCTTCGGGCTCAGACAGCAGTGAGGTGGGGGAGCTTCTGGAACCAATTCCCAGCCTGCACATGCGCAGAGCTGCCAAAAGGAAGGCACAATTAAGAACTCAGGGTTGATGTGGGAGCAAGGCCACAGGTGGATGATGAATGGCCCCTCCCATCAAGATTAAAGAGAAGCATGAAGGGAGGGAGCTTTTATAGGAAACAACTCGCTCGTTCTTTCATCTGCTTGTTCCAGCCTTATGAAGATTTGTCTGTGTAACCCAGCCCTTCCCTGTCAGCACTGAGTGTGGAATTTTACCGGGCAGCATTCCAGGATTGATAAAGGTCTGAGCTCATTAGTATACCTTTGCAAGGCTGTTTGCCAAGCCATTGGCTGACTGTGAATGAAATAAATTCACATTAATGAAGAGGTTTTTACCAGGACTCAGAATTGACTTAGTGCTTTTTGGGGAGGCCTAGGACAGAACAACTGAGCCCAATATTTTGACAGTTATTAAGTGAATTTTGACTGATTTTATGACCTTTTTTGCCACAATTGTTAAGTGAATCACTGCAGTTGTTAAGTTAGTCATACAGTTGTTGAGTGAATCTGGCTTTCCCATTGACTTTGCTGGTCAGAAGGTCACAAAATGGGATTGTGTGACCCCCCCCCCCAGGACGCTGCAACCATTATAAATATGAGTCAGTTGCCAGATGTCCAAGTTTTGAGCACGTGACCACGAGGTTGCCGCAATGGTCATAAGTGTGAAAAGCGGCCACAAGTCCCTTTTTTTCAGTGCTGTTGCAACTTTGAATGGCCAATAAACAAGACTGCTGTAAATCAAGGACTCCATGTGCAGTGAATCCACAAGATTATGTTTTGCCTGTCCTTTGACATTATGGTTCCCCTTCTATTCCCTCATCTAAGTCATTTATGAAGATATTGAAGAGTCCTGGGCCTAAGACGGAACCTTGTGGGATCCCACTGCTTACTTCCCTCCATGTAGACGTAGACCCATTAAGGACTAGTCGTTGAGTACGATTTGTCAGCCAGTTATGAATCCGTCTGGTGGTGATGCTATCCATCCCACTTTTTTCTTCTACGACGGGCAAAAGGACAGCGATGAGTGGAAACTGTTGACCAAACTTTCAAGAAAAACTAACTTTTCCCCATTACAATTTGAAAAGTGTAAGCGATCCGTTTTATTTTTCACAGCCAGGGGCTAAAAAGGGGTTCAGAAGAGAGCTGTTGTACTTCAGGAGAGACATGCACAGAATCTTAAAACATGCCCGGTTTAAAACAGTGCCTCCTCTTCCTCCTCCTCCTTCCTCATTACCAAATAGCCAATCTCTCTGCCAAGACAGAGAAAAGGAAAAATCCTTCCTTGTGCTGCCGTTCTCCCCCTCCCCCCACCTTCCCGCGTCCCCCATCCCCGGACGGATGCCATCCTTGAAAAACAGGGGATCCTCTCTTGGGGTGTCCAGCCTCGGAGACACAACGGGGCTCTTCCAAAAGCAGCGGCTGCGTTCCTAACACAGCAGAAGCAGAGCTGCTGGGATCAGGAGCAGAGAGACCCAAGGAGACGAAGCGGCTGGGCTTCCCAAGGTGGCTGCAACAACCAAGGAGGGTTCCCAGGAGTAGGGAAGGAATTTCGTTGGGAAAGGATCGGGAGTTTTTTTGGGGGGTTGGGGGGGAAGGGAGAAGGGGAAATGTCACGGGCGGGAAAAGTCAACATTTCCATTGGGATCCAGAGTGACACGTAGGACAACAGAAACACGAAAGGGACAATGGTGGATCGAAGGGAAGGGATCAGGAATAAAAATAAAAAAAGAAAGAAAGAGAGAGAGAGAAAGAGAGAGAGAGAGAATAGATAAAAGAAAAAAAAATAGGTCATAAATACAGAAAAAACCGATAAGAATTTTAAAAAGTTTTTGCTTAACTCAGTATAAATTAAAAAAAAAAATGTTCAAAAAGTTAGAAGAACATGAAGCAGCATGGAAGCTGCAAGATGATGGTAATAGAGAAGCATGATGGGGAAGACAGCACTAAAGGGGGTGGGGGAGTGAGAGAGGACGGGAATGGATGGGGGGGGAGGATTGGGGGCAGCTGACACTGAAGGGGGCGAGGGGCAGAGGTTCCTCTCGGTGGGTCTGGGGAAGGAGCCGGTAGGATGCAGCACAGGAGAGGGGTCATGTCATGGTTGAAGTGCCCCAGGCCTCCTTAGCCCTCTCCCCACCCACACGCCCATTGCACGAAGCAAATGTTGGCAACCAGAAGCTGTGAGAATTCCCAGACTAAAGGGACCTTGGAGGTCTTCTAGTCCAACCAGGCAGGAAACCCTACGCCATTTCAGAAAAATGCTTGTCCAAACTCTTCTTAAAAGCTTCCAGTGTTGGAGCGCCTACAACTTCCGGAGCCAGTTTGAAGTGATAAAGCCCAGACTTATCTTAAACACTTACTGAGACTAGACTAGAGTTCCCAAACTATATGAACATAACCTGTTGGACTTTGTGGGTTTGCTTTCACTTAAATTCAGTATCCAACCATTAGGTAGGACAGCCGGTTGAGTCCTAGGCAGGTTGTCCAAATTAAAGTTTCTCTTTGCATCTCTTGACCGAACACTCCTATGTTCAGTCAAGTAGGAATCTCTGTTGTTCTTCAGTCACTAAGTCCTTCCTGCTTTCTAAGGTTGGAGGACCAAATATGGCAGCAAGCATGGATGTATATTACCTAGTTTATTCAAGGCCTCTACCACAATGGTGGTATTCTACGGGTTCGGCCCAGTTCAAGCGAACCGGTAGTAAAAAAACCAGCTACTGGTTCAGCCAAACTGGTATTTCTTTTTTTCCCCTCCCGATAATCAGCTGTTCCAACAATCAGCTGTGCTGGGATCCCCCTCACTGTCTTACTGCTTCACCCAGAAGGCTTTCCACCAGCCAAGAATGTCATTCAACCTTCCGGTAACCCGAAAATAGCAACTAGAGGTTGTAAGCACCTGCCTTCCTCACCATTGCATTTTTGGCCATGTTTACTGAGATGGCCTGGGACTTGGGCACCAACTGGGTAGGGTTTTACTGAGCAAATGCACAAGGTCAAGATTTCAGTAGGACCTTCCAACCGGAATGTCAAAGTTCAGAGTTAGCCCGCTTCAGAATTTGCCACATAAATTTGTCTCTGAGCATTTGGAAAATGAAATGTGAGGCCTTAATGCCAAATTTCAACCCACCAGGACGGATCTCATACAAACTGGAGGTTTTTCAGGGGGCTGGGAAAACAAAATGAAGGCCAGAGGACAGGCCAAGTTAAGAAGTTGTGGGTTCAAATGTTTTTGCCAACAGAATCGTGTTAAAAATATACCTGGAGCCAGTCTGCCATTCCACTCCCCAATCAGATTTATTTCAAATGGAGCTGCACAATTTGTCTTTCAGAGAAACCAAGGTGAAGGGGGGGTGAGGGAGGCATTAGAATTGCTGATGTGGCTGAATGAAGCATCAGTTGTTTTAGTATGTTACTGGACACTGGGATAATGAAACTGTCCCTTCGAGTGAAATATAAATCTTTGGCTGACAAATTGTATCAAAGACCCATTGCAGCCTATGTCGTACAGAAAGACAGAGAGAAAGATGGAAAGTGGGAAAGAGAGAGAGAAAGAAAGAAGACAGAGAGAGACAGAGAGAAGGAGGGAGGGAGAGAGGAAGGGAGGAAGGAAGGAAGGAAAAGAAGGAAAGGAAGAAATGAAATGAAAGGGAAGGGAAGGGAAGGGAAGGGAAGGAAAGGAAAGGAAAGGAAAGGAAAGGAAAGGAAAGGAAAGGAAAGGAAAGGAAAGGAAAGGAAAGGAAAGGAAAGGAGGAAGCTCCAGAGTTCCTCATCTTTTCTATGAGATCTTCCTCCACCCCTTTCAATTATTTCAGAATTAGGGCTGCCAGGAACTCCAAAGGAGAGGGGACAGAGAGGGGTAAAATCTGCAGTATTTTTAGTGGTTGCCCACTCGAAGCAAATCCAATGATACAAAGGAGCTAAATATAAACACATGCTTAATTCGCATCCTGGTATTCAGCTCTTTGTAGCCAAGCATTTGAAGGAACCGTCTTAGCAGAGAATGCCAAGGTTTCTTGGATGCACGGTTGACCAGGCTTTGTCATACCATTACTGTCTTGGCCCCTGACAGGGGACCATCAGCAACAAGTGGGAGAAAAACCAATGACCCAAACTGGTGGGTTTCCCCACTTGCCCCTGTGCCTTGCTTGGAAACCAAACTCAAAAGCCATGCACAACAAACTCAACCATCTCAAGAGTTGCCAAGGGGGGTTGATGGCACCGACCATCGATGGAGCATACATACCACAGACGGGCCCTTTTGGTATGTACGAGGCTGAAGAGCTAAGTTCTAAGATGGATTACCAGTTATGAGGATGACGGAAAGCAAGCGAGTGGCCGAGGAGAGTTTCTGTGGCTTTTTTTTTGTCTTGGTGGTTTTAAACGGAAGCGCATTAAAGGATGTGGTGCCAGTGCATTAAAAGTTCAAGCGGAAAAGGCGGGTAGAAAATGAGGGGCTACCTGGGATGATGGTGGGCTGGGCCGAGGTCCTGAAAGCGTAGCGTGCTGGTTTCGATTTTCCCTGCTGGTTCTCCGCAATGACGGTGACTTCGTACTCGGCATTCCAGTCGAGCGATTTGAGCATGACGTGGTCGCTGCCCGAAGGGAGGCGGATTTCTGGCTTCCAGTCAGGAGATTGTTTCTGCAGAAAAGGGGAAGGTGTGGGGCAAGGGAGGAAGAGGACAGAAGCATGAGCACCATGGAGCTGGGAACTACCTCAGTTTCAGAAGCTTGCCATGGAACACCCCATCCCTTGCATCCTTCCACTCTTGGCTTTTGCACCAAAGCAGATATGAATCATTATCTTCTCTGGTCAGGCCATCAAGGTTCAGTTAGCAGGACATCACTCAAGGATGAATCTTGACCTGCCCACCTGGGGAGGGTCTTCTGCTCTGCCCCTGGGCCACAGGTGTCCTCAGACATCATGGCATGTTAAAGCTGAAGACAAATCCCCATGCTAATCACCTGGCCATTAACAGAACAGCTTCCAACGGCAACTGGGAAGGCCTTCTGTAAGAATCTAGGAGATCCATTAAATTCCAAAGGGAAGGAGGGAGAGAGGGAGGGAGGATGATCGACTTGCTGTGATCTTATCTCACCTTTCTTTAGTAAAGAACTTCCTGGAGAACCTTGCTTTCTGTGGAGATGGGGCATTTAAGAACTTGATACCTGATAAAGAAGTCTAGGAGTATCTATAGGGTATCTATCTTAGGACTGGCTGAAGGTTTTCCCTGCTCAATATGGAACATGTAAGAGCTAACATTATAAACAATGTTGGAATGGGAATATCCCTTATGTCAGCGGATTCCAATATTGGCCACTAAGACTTGTGGACTTCAGCTCCCAGGATTCCTCATCCAGCCATGGGAATTTTGGATGTTGAAATCCACCAGTCTTAAAGTTATCAAGGTTGGAGACCCCTGCATTATGGGGTATCATGGATCTGCCTAGAACTTTTAGGCATTTTCACCCCAACAAATGTAGCACCTAGAAGCTCTAGGGAAGAACATCATGCATCGAACACCTTCATTGGCAGCTGGCAATGCCTTCAAATACAAGGTCACACAGAAATTGTGGATTACTTCCATGCTCTTCCATGTTCCCCTTTTCTCAAGCCCATCCATCCTTGGTCCACTGAACCCAAACAACTGTACACTGAGGTTTCCCCAGTGAGGTGCTTAAAAGACTTCTGGAGGCCAGCAGAATGTCCTCGCTTGTGCCTGACCAGTTCCTACGCAAATTGGGGCATGACGTTATTTCTGCTACTGCTTCTCCCATTTTCCTTTTCAAAGTGAAAGAATAGGCATTGAATGAAGGTTTGCAAAAATAAGACCTTTTCAAAGGAAGCTAATGGTGAAGTACATGGCAGGTATTTGAAAATACTCAATCCTTTTCAGAGAAAGCGTGCAGAGGGAAAAAGGGGGAAGCAGAATGACATTATAATAGCATTGTCTTTTAAAGTGCTCTTCTTTATCTTTATTAAATTTGAATTTGAGTTTGAGAGAAACAGGGCTTTGTTACAAGGCACCTTTTTCTAGGAAGTCCCAAAGCTACTGTAATATTTTTTCACTCAATAAAATAATTCCTTCTGCTTTTTCCAACCTCCAAATGGAGACAAATTTATCTGGCAAATTGACTGACGTTAACCAAGGGTTGTTCCTTTTAAATATCAGCCGAGGGTTAAAAACAGGGGTGGGATTCTACCGGTTCGGGCCAGTTTGGGAGAACGGGATGTTAAAGTTACAGCTGGTTCCCCAAACCAATATTTCAACCGATATAAGACATAAAAGATTGAATCAAGATGTACAGCAACAGGGAAAACATGCAAGATTTAAAGGGATAAATTTATTTAGGCACAGGGATAATGGTTAAAATCTAACTTAAAGAGAGGATTCTGCAAGGGTACATGAGATAATATGGTTATATTAGAAATAGAAAGGAGTTAGAAAATGTTTTAGATGATTAAAATGATGTTATTTTTTTCAGTAAGTAAATGATGTAAAGAGGATAAGAGAATAAGGCTTTTAATAATTCACACGACCCATTTTTGATGGAGGTAAGTGCAGGGTCCGTGCGGAGGCTCTGGGAGGGGGAAAACTGGGCCTTCTGGAAGTCCGGAAACAGGCCTGTTTCCAGCTTCTGGAGGGCCTCCAGAGGCCAAGAGAAGCTGTTTTTCCCCTCCCAGAGGCCCAGGGAGGCCTCTGGTCCTTTGCGAGGGTGAAAACAGCCTCCCTCGGGCTCTGGAGGCCCACCGGAAGCCGGAAACAAGAAGTTCTGGTAGGCCCCACCGACCATGGCCACACCCACCCAGCAACCAGGCAGCGAACCGGTTGCTGGGATTTTTGAATCCTGCCTCTGGTTAAAAAACGGCCCCAGAAGCTAACCAAGAAGCTCGCCAGCCAGACTTACAACTCTGTATTTAATGAGATAGTGGCGGATGGGAGATCCCCCGTCGTCTTGCTTGATGAGGTTGACTTTGATGGAGTTCCCGTCTTCTCCCATGTGGCCTTCCAGCTTTGGCGCGCTGGGCTCCCCTGCCAAAATGGGCGTAATTGCACATTGAATGGGGGCAAGCAATCGACTCAACAAATACACAGTGACATCCCACAACTGACCCAGATTCAAATAGGCTCCTGTGGCTCAATTTGGAAGGTTGGTCCACCTTCAAACCACAAACTCCGTTCCACCTCCACCTTTTCACTGAAGCCTAAAAGTTTCTCATGAAGGAAAAAAGATTTGAAGATGATTCTGGAGGAGATGACCAGGCTGAGCCTGAGGGAGGAGGGGCAAAGCATGTCATCAGTTTGGCATTACTTCAAACCCAGAAGAGATCTAAGCCCAGCCCACCTTGAATTTCATTGACCCTCATCTACTGCCAATTGGCTTGGACCGTTAGTAGTTCAGATTCCCATTTAGAGGTAGCGTGGGATAAACTTGTACTCAGTGGAATAACCCTTGATCCTGATTTCTTGTGCCCGACAAATTCAGGATCCACCCAGAAACCAGGAGGCCTGAGTGAATCTCCTGAGCCTGTGGCCAAGGGAGTAGACAGGAAAACAGGAGAGAGCCTGGAGCTTTGCCTTTAATTTTTGCAGAGTTAGAGTATTTTAAAAGTGTCAATAAATAATTTATGTTGCTTGAGGAGCTCAAAGTAGTACACACAAATGATCCCTTGTCTCACTTTTCCTGGAAGGCTAACACATGACATTTTCTTTCTCCCCGCCTCAGCTTTGTGGGGGAAAACACAACAGCTTTGTGTTGACAATCACACAGCCCTTCTTCGGTTTCTTATCAGATTTCAACATTCAGCATTCTGGAATCTGTAAGAAACTCGTGCATTGAATGCCTCCTCTGCAGCAGAGGAACTTCTGGGTCTGCTCATGTTCCAGTCTAAACACTTTTCTGTTTCAGTTCATCTACACACGTGCACACATGTATGTGCACACATGGATGTGGCCCCCCACTTGCTTTTGTTGTGGGAGCCTAAACTACAACAGCTAGTTAAAGAGATCCTACAGAAGCTGACATGAAAGAGAAGTTGAAGCCCAAATCAAATTTTCAGGAAAACACCCTGAGAATTCTATTTTGTTTCCCTTCCTTGCTCTTCCCAATGAGAAGGCTGCGTCCCTGAAATTAATGGTTTCTTCTGACAAGACCCTTAAATCAGGGATCTCCAACCTTGGCAAATTTAAGATCTGTGGACTTCAACTCCCAGAATCCCTCAGCCAGCCCAATTCTGGGAATTGAAGTCCAAAAGTCTTCAAGCTGCCAAGGTTGGAGTCCCCTGCCCTGAATGATGCTAGAGTGATTATAGGATATGCATGCAAAAGTCTGGGATGGCTGCCAATTCAGTTGCTGTTGTACCCATAGACGTATAAAAAAGAAAAACAAAGAAACCCCAAAAGCCAAAGGGCCAAAAGGAAGAAAGGAAGATCAAAAGAAGCCCCAGTGCTACCGCCTGCTAACAGGAACTTCTAAATTTAAGCAACTAATCATCTAGAATTTCTCTCCAGTGGATTATATTCAATGGGGTGTTTTTTTCCCAGGTTCACCAGTCATGATCGAGAATTTTATTTGTGTTCAGAAGCAGAAAAGATACTGACAGCTCCTAAGTTGTGAAGGTGGGGAAGAGTAGTAATCTTATTCAAGTGAAGCCTTATCCATCGTCTCAGTCAAGAGTAGCTACTCTGAGGTTCTTAAGAAAAGAGACATAGCAGTAGTTGTTATACATAACAATAGTGGCCTGCAAGTCTCTAGCAGAAGATATCCTGAAGAAAAATGTTGAGTTTCCTTCTTGAGATGTTCACAAGAAGAGGTCCAATAGCTGTTGGTCACAGCTCCTCCTGAACCAAGTGTAACCTGTATCATTCAATGGGAAGTTGGGGGAAAGGCCTTACGAGTAGCCAAACTCAACATCCGAGTGGAAGTCTGTATTTACACTCCTGCTATGTATCATCAAAAAGGAGTTTCTATCTCAAGACATTATCTAAATAATTGTTCCCAGGGTTCAGATATGGAAACCTTGAGATGTCCATTGACGTTTGGGATGACTGGTGTGTTCGTGCCATCTCTAAGAAAAGAACAAGGACAGAGTTTCCTTTGCCTTCTTTCTTTTCCCTCCAGGGACCCAATGAGAGCCATGCTGAAAAATGGACCCCTCCCCCGCTGAAGAGGCAGTGACCTGAGAAGGCCAACCCACTGCAGGTGAAACAGGAAAGGATCCCTCTGGTCTCACTTCTTGCCTTCTTGCAACTGAAAAATTGTCACACTCTGAAGGTTGATTTCCCTTCGCTTGCTAGTTAAGAGGCAACTGAAAGAAAATTGCCCGTTCCCTCTTCCCCAGCCCAGCCAATTCCAGAGGAGGAAGAAGAGGACGAGGAGGACTTGGGGTGTGCTTGGTGCTCTCTGAGCTTGGTGGTTTTCTTGCAGATGTTTAATGACCCAACTAGGGAACGTCATCAGGGCTATAAGGCAAAGAGTGAAATTTGAAAAGAAAAAGAAGGGAGGAAGAGGAAGTAGAAATGCAAGTGCAAGTGCAAGTGGAGGAAGAATAGGAGGACAATGGGGTCCTTGGTGCTCTCTGAGCTTGGTGGTTTTCTTGCAGATGTTTTACTACCAACCTAGGCAACATCATCAGTGTTAAAGGGGAAAGGAGGAGGAGGAGGAGGAGGAGGAGCAGGAGCAGGAGCAGGAGCAGGAGGAGGAAGAAAAACCATTTACTGTCATCGTCTTCCTGCATCCTCCTTTCTCGGAGGGCATTGATTTATGTCTCCTTTTCTTTCTGACAAGCATTTGGGGGCCCTGACAGTGGCTGGAGTGCCATGACACGTGGAAGCGGAGAAAAAGCATCAGGCTGGTTATGTCTTGGGATGCTCAAGAGAGAGAGAGAGAGAATTCAGGGTTCAGAGGTGGTTTGGGGTTCTTGGTTTTTTGTTGCTATCCAGATAAAACGGAGAGCTTGGAGATGGGAGGAGAGAATTGCGCCCAGGGCAAAAGTGAAACTGAAAGGAATCCAGGAACTGCTTTTCAACAGACAGAAGTCGCCCAGCACATTCCTAAGGACTTCTGGAAAACTACAGCCTGTAGAATAAAAAATCAGGGATAGTACCATAAACTCATTAGGAAGGGGGCGGGAAACCCAGTATATGTGCACCCATTGCTCACATTCGAATATTTGGGGGGTGCAAAGGAGGGAGGGCTGGGGGAAGTCACGTCAAGTAGCTCTTAAATGTATGCATTTAATAAACAGACGGATAAATAAATAAATAAATAAACTGGGAATTATTATCGGATGGTGGTGAATATCCAGGAATCTTTTATTCTATAAAGGAGCTAGAGGTGGGGTTCTTTTTGCTTGGTTTAAGCAGACAACTGCATCCATGAAAACAATAATTATGGGGAGTGGGAGATATTAGAAAAAGAGTGAAAAGGCACCAGAAATAAACCCCAGAAATTTCAGAGCCAAATGGACCATTTCGACGATGTGGTGATTTGTTGTCTTTGTCTCAAATGTATTTTGACAAATCTTAATTTTTAGCTGTTAAAATAAAGGTAACCATCGAGATAATCCCGAGTCCTTTTTATTTTTTTCACAGTCCTCTTGATTACTCTCTGACAATGAATATTGACAGTTTGCCACACATTTTTGTTTAGGGAATATTTTTTTTAGTAGCATTTAAACTAATCCTTTCCTTTTCTTAAAAGTGGGCAATGTGATTTTTTTCCTGTAGGGCCTTGCTGAGCAACTCTCTCTCCAGCGACCTGCTGGAAGGTGACAGAGAATAATTCCCTGCTCTGGAGGGTTAATGGTTCGTCTGTACAGATCAGGGGCTAATGTCCATGAACTCCCTGCCTCTGCACTGCAGATTTTACAGATTACACAGAGTTGGAAGGGACCTTGGAGGTCATCTAGTCCAACCCCTCCCGCACCCAAGCAGGAGACCCTACACCATTTTTGACAGATGGCAATCCAGTCTCTTCTTTAAAGTTTCCAGGGATGAAGCTCCCACAACTTCTGAAGGCAAGCTGGCAAGATATCCGAGAAGGACCAGCTCAGGCCAAGAAGCCTTACTTCCCATTTCCTGAAAAGCCAGGCCAATTGATGCTTCCCAGGGAAATCTGGGATTTAGGCTTCCTGGCTCTTATCACAAAATAAATATTATGGGTCTTGAGGGACAACCTTCCCTTTCCTCCTGCTCTGCCTACCCCAAGATCACTGCAGTATCAGGGGGATCAGAACAAGCAACTGCCCCAAAGCAAAGGGAGGATCTGGAGATGAAGGTTTCTGAGGAACATCTCCCTCTGATGTACATGGAATGACCCTTAGCAAGTTCACTGTGAGCTTGTTCAGAAATGCCAGGACCTCTCTTGGACAAGTGGTGAAGGGACTAGGCTGGAAACCAGGAGATGGTGAGGTTCTACTCCCATCTTCAGGACAGAAGTCAGCTGGGTGACTTTGGGTCAGTCCTCTCTCAGCCCAGCTCAAGACCCAAGATCAAAATCCAAGGCTGCTGTTGTCATGGGGAAAATAAAAGGAGGAAGGTGTAATATGTTATGAGATCCTTGGTGCTTTCTGAGCCTGGTTGTTTTCTTGTAGATGTTTCATTGCCCAACTAGGCAACATCATCAGTGCTAAAGGGAGGAGGAGGAGGAGGAGGAGAAAGGGTGAAGAAGGGAGAGGAGGGAGGAGGAAGATTGTGGAATTCTTGATGCTCTCTGAGTTTGGTGGTTTTCTTGCAGACAACTCAACAACACTGAAGATATTACCTAGTTGGGTCATAAAACATCTACAAGAAAACAACCAAGCCCAGAGAGCATCAAGACTCCACAGATGAACCCTGAGCAACAGCTATTCTCTTCTATACCTACATACCTAACTTTATATCAACTGCTGGGAAAATTTGGGAAGCCAAAAGAAGAAACTGTTGAAGCATCCAAGCACCCTAAAAATGTTGGAGTGTCATTACAGAAGTTGGATGCACAGCCAAGTTTCCTGAGTGAGTCACAAAGGCCACAAGGAAGAACATTTGTGGCTTGAACATGCTCTTTCCAGTTAGAGGTGGGAGACCACTGAATATGTCAGTCCAAACTTCCCAACTCTCCCTCCCTCCCTCCCTCCTCATGCTCTATTCCTTCCTTCCTTCCTTCCTTCCTTCCTTCCTTCCTTCCTTCCTTCCTTCCTTCCTTCCTTCCTTCCTTCCTTCCACCACAGTGCCACTTTTGCAACTGACAACATGAATAAATGCAGCTCTGCCATGGAAGTTCCTCTTAATCTATCCCCCACTCCACCAGTACCATCCATTGGTGATGTCCTTTGGCATTCGTGCATTTAGGGCAATCCACCAAAGGGGCCTTTGCAAGAGTATGATTGCAATCAAAAGCAGAGTTTTCCCACTGAACTCCATGAAGTTTATTTCTGAGTAAACAGTCCTGCAAAGCAGCATTAAACAACTTGGTATGAACTTGCACGAATTTCAGCTTTTCCCAATCCTGATTTCACTCTAAATCCAGATTTGCCAGTTTTGACACTTCCTCCTCAGAACTCAAAGGCTTATGGAGGAATTGTATCAACAGAGGGAAGTTGGTTTTTCAGAGTCAGGATAGACATGAGGATGGATCCAGACCCAAAAAAACTCAGTGTGAACATCTTTCCTGTCTGCTCCTCCCCTGCGCTTTTATCACTTCTGCATGGAAGGGGCTTTGAAAGTCTGGACCAAATTGAGAATTGACCTTCGTGGGTGTTAAGTCTCAAATGACCAACGCTGAAGGAAAAAAGAAGTTATGGTTATTATAAAAGTCAACAAACAGCCCCCACCCAAGAAAGAGAGGAGGAGACGACCACACTGTCCATGCAACCTAGAGGAAAAGGAACACAACCTCCTTTTACACAGCAGCTCATTGGTCTCGAATAGATGGAAGGAAGGGACAAGTGACCATGGACTTTGGCGTACACCACCCATAAGCCCTGACCATGCTAAGAGGGCTTTATGAGACTGGTGGTCCAAAACACAGGAGGGCCCAACCCTGCCTCTTGCCTCAGCATTCATACGCTCCTTTGTACATCAAGAGAAGAAGCCATTGAGGGAAAGGAGCACACCTGCCACTCAGGTATCTCACGAATAAAGAGGGACATTAAGAAGCAATGAAGGGAATGGCTCTTCTTTGCAAAAAGCATAATTTCTCCTTCACTTCAGCAGGAGGGAGAAAAACCACCACTCAAAGTAGACCCAACTCAGATATGTTGAGCAGGAGGCTATTCAAAAATGTTTGGTCTCATGCCTCTCCTTGGAGCACAATTAAAGACTTCTCCTCACCCCTTCCCATGCCATTAAACACCTTCCAATGGGCCCCTCCCACTTTTTGGTCACTGTGTAAAAAGGGTTGAAAACTTGTGACAAAAAGCGCCTGCCACAGTTTCAAATCACGAATGGCACTCATCCCAAGTTTGGTCAATAGTCGAGGTAGAAAGAGACAAAGGAGAGGAAGAGGGTTAGAGTCACACACAAAGAAATGAGATGGATTGGGTGAAAAGACAACAGGCTGCACAAAACCAAGGGGGCCGAGGGTTAGTTCCAGGGGGATGTCGCCCAAACATCTGTGGAAGGAGAGAGAGAGAAAACAGGACAGTGGCTTCTTCACTCCACACGCTGTTGAGTTACGCAGGTTAGTTTGCCTGGCCATCCCCCTGCTTGAATGCAAAGGGGAGTGGCGTTCCAAGATGGGAGTCAAATGGGGGTGAAATGAGGATGGCCTTGGGTGCTTTTCCAAACAAGCTATTGATCTTCTGGGAAGCAAAAAGCCAGGTCTTTCGAATGGCAAGCGGGGGTAAATCAAGTGAAATTCTAGGCCAGGGGTGCCCAACCTTGGCAACTTTAAGACCTGTGGACTTCAACTCCTAAAATTCCCCAGCTGCCAATTCTGGGAGTTGAAGTCCAGAGACTGCCAAGGTTGGACATCCCTGTTCTAGGTAGTCTTCTGTTCTAGAAAATTCTTCCTTCCTCATGGCCACCAACTCAAACAGGAAGGTAAGCACTCTTCCTTATATGATGAAGGACAAATTGTTTGCTTCCATGTTCTTGAATAACAACAAACACACCCTGGATGTGATGATAGATACTTCTAGTAGGGTTTTCAAAGGCTTCTTGGCTCAAAAGAGGTACAAATGGCAGAGCAGGAAGCCCTACCAGAATATTTCCTCTGTGCCAGTTTTATTCCCATTGGGTGAACCAATTCTGCAAAACCCTTTTATCATGCAAACATACATAAACTCTCTTGACTGATCTATGGCTGACATTTATAGAAGTGACTAGCTACCTTCTGCTGCCTTCTCTGTTCTCCTGTTCCTGTTTAGGATAATCAGGGAAAAGGGGTCTAAGGGAATAGCACTTGGAGGATAAAAAAAACCAGGGGAAGTGATACTCAGCACTTCCTCAAGTGATACTCCTGATTGCTTCCAACCTCCTCATAATATAGAAACCTAAAAACTGCTGGCAGAAAAAGACCCAGTGGTTCATCAAGTCTGCCCTTTGAATTTATTTTGCGGGGGTGTTCTTTAATGTAATTATTTATTATATTTAATTATTAATTTTATTTTTGTCGGCTGATGGACATGTGTTTAAACCAAGCATGTTTAAAAGCTCAGTTACAAACGACTGAACCACAATCACCTCTGGAAATTGGTGCCAAGCTTCCACTCCTCTTTCTGTGAAATAATAGTTTTGAATGTGATTTTTGAACTTCTCTCCTGTCAATTTGAAGTTATGTCCACCACCCCGATTTCTTTATTTTTTTCTTTACAGCAAAAAAAAAATGTCTGGAATTTGTCTGGAAAAAAATTTCCTGGAATTCCGTTCCAGAAATTGCACGATAACCTGGATTTGCTGATGGACCAGTAACTGCAGGATGAGCAGACCAACTCAATAAAAATTGTTGTTGTTGTTGTTAATTATTATTATTATTCATTGCACAGTCAGACAGGTGTTCAGACTGGGTTTGACATTTTTGTCTACCCATCGAGCCCTTACCAAGGACCCGGGATAGGTAAATCTGGATGTTTGATGGGGTTACAGATATCGCCGCAGGATGGAAGCTGTTCCAAGCAAAGCTGCCTTCTGCAATTGACTGATGGCAAATTTGTCAAGGCCACTGGTGGTGTCCAAATGGTGGCTCCAGTTGTTTTGGGACTGCACCCAAGGCACCAGTTATTATTGGTACTACCCTTGCTTGCCTTTGCCATAGTCATCCTATTTCTATTTGTAGGTCTTTATATTTTGTTATCTTCTCTGGTTCTTTCTCTTCTCTTCTGCTCTTTCCAGGCACTGCCACATCCACTATCCAGACTTTTTTGTCTTTCTTATCAACAACTGTTGTTGTTGTTATTATTATTACTTAACATCTGAGCATGCTTGCTTGTGCCATTCGCATGGCACCCTGGCCTCTTATCCTCACCGATGGCTGCTAGCATGGAAGTGGAGAACTGGTCTTCTACTTAGGAGGGCTACTACTTAGTAGACCCAGTCCAAGAAAACCAGGCCCAGATGAGTCTTTGAGAGGTCATTCAAGACCTTGTGCTACAAGGGGACATCCTTCTCCTGGAAATCTTTCTCTTCCGTGCAACGTCAAACGTCTGTCAACTCTTCTGTCAACTCTGGGAGCATTACTTGGAACCATGACAACTTCCTGAATCGGACTGTTATATCAATGCAACCATGGCAGCGTTCCAGGAATCACATGATAACCTGGATCAGCTGGTGGGCCAGTAACTGCAGGATGAGCAGACAAACTCAATGAAGAAGCTTGCATCTTTTTTTTTATTCTGCACTAACTGTTGGGCCTACAGCTTATCCTGTCCTCCACACGAGTATATCCAGAAGGTATGTTTCTTTGCAACATGCTCTGGAAGAAAAACACACCTAATGATAACAACCCCTGAACAATGGAAACAAACAATTTAGCCTGGCACCCCTAAGCCCAAGCACCAGCGTGCCCTCACAGAAGAGCAACAGAAGGATGAACTTTAGTCGGGTTGCATGCAGACACAATGTGTTGAACAAAGCTTTTTAAAATAATAATAATAATAATGAGAGGTTATAGAAGGAAAATTTTAAGTGATGAAAATTCAGAGGTTCTGAATGTGGGGTGGGGGGAAAGATATCTAATTTGTTTTTTTGTTTTGTCCTCTGCAGAATTTGTTAACTAATCCGAACAAAGGCTGTGTTTTGTTGCTGTCATTTAAATTTTTTACCTTCTGTTCACCAGCGTGGACGACATCAGCAGCACCATGCAAGCCACATGACACAAGTCACATGATACGCACGCACATGATTTGGTTGAAAGGAAAGTGGAGGAAGTCACATGAAAAATACAAAAAAAAAAAATTAAAAAACGGATGTAAACAATGGGCAAAAAAGAATCAACAACAGTTACAGATTAAAGTCTAAACAAAATCAAATTAGCCATTCTATCGAAACACCAGAGCAGACAGTTAAAAACAAAAACAAAAACAAAACAAAAATCCATCGATCTAAAAAAAAAAACAACCCACAAGATTATTATTGAACAAGCGCAAGCACTGAGATTCTGGCAGGGGGTTGGGTTGGGTTGGTTAGGCAGAGCGATGGGGCTGCGGATTAATTAATACCAAGTCAGGTAAAGAGTCACAAAACATCACTAAGACTAGAGAAGGCTTCCTCTTTGCAAGGAACTCCTGGCAACAGCCATGATACAGGAGGGGAGGGGAGAGGAAATGGGGAAGGAAAGGAAAGGAAAGGAAGAGGGAGGTAAGGAAGGAAAGGAAAGGAAAAGAAAGGAAAGAAGGGAAGGGAAGGAAGAGAATGGAAGGGAAGGGAAGGGAAAAGGAAAGGAAAGAAGATTTAATATAGCAACAAATCATTCATCCAAAAGGACACTGCAAAGAAGTCAGTCAGCTTCTAAAATTTAAGACAAGGCTGCCTTCCTTTGGGTGTCTCCTCTTCTCTGTAGGAATAGAAAAACAAAGGGAAACCCACAGAATCCCTCCCACAGGCTGCACAGGCAGGAAGATGAACGGAGGGGTGTGTGTCTTGATATGGGCTCCAGGTTTCTGGCATCAGTGCCCCAGGCCAACCGGAGGAGTCCAATTAGGAAGGGTCGAGTCTTCAGGGCTGAGCAAGACTCTGCAAGGCTCAATCAATAATTTCGCTGTACGTGGAAAGTCCCAAGCGTGTGGCTCACACCGTGTCCAAAGGTCTCTTTGCTGATTTGGACAGCGGTGAAGGTAGACACCACAAGTGCCCTCCTTGTCACACCATTTAAACATTGTTCTGGTACGGCATCATCAAGTCACTTTCTCCCATATGACCTAACTTGCCCACTGCGGTTGTTGGGGGAGGACTTTTCCACCAGCATAATTCAATCATCTTAAAGGCAAGAACCTGGAAGCAATATCCAGGACTTTAACCCCAAGCATCTTTTCAGTCCTTCATCCTGGTGCTCTTTGGATAGTTGCACAACAGCTCTCCTAAACCTCTCCTTATCTAACTATAGTCTGTTCTGACCCGGCTCCCAAACACAACAAACCCTCTATAGTTAACTAAATGTCTCCTTTATTAGGAGTGTCAGCAGCCCCAGCAAAAAGTCTCTCTCTCACCAGAGGCCAACAAGTCTGTCCAGCAGAGAGATGAATCGTTGTCTGCCACACCTATTCATCTCCGCTCCCTGCTTTTTATCCCCAGAGCTAGGGTGGGGCCTCGTTAGCAGCGGTGGCTCTTCCACCCCAAGGACCAGCCCATAGATTTCCACTGCTCTCCTCTCCTCTGCCTTCTGTGCATCTGTGCGTCAGGCACTGGACCCAGCTGTTCCTCCTCTTCCTCATCATCCACCTCCAGACCTGGGGGCTGTTGACTCTCCAACTGAGGGCTGACAAACAGCCCAGCTTCCGCCTCTGTCTCTCTCTCTTTCTCTGCCAGCTCCATTCCCTCTTCCCCCTCAGAGCTCGCAGGTTGCTCTGATGCTGACCCTGACTCCCACGCTGCCTCCTCCTCTGATTTGACTGCTGGAGAGACTGGCGGCTGACAGGCCACAACAAAATCAGAACAATGGAGAGAGAGAACAAGAGAGGAACTCATTCCTTCCCTCTGCAACACAAGTAGAATTAAACCCTCCTGGTCTGTTGCTGGGACCACAGGAAACCATGCAGCCCATCGATGGCTCTGGGTACCAGCCTCCTGGTACCCAGGGCCTTCACAGGTCCTGGGTCTGCAAATTCTGACAGTTCCAGATTTACTGCCAATCTGTCTGGAAGAGGTCAGAAAATCCCCGAATTACAAAATCCCCAAATTACAAAAGAGTGGAGTGTCTCCCTTCTTCCTAAGGACAAGGCATGGGTAAGTGGCCAGCAAGGGAGGTCAACCAGCCAACTGGTCTCTTGCTATGAGGAAAGGATGGCCAGGACGGCAAATCTTATAGTTTCACAAAGAAGCAAAGATCCTTTGCAACCCATCTCAACATCCACAGACAGTCAAAGCAGCTCAGATCAACCGTATTGTCTTTAAAGTAGAATTGGAGGCATTGGGAGACCGAAGGACCTTCATCAAACAACTTCATGTAAGACAGTTGGATGCTCAAGAGGTTTAGATCCAAGTCTTCGGTGTCTCCGCTGTTCTTCCGCAGCCCGCCCGCTTCTCCCTTAATATCTGCTTATTGTCATGAAAGCTTTTGTCCCCATTCAAATTCACAGCTTGTGAGCACCGAAAGAAATGGGGATGTAGGAGGAAGAAAGAGGAGGACGTTTTTAAATGAAACTCCTGTCACTCAAAGCCACGCCTTTGAGTAGCAGAAAGGAAAGGAAATATCTATGGTCCCCAAATCCATTCATAATCTTCTCAGTCAAGAAGCCCTGTCTTTTCAGAGAGGCTTGGTGTCACCTGCCTGTGTTACCCATCACTCTTTTCTTCTTCTCTATGAAATAATCTGTGTATATGTGTGCGTGTTTGTGAAGGTATTGAGATTTAATAGCTGACCAGCTGTTGTAAGGCTGATGCAAAGAGAATGAGTCAGCAGGGTATTGCCGTTTTAAGACTGAGGATGGGCCCACTGGGTTTTACCACTTTAAGAAGCTGTATATATAAATGAGGCCATGAGAGGGCGTATCTCTCTCTCCTTGTGTTCTGTCTCCATTGTAGTCCTCTGTGCAGAATAAAGAAGATTGATTGATTGCCAGGCATTTGCCTACCACCTATATGTATGTATATATAAACCACTGTCTTATATATAAACCACTGTTAAAAGATAAAGCCTCTGTGTGTACTGTGTTTTGCTCCTGGGTGGTCACACAATAGTAGTCACGCTGCAAACACTCTGATAGTGTGTGTGTGTTTGTGTGTGTGTGTAAGAGAGAGAAGAAAGGAAAGAAGGAAGGAAGGAAGGAAAGGGGGGAAGGGAAAGAAGGAAAGGAAAGGAAGATGTAAAATATAAACAGTGAATTCTCACTTTGGGGAGAATGGGGACAAACCTATCCTATCAGCCAGGATGCCATGCCCCTCTTTGTCACTACAAAGGGGTTCAGTTTTCATTGAGAGTCCATTTCATTCTCCATCCACAGACGTTCCCAGGTAGCCCTACATCCAAGGCCAAGGTTTAAGTTTGAGGACTGGATGCTTTGGAGGTGGCACTTGCAAAAACTTTTCAAGGACGTAGTATCTTTTCATGTTTTCTTTGAGCCCTCTTCAGATTCATCCTGCTCAAAGTTGAAACGAGGACTAATATAATTGAATTCATCTCTGCCGTTTGCAAAGATCAATAAGCTACTTAGAAAGCGTGCATGAAAGGAAGTGTGAGGAGAATAAAGGCTCCCTGGAACACGGCTAAAAATCCCAATCACATCCATATTAATGCCTGTGTTGAAAACAAATCCTCCCACGGGGACCTTCGGGGGAGCGGGGGAAAAAGGCTCCTCCTTCCTTAATTCACACACAACTGGTCCACATCTGTTGGGCAACCGATCCCTGTGATCGAATGGGACCCTGGAATTAGGGGGGAAGGCAAAGGGCCAGAGAAGTGCTGTGGGGGGAGGGAGAAAAAGGGAGGAAGCCATCCTCTCCTCTCAATCTGGTTCAGTAGTTTCAGTTTTGATGGGATGCTGGGTTGCTATGGCAACATGAAGGCTAGATAAAGACACATAAAGGTGAAGCCTGCTGTGAAGATAAATTATGAAGGAAAATAAAAGGCAGAGAGAAGAAAGGGAGACAAGACCTAATGAGGAGGATGAACATAAAGGAAGAGAGGCGTTGCCCTCTGGGTTCACTGTGTAAAGACCGGCCGGCTGTGAGCATCAAGGTTAGGCCAGCTTTTCTCAAGCTGGTGTGTCCCCCAGTGGTGCTGCGTGAGGGCCCCCCAAATGCCCTCGGCAGCTGGGGATAATGGGAATCTTACCTCAGTCCCTGTGATGGACACCGAGTTGGGGGAAAGCAGAGTTCATGTAGCTTCTGGTCAAGGTCACCCACTTGCCAAGACTATGGGGAAAATATAAGGACTAGGTGGAGGCAGGGGGGAAGGAAGGAAGGAAGGAAGGAAGGAAGGAAGGAAGGAAGGAAGGAAGGAAGGAAGGAAGGAGAGGGAGGAGATGTGGAAGGGAGGGAGGAAGGACAGTAGGAAGGAAGGGCCCCAAACTCCCTCTAGGCAGGGTGTGATAAAAATGTGGTAAATAACCACAATATCTGAAGAAAAATGGCAGGAGGGAAGAATGCCACTAGATCGGGGCCCTTGGCAGAGGCAGAATTCAGAGAGAAAACAGACATCTGGCTGTCCACAGTGGAGAAATGAATATCCCAGTCACTAGAATTGGAAGGAACGAGGTCCCGAGTAGAAGACAAGGCTCAGAAGAACCCACACAACTGCAATTGTTCTTCAGGAAAAAAAGCTAGAAAATAGTGCTCTGAATCAGACCATCATCAATGGCCTCCTCTGCATCAGGTAAACATATTTCTCAGCAAGAACTTCAAAAAAAAAAACAGCATGAAAAAGATTCTGGTCAAAAGGAATGATGTACCTTTGAGTCAGAAATATTTGTTGCTTTCCATGTTCCCAGGGCAAACCCAAGTTCCACCCTGGTCAAGGGGAAGCCCTACCAATCGGAAAGCGGAAGAAGCCCAAGAGAAGCAATTGTGTGGGTATCTGGAGATAGTGTCAACAGATGGACCACTGAGGGTCAGGCTCCTGACTCCAGTTTCACCTGAACTCACCTGAATTCACCTCACCTAACCCTAACCCTGAAACTCACCTGAATTCAGAGACTTCTTGCTGTCTCAGTCTTAATGTCCACCTGTCTATAAAAATGAGACAACAATGCAAATCTACTTCACAGGTTTGCGTTTCTCTCTTGAACAACATTTTCTTCCAAAATTTGGGCAACAAACATCAAGGCAGCATGATTTCATTTGTAAAGTCCCATCTCTCAAAAGCTTCTGGAAGTTTTCTTTAAAAAAAAAATTATTCAAGATGGAATTTAGGAGTCATTCAGGGTTGTTCCGCGTCTTCCTTTCAAGCTTTTTATTTAATCCCGAAGAAGCAGAATAGCTCATCATGACATTAAAACCAGGATTTCTATTTCGAGCGCCTTCCATTGATGAAATTCATCTCTCATTACTTCTCTCTCTCTCTCTCTCTCTCTCTCTCTCTCTGTTTAATTCCCCTGAAAAAATTTAGGTAATAACATCCTGGCAATTACATTCAAAAGGTTAACAGCTCAATCACAAGGAAGCTGAGAAGAATCTTTTATGGCAACTTCATTCCTTTGCTAACCGCTTCCTCTCTCTCTCCCTCTCCCTCCCTCCCTCCCTCCCTCTCCCTCCCTCCCTCCCTCCCAAACTGCAATCAGTAACCTAATGAAATATATTGCTTCATGGATTCCATCTGGCCCTGATTATTTGACAGCATTTTTTCTAAAGGAAAGAGGAAGGGAACTTTATCCTGAAGCTGAAGAGTTGCAACTGTGAGGGAAATGGGCGATTTCTACAAGTGATCAATAAATCGATACATAAACTGCAGATCAGTGATGGTATGCTACTGGTTTGGTGCAGTTCAACCGAACCGGTAGTAAAAATCACTACCGGTTGAACCGGTAGTAAAAACAAAAAAGCCTCCAATCAGGTGAGAGCATAAAAGACTGAAAAGCGCATGGGGAGGGTCGCTCCTAGCTTTTTGTTTCTTCATCCTCTCAGCTGATTGGCTTGTTAGGGGCGCACGCATTAGGGGTGCACGCATTCTGCGATCACCCACCGAACTGGTAGCGACTAAGGTAGGATCCCACTACTGCTGCTGATGTGAGCATTTTGAGACACACCCAAGTGACAAATACCCTTCTCCAAAAGGCTGATCTCAGGGTAAACCCCTTGCCCAAGAAATGCAAGTTTCTGTTTACGGCAGTTCTGACGCCACTTGAAAGCAGGTCTCCACAACCCAGGCCACAAGATGGCTTTTTAGAGCCAGGTTCTTGTATGCATGGCTCTGGCAACTCTGTTTTCCTTCTTGCTGTCCCACTGAAGGGGATCTTCCATGCACCCATCTGAGAGATCTCAGCTTTCGGCATTCTCTTGCATTACCCAAACTGTATAAAGTGGACTTCGACAAGTATAGACATTGCTCTTAGGTACGCTAGCTAAATCAGCAGCAGCATGTCACATGTGGGAAACCATCCAGTGACTTTGACCTCCTGCCTGGCAATCACGGCAATCGGCAATCTCCCACACTTTTGGTCTCATCTACCAGAACGCTCTTGCATACATATTTTTCACTGAAAGGGAAGTCAGGAAACCATGTTATGCTCCCTGCTGGAAGACCTTTCACCTGTTAAGACCTGTTAAGGAAGGAGAAGAGTAAAGGGTTCATTCCAATGGTCTGGAATCTTAAGAGGCCTCTAAGACTCCTAATCCAAGGATGGTGCCCAAATTCAAACCAAGCCAGAATGGGAATGACCACTCCTGCCAATTACTGTAGATCAAGGGTCTCCAACCTTGGCTACTTTAAGACTGGTGGATTTCAACTCCCAGAATTCCCCAGCCAGTCAGCCTGGCTGGGGAATTCTGGGAGTTGAAGTCCACGAGCCTTAAAGTGGTCAAGGTTGGAGATCCCTGGAGATGATTCTCAGTTACATGAATGAAGATAGACAGGGAGGGATAGCTGCTAATATTCTCTTCTAGGGAATGGTTTTTGAACTCTAAACTAAATTCAAATTGTGGACAGATTAGTTATGTTCTTATGAAGTTTTCGCCCTACTTTCTACTTATAGAAGAGCTGTGGTGGCGCAGTGCTTAGAATGCAGTACTGCAAGTCACAACTGCTGACAGCTGGTTGCCTGCAATTTGGCAGTTCGAATCTCACCAGGCTCCAGGTTGACTCAGCCTTCCATCCTTCGAAGACTGGTAAAATGAGGACCCAAATTGTTGGGGGCAAGAGGCTGTAAGCTGCTTAGAGAGGGAAGTAAAAGCACTGTGAAGCGGTATATAAGTCTAAGTGCTATTGCTATAGATCTTTCTTGAAAAGATCTGTCTTTTTATATTTCCCCTCTGTCATTTCTGCTATTTCTGCTATTTTCCCTGCTATTTAATTGTCTTGAACAATTTTTTTTGTCACAAAACAGGGTTTGGCAGAATGTAGCACCCTTGTCTGAGACAGTTTGGGTGTGTCAATATTGCATGCCCCTGCCATGGAGGAAGAAGAGAAGAGAAGGGAAGGGAAGAGAAGAGAAGAGAAGAAAGATGGAAGGGAAGGGAAGGGAAGGGAAGAGAACATGGAGGGAAGGGATAAGAGAAGAGAAGATAGAAAGGATAAGGGAAGGATAAGGAGGAGGATAAGAAGAGGAAAGGAAAGAGAAAGAGAAAGAAAAAAGAGAAAAGGAAAGACACCTCCACTCCAACTGGGTCTCATGCAGATACAGACAGCATGCATGCTCCAGAGGGAGGAGGAAAGGAGGGCATTCACCTCTTGACCAGGTGTTAATGGGAAACACGGCAGCTACTCTAGAGTCAGCATTGTTAGGAGAAATGATTTACCCGCTACTTTCTTTCTACGGACAAGGAGAAAGAGAAGCAAAGCCAAAGAGAGAAATTAAGTTAAGTTAGGAGAAACTCACAAGCGGATCTACGGGGCACGTTAAAGCCGGGGCACTCGGAGTGGGGGGAAAGGAATGGAGAAGCAGCACTTACGTGGTGGTGGAAGGCCTGCGGTTCCCCCATAGGCAGAAGGCGAATGTAAAGAAAAGACAGACCCCCAAAAGAGAAAAGAGGCAAAAGAGATGAAAAAAAAAAAAGAGGAGACGCTGGACGAAAGCAATGAAAACAAGGCAACGCTCTGAGACGCCTGTCTGCTGAGGACTAGCTCCTCAGGAGGCCGACCAGATTTTCAGGGAGAATAAGGGTAAGGCGACAACCACACAACGGGCCACCCTTCAACTCGTGGCAAGCAAGAGTTGGGGGTTCAGGTTACGTGTCAGAGAGCCGCAGCTAAGGAGGGGGAAGGGGCCAGGAGTCGTAAACGTGGAGATTATTCCCACGTCAATGAATTATGCAGGAAGCCTGCAAGATCTCGCGTTTCCATTTGTTTAAGAATGTATCCTGCGAGACCTGGAGGTGTTTCTAACATAAAAATGCTGCTGCAGATGGAAATGCAAGGTCAGTTGCCCCCTGCTTAATGAATTATTATGAGGGTCAAAGAGGGAGGGGAGATGGGGAATGCCAGAGGGGTGGGAGGGCAGCATCACAAACACACACACACACACACTGCCACTGGGTTTTGCTAGAGGTAGCAGAAGCAGAGAGGATGGGGCAGAGATGATTTCTAGGCAAGGGGAAGGGGGACAGCCAGATGTGATAAAAAGGACACAGCCAGTGGTGGGATTCAGCCGATTCGCACCACTTCAGGAAAACCAAACTGAGCAGTTTGATGAACTGG
This sequence comes from Naja naja, assembly GCA_009733165.1. Taxonomy (NCBI): domain Eukaryota; kingdom Metazoa; phylum Chordata; class Lepidosauria; order Squamata; family Elapidae; genus Naja; species Naja naja. Next base: position 30,236,490 of record CM019156.1, on the reverse strand, counting down.
TTGTTGAAAGAAATCATCAGGGCAGAGAAATTATTTGAATCTCACCACTGGACCCAGCCCCCTGGATGTGATCAAGAGGGCTACATAGACGAATCCGTCTCTCTCCAAATTCAAAGGGCTCAGAGATAAATCCAATTTGTCTCGAGTTCCCCAGAGCTTACAAATTATACAGGGCAGGGACTGTGTCTAAACGGGACTGCAAACTGCCCATCTTCCTCCGGAGAAGAAGGCTAAGCTTAGAGTAGGCACGTCCAACCTTGGCAACTTTAAGACGTGTGGACTTCAACTCCCAGAATTGGCTACAGGATTTGGGTCTGGCTAGTCTAAAGAAAAGAAGAATTAGGGGTGACGTGATCGCGGTGTTCCAATATTTGTGTGGCTGCCACAAAGAAGAGGGGGTCAAATTATTCAAGCACCAGAGGGCAGGGCAAGAAACAATGGATGGGAACCCATCAAAGTAGAGAAGCAACTTGGAACTAAGGAGAAACTTCCTAACAGTGAGGACAATTAACCAGTGGAAGAGAAGCTGCCTCCAGAAATCTTGGGTGCTCCATCACTGGAGGCTTTTAAGAAGAGTCTATAGACAGTCACTTATCTGAAATGGTGGAGAGTCTCCTGCTTGGGCAGGGGGTTGGACTAGAAGACCTCCATGGTCCCTTCCAGATCTGTTCTATTCTAATTCCTCAGCCAGGTTGGTGAATTCTGGAAATTGAAGTCCAGAGATCTTAAAGTTGCCAAGATTGGACACCGCCGGCTCAGAGGCTGGAAAAAAATGCAATGGCTGGGCCCTCGGACTCCCGCTCTCCCTTTGCCTGCTGCTCTTCCAGAATTCGACAGTGTGCGGGTGCGTATGTGCGCATGAGCGTGTGTGTGTGTGTGTGTGTGTTGGGGGGGGCGGTCTTGCAGCATATAAAATGTGAGTGGGAGGCAGCTCATTCATGCATGCCATTTGCAAAGCCGACATTTTTATGCCATTCTGAACGGAATTGCACTCGATCCGTTCTCCGCCAGCCAGGGTTTTTAATGCATGCTTCCATATCGCTTGGTCAGCAGCCATTTCCGGAAACAAATTGATGGGAAACTCAGGTTGGATCAAACAATGAAGATCTCGGACTTTTAAACCTGCCTGAATTTACTGCCCTAAAGCTTCCTGCAAAAGCTTAGGTGGCTTTAAAAGCCAATTAGGCGAGTCGGCAGAAGCTGCTAAATCTGTCGACGGAAACAGGATGGGACAGGGCTAGGCAGCTGCAGTTTTCCTCTCCAAGCACCGTGGGAGAGAGACCGCCTCCTCCCTCACCTGAAGCAGATCTTCCAAAACTACAGCACTATATTCTGAAGCAGATGATGGATCTCTTGGGGAGATCCAGCAGAGCTGGGATCTGGGACCAGGAAGGAGATGGGCGAGCTTTGAAAACCACTCCAAACGAGGTCTTAAGTGGAAATACGTTTTCAAACCTGCTTTACAGGTAGTTCTTGACTTACAATCACCCATTAAGTGACCATTCGAAATGATAACAACACTGAAAAAAGGGACCAGTGGACATTTTTCACACTTGACCACTGTGGTTGATCATGACCATGTGATCAACATTTGGACGCTTGGCCACTGATTCATATTTATGTTGGTTGCATTGTCTGGGGGGGGGTTGCATCATCCCCTTTTGTGACCTTCTGACCGGCAAACTCAGTGGGGAAGGCAAATTTACTTAACATCTGTGACAAATGTGTTGTAAAAAGGGGCAGAACTCACTTAGTAACTGTCTCGGTTACCAACAGAAACTTCGGGCTCAATTATGCTCGTAAGTCAAGAATGATCTGTAGCCTTTGAGCCCATGTTTCAAGAGAATAAAAGCTCAAAGGCCAAATTGGTGGGTTATTTTTAAAGCCCTTCTAATCTCTTATAGCAGCCACTTCTGCCCAGAAATGGTGTTGTGTCTCCCCCAACCCATCTCCCACCTCCACCTGACCTAATCAACCAGAAGATATTAGGACCAGCATTTAAAAAAAACAACAACCAATAGAACTAACGGTAGTAATGTAACAGTAAGACATTCCTAGGTGCTGATAGTGCACTCTCCACAATCCTCACAGCTCAACAAAAGGATTTGAACAACAACAACAACAACAACAACAGAAGATTCTCGGAAGAGGAAACAGAAAAGAAGGTTCCAACTCAGGGACATGGAGGGGGATACAGAGTCCGGAGGAGGAGGAGGACCAGGTGAGAGGTGAAGGATGGGCAGTTGGCCTGAGAAAGGGCTGAGGTTGCCAAGCAGAGGACAGGGGAGGAGCAGGGCTTTACTTACGAACTGGCTGGGTCTTGAAGTCGGAGGGGGAGCTGATCTCGCCGGTGCCTTTGCCGTTGATGGCCGTCAGTCGGATGGCGTACATGGTCTCTGGCTTCAAGCCGATGACCGTGAAGATGCCTTCGGTGTTGGCTGTGCCAGGAGAGATGGCAGACAAGGAGAGGATCAGAACCATCTCTGGGGGTGTAAGTCTGTAGAGATTCTCCGTCCTCCAGGTCATGGTTGTGCCAAGGTGCTGTTTTTTCCAGAAGGCAACTGGACTTCCTTGGTTTTTCTCCTTGAAGACGTTTCGCTTCTCATCCAAGAAGCTTCTTCAGCTCTGACAGGATAGTGGGGAATGGAAGGATTTATATTCCTTGCAGACAGAACTGGTCATTTGCATCCTTTTAGATTGAGGCCACTTGGAGGTTTACCTGTGTCTTCAGGGTCACCTGAGTGGTAATCCTGGTTCCTGCAGTCTGCAATTTTTTCCACTGTAAATCCATTCCTACTCCCACACCATTCAAAGGGTGTCCATCCCAAATTGTATAGCTAAAAGTCTGTAGAGATTCTCAGAGGACACAGATAAACTTCCAGGTAGCTTCAATGACCCTCTAAAAGGATGCAAATGATCAGCTGTCTGCAAGGAATATAAACCCTTCCATTCCGCACCATCCAGTTGGAGTTGAAGAAGTTCCTTGGATGAGAAGCAAAACATCTTCGAAGAAAAACCAGAAAGTCCAGTTGCCTCCTGAAAAAGCACCTTGGGATATCTCTAGGTATATCCCACCTCACTTTTTTTCCCTAAGTTTGTGTATATGCAGGAATGTAGGGAAAATGTTAAGCCACATGCAACAGGGGTCACTGCCATCAGGAAAGTAGGGAGAGAGAGGCTGGCTTCTTTTAGACCAGGAGGTCTCCAAACTTGGCAGCTTGTGGACTTCAACTCCTGGAATTGGGGAATTCTGAGAGTTCAAGTCCACAAGTCTTAAAGTTGCCAAGTTTGGAGGGCCTTGTTTTAGACTAACCACTCTTGATTCAAAGAATAGACAGTTATGCTTCTTGTGCTGAAACATGCCTTAACTGCAGCTAGATAATTATACCCATTGAACATATGTATAAAATGTCTTAGATGAGAACTTGGAAAGAACTGCTGTGGTCACCAGGTTATTAAAAAGGCTCCCATGACACATCTTTCTTGGGGGAAAATATATTTTTCTAGAAGCAAATCACAGTATCAGTAAAAACTGGGCAGGCAATTGGGCCATCTCCACTCGAAGAGCCAGTCTCCTGCAACATTCATCACTAGGTTCTTCAGAGGATGCCCAGGAATATCTCAAAAGGTCTCATTTAATCTGAAGGTGCACCTGCAGAAAATGTCTTCAATCTAAATCAAATTTAGATGGATTCCTGGGGATTCGTGTAAATGAAGGTTCAATCATCCAGGCCAAAAGCATCTAGAAAGGTTCATTCATGGCAACTGGACCAAAGTTTATTAAAACTGAGATGTTTCATTACTCATCCAAGTAACGTCTTCAGTCCAAGTGAAGATTTGGGTAGGCAGAGAGTCGTTGGAAAGAACCAGTTCTTGCCATGCAGACTACAGGGGCTTTCTCACCAAAATGAACGAGCAACATGTCAATGAAAGTTCAATCATCCAGGCCAAAAATATCTCAAATCATAGCAACTGGACCAAACTCTCTCTACCTACCCAAATTTTCATTTTGCATGAAGAAGCTACTTGGATGAGTAACAAAATGTCTCCGTTTGAATAAACTTTGGTCCAGTTGCCATGATTTCACCTTTTGAGATGCTTTTGGCTTGGAGGATTGAACCTTCATTTACATGAATCCCCAGGAATCCATCTAAGTTTGATTTAGGCTGAAGACATTTTCTGTATGTGAACCAAGGCTTTATTTCCCAAAGAAAGGTCAGCTTTCATTTTGGGGAGAAATTATCTGCTTCTTAGAAGAAAGTCTACAGAGCTTGGGAGTTATTTTTGGAGCCGCTGCTGTTTCTTCCCTATTGCTTTATTGCAGTGACATTTAGGAATTAATGTTTTCAAATTTTTGGTTTTGCTTTCATGCTTCCCCGCTGGCTAGCTTGAACCTTTTGGGGAGGAGAGAAGAGTTGTAAATACAACCAATAAAAAACCAAAGCAGATCTCTCCTATCAGCCAGAGTGGAAACATTGCAAAGTTACCCTCCACCCTGCTTCTGCCCTCTCCATCTTTTCATTGTGCTGCAGTGTTTGACTTTTTGTGCCAACTTATTTCTGTTTTTACTTTATATAAGTTTTTATCCTTGAAGACTGTAAGCCCCCCACCAGAGTTACCTTGAGGTAACATGGAAGGTTCACAAACTGACAAAGAAATAAGTAATCAATGTAGGACAGGTTTGGGCACCTCACCTTCCTTGGCATCGTAGATTTTGGTGTGCCAGTTTTCCTCCCCGATGGCTCGCCACTCGGCCTTGTACCAGAGGATGGGGACACCTCGGTGGCCTCCGGTTCATCAAATCTGATCTGTGCTGTGCTGGAGTAGGGCTCCACTTTCTCGATGGAAGGCGCAGAGGGAGTATCTGCAGAGTAAGGAAGCCAGAAAAGGAGGTCAGTCATAGACTAGGCTGAGATTTTTATCCCAGCAATAGGCAGTCACTGAGGGAGCCTGAGAGGTCGAACAGAATGTTGGCACGCTGGCTGGGGAATTCTGGGAGTTGAAGTCCACAAGTCTTAAAGTTGCCAAGTGTCAATTCTGAAGTGAACCTGGCTGAGGCCATCTTTGTGTCTCCAGGGATTGACACAAGATGGGGAGAAAATACCTAGCTGGGGGTTTGTAGTCAAAACAAAAAGTTTTCTTGTGGGAACCAAGGTCATTTCAATTGGTGGCTGAGAAGAAGAGGAGTAGAGTAACCAAGCAACCAGCCAGCACCTCTATTGGACAATGTGACTGATGACTTGGGGGAAACGGGAACTTTCACTTTTTAATTAGGTAAAAACCGTGGGAACTTCAGAGTCGGTTTTCACCAGTTGTGCCAATATAAGGAATTTGCCTGCCTCAGAGTTCTGCTTTCAATGGGTGCATTACTCAGAATGTTGACACCAAGTTTGGAAACCCCTGATTTATTCCAAAGGAAGAGAAGAACCAGTCCAAACAAACCTGCTTGAACCAGGATGAACTCGGAGGATTCCTGGCCAATCCGGTTGGCTGCTGTGCAGTTGTAATTCCCGAAATCATTTTCTGAATATGGCGTCACCTGAAAAAAAGGAGATTGACCAGGTGAGCTGGAGAAAAATGCTTCTTAGGAAGAAAAACGAAGGAAGCATTTTGGATTTGGTCAATTAGAAAAGAAGACAGTTTAAGGATCATCTGAGTCCACACGATGCAGACAAAATCGATAGGCAATGGGCAACCTGGCCATTCTCAGGCTACCAGAACTGGTCACAAAGATGTTTAGCAACAGAGTCAGAAGAGAAGGAAGGAAGATACATTTTCACACACATCAAATTTATAGAATTTGTGGAAAGAGATGTGGAGGCACCTGCTAACTTAAATAACTGATCAAAACCAATGTTATGGAGATTCTCAGTCCTCCAGGTCATAGTTGTCCCAAAGGTGCTTTTTCAAGAGGCAACTGGACTTCCTGTTTTTTTTCCTTTGAAGACATTTTTTTCTTTGAAAATGTTTCTTCAGCTCTGAGCTTCAAAGAAAGAATGTCTTCAAAGAAAAACCAGAAAGTCCAGTTGCCTCTTGAAAAAGCACCTTTGGGATAATCAGAACGAAGCAATTCCTAACAGTGAGGACAATTAACCAGTGGGACAGCGTTGCCTCCAGAAGTTGTGGGTGCTTCATCACTGGAGGTTTTTAAGAAGAGACTGTCTGAAATGCTATAGGATCTCCTGCTTGAGCAGGGGGCTGGACTAGATGACCTCCAAAGTCCCTTCCAGCTCTATTCTGATTCAATTAATGGAGGAGGAACAACAGGAGTGAACTAGCTATCAGCCTGGAAGGAGGGAGATCAAACACAACACGTGTAAAGCCTGCACAGCACCAAACTGGGATGCTGAGGAGGGAGCAAAGCTACTCCTGAACACTTTCACAGTCCTTGGGTTTCACTCTTCTAACACGCAGTAACTGTCCAAAGCAATTTCAACATGTGCTAAGTGGCAGTTGATACAAATGTCCTAAACTGATGGGGGTTGCATGAACAATGCCAGTTTGGGCTTGTTTTCTTGACTTCAGTGCTGTTCCTGTCCTCATAGCCAACCTTTGCACATCATTCTGTGCACACACAGATGCAGCGCCCCCTTCTCAGTGCTCACCTCCAGGAAACTGGCGGCTGGTGTCTTGTAGATCCGGATGTTGCTGTAGTTGGAGCTGGGCAGCAGCTGCCCATCCCGGAACCACGAGATGTCAGCGCTGGGGTAAGCAAAGACTTCGCAGGTGATGTTTGCGGGGTTACCTTCCCAGGTGTACACCGCAACAGGGCCCTGCAACTTTGGGGCATCTGGAACCAAGGAGGAGCAACGTGGAAGTCAGTCTCCAGGAGAAGGCACCAAGAAGAACATCTCCCCCCCATATCTTCTGATCCCTTCTTTCCACCCAACCTGTTTGCATAATTCTGCCATGGCAACTAATGGTTCTCTAAATCAGGGGTCTCCAACCTTGGCAATTTTAAGACTTGTGGACTTCAACTCCCAGAGTTCCTCAGCCAGCGAAGCTCTGGGAGTTGAGGTCCCCAAGTCTTAAAGTTGCCACGATTGGAGACTCCTGCTCTAAATGATACTCCAGGCAGATCCAGCCCATAAGGCCAAAATAAAGAATCTTGGGAATGCTACCCACAAATACACCATGCTGTGTTTCTTGCAAGATCTTGGGTGGTTCATATATTTGGTGGCAAGGAACCTTGTAGTGCAAACTCTTGACTGCATCTGTAGGCAAATGCAGTCAATTCTTTGCCCAGCATCAAACATCTCCTATAGTTGATTGTTGAGAAATCAAGGGAACTAGGAAGCCCTGGAAATGTCTAAGAAGGATGTATCTTTAATGGGACATACAAACACAGCTACTCAACATCCTGTTCCTAAGAGTGGCCATCAAGAAGCAAAGATATTCTAGCTCATCAACTGACTTCACAAGCAAAAATCCCCTCTCTTTTTTGCTCCATTATTATACTCTAAACCAAAGTGCACTGTAGTAGTACTTCTGTTAGTATATGTAGGAGTACACTACAACCAGAAGTACACTGCAGAGGTACACTGTCTCTGCTTGTGAAAAGTCCATGGGCTTCAACCCAATGGATAAATATAAACTTCATCAGTGTAAAGACTGATAACAGGCTTGAATTTATCAGGGTTAGTTTGACTTGTTGCCTTTGATTCTTGCCACTTGGCCATAAAGGCCAGTCAATATGAGTGGATTATATACTTCATTTTCCTGTTCTTCTCGTTCTCTTTCCCCTTTCCACCATTCCCCAAGCCTTGCAGGTATTCCATAAAAGTTTGAAAGTCCATCTCCAGCTCAGAATGACCCTTTCCTATTCTGATTCTTACTCTCTAGCCTGCCAGTCATCACCATTACTGCCCATGAGTTGCAAGAAAAAGGAGAAACGCAGGAGTTGGCTCTACTCGGAGCGAGGGTGGAATGACTCAACTTACACTGAACTTCTAGGTACATGACTTGAGAATCTTGCCCAATGGTGTTGCTGGCTATGCAGGTGTACTCCCCGGCATCAGTGTACTGAATGTCCTTCAGGGTCAGGGAAGAGACGCGGGCGTGGCTGCGGACTTCGATGCGTCCATCTAGGGTCTGGCAGGAAAGAAGGAAAAGTCTCGGAAGGTGGCTAAGGCACAAATTCTGGAAGAGAGGCAAGGCTGGTTATGCAGAAAATATCCCCTCCGGCAGGTCAATCCGCCTTGCAGAGCGAGCTGCTTGCCTCCCATGAGGTCCTGGCAGTTTCATAAGCCAGTTTCAGAAATTGCAGTCTGGACTGCAATGGATTGGCAACTCAGTCAAGGCTAAGCTGCCAGATGGACCTGATTGGTCGCTCTCCTGCTTCTTGCCCTTCCTGTCTTTTCAAGGCAGGCAAGCCTGGCTGGCCGGCTTCTCTATGGTCCAGCCTATCAGTGCCTCCTTTTCCTTTGAGGTGTTGTCCCCTCTTCTCTGGACCCTGTGCCTTTCCTTTGCTTCTGCCCCCTATGGTTCATTTGCAATGCAGATGCCTTCCAACCCCTTTGCTGCTAACACAGAACCTTTCTATTTCTCCCTCTTTGTCTTCCTTTGGAGAACGATTGTGAATTAGGTTTGTTTCACTCCTACACTTCTCGGAAGGTTGGGGAAATGCTGTAGCAAGGATAGTCCAGATTCCTTGAAGCAAGTTGCAATGAGACTGGGCTTAAGAACGCAGACACAGGGAAGGTTTGCAATATTGTGGGCCAGGATGGAGAAGGAACCTGGCACAAATTGCAGGGAGATACAAGGATTGAATGGAACGCGAGCTTCTAGTGGTGCGGATTGCTCCCTGATATCGCTGGATCCATGATGCCCGTCCCGCTCCTAAGACAGACCAGGTTTTAGAAGGCTTGCCTGGACTTCAGTGCCCTTCCTTCCCAATCTGCCAGTTTCATGATAATTTTTTTCTCTCTTTGGGGGGAATGATAGGCTGGCTAAAAAGGAGAAATCTCCTCTTTCTCCCTTCACAGATAATGTAAAGATCCGAACAAAATCTGCACAATTGATCCTTCCCAAATCCACTGGAAAAGAGATGACTAACCCAAAAAGAGGTATGGCCTCCCTGAATCAGCATTCCAAAAGGGAAACACTCCCCCCTCCCTTTCTTGTGTATGAAGAGGCTTGTTCCAACCCCAAAGGGAACACACACACACAGAGTTGAAAGGCCCGGTTTGATCAGGTGTTGTCATGGCAACAGATGCAGGCAGAGGATGGCTGCTGTAGAGATGCCAAAACAGGCCTGGCAGCCATTCCCAACCTCAACCTCATGCAAATCAGACAAGGGATGCAGCCCATGACCTTGGGAGGGGCAATTTAAAGAATGTGTCCTTGGAATGGCCTCTGCCGTTTTACCGAGTTCTGCTCAATTCCCGACCGCCAATTTCAGATCCTCAAAATTAGGGACTGGCCATCCTGGAAACCTAAGATTTTCAATTCCACCTGGACAGAAATTGACTCAAGGGAGCAGAACAATCCCCATGTTATCAGTTGTGCACTAAACAGACAGGATCCCTTCTGTGGGCAGCGGAAGAATCTCGTGGACTGGCTCACCTCTGTCCACCACATAAAGGCCACTATCTGGCTCACGTCTGTTTTCGTGCAATTCAGGATTTGTTCACTCTCTGCCCAAGCTCAGGTTGAGAGCATCTTATAACAAAAGCTCCTTCTGCTTTCTATTCTCGTCCCCCTGCCTGAAGTGGAAATTTGGAGTCTCACCAAAGCCATGGCTATCCTCCCCAAATCTAAATTTGATAACGCACGCGATTCATTCTTTTGGGTTACATTAAGGAACATGTGGTGGCCTGTTAAATATGCACAAGAAATCCAGGCCAGAAGCCAGAAACTCTGATCTAGAGCAAAGTTCTCCAAACTTGGCAACTTTAAGATGTCAATTCCCAGAATTTCCTAGCCAGCCAACCTCCAGGCTGTATTATTTTAACAACCCAAAATTGAAATAAAATCCATCCAAAGGACCATTTAACGCTCAGTGATGCTTTTCCCAAATACAACAGAGGGAACAAAACTATGGAAAAGGGGGCATTTTCTTCGTGAAAACTAAGGAGCTGCTTAAAGCTCCAGCTATCAACCATGCTGGCTGGGAATTCTGGGAGTTGAAGTCCAGAAGTCTTAAAAGTCGTCAAGTTTGCAGGCTCCTGATCTAGAAGACCCTTTTCTGAAACCGGGAGACAGGACCGTTGTTTTGCTTCTGAGCTGGAACATGACGCAAACGTTAAAAGAGAACAGAATGTGTCTAATTGGAAAGAAATGAGCAAACATTTGAGCAAACACATGAAGTGGTGGCTAGAGAAGAATCACTTTGGTCCCAGGGAATGCAAGCGCTTTACATATTTTACGAAGTCTGCTTTGGATGTTGGTAGCCTCAGCAGCTCCACACCTTGTGAATCTGATGTTGCAAATTGTCCTGGAAAAGCTATTTTTTTAAAAAAAATCCACCAATGTCCCAAAGAGCAAGAGAACTAGCCATTTTAAGAGAGGATGCTTGCTCACTCCAACATCCACTAGGAGAGAATGCAGCTTCGAGTTACCCGATTGATTGAGATATATATCCTCAGCATCGGTGAAGTTACGTTGTTAACACTACCTTTAGTTTGTTTTTGTTACTTCTACAATCAATTGGTTATTTTGCAACAGCTAAATATTTACAAACGATAGATACGTAAAGCTAGATAAAATGAACTATTGGTCCGGTAAGCTAATACCTCTTGTTTCTCGGGCCTGGTCCATGAAGCCTGGAAAGAATAGATAAATAAAACACACACGCACGCACACAGAACACACACACACACAGACACACAAAGAATAATAAATTTCTGACATATGTTATGCTGTCCTTCCCGCCACCGGCCCACCCCTTCAGCTCCGTTTCAGTTACCACCATTTATGCGTTTCCCCTTCATTCTGAACACATGCACAGTCCACATAGCTGGGGCAGGAAGTGCAAGGAAGGTGACCCACTAATGGAAGAAAAGCTACCTCCATTCCCGAAATATCTAGCAGTTCTTTTCAGAGACCTAGCTCATCAAACGCCGCAAAGCCACTGGAGAGAAACGGATGCTGGGAGATTCATATTTTTTTGCAAGCATTCAGGTTGTCTTGTTGGTCAACCTGTTGCTTTCCCAACTTGATCTGCTGCAGTGAAGGGGTCCACAATCAGCAAGCATGACACAAAACCAGACAATCCAAGAGACAAATGAGATGCTGCAAGGAGAGGGGGACCAACACGGCATGGTTACCCCAAGGCTTCCCCAGTGAACAATGACTGCTGTCTCGCATGCCACATCCACAACACCAGTTCCACTAGCAAACATAAAAAAAAACCCTGTGTCTTAACTTTGATTTAGAACAGGGGTATCCAGCTTGCCAATGTTAAAACTGGTGGACTTCAATTCCCAGAATTCCCCAGCCAGCCATGCTGGCTGGGGAATTCTGGGTATTGAATTCCACCAGTTTTAACATGGCTAAGCTTAAACATCCCTGATTTAGAGGCTGCCAAAAGGGGTGAGAAACCCCTCTCTTCACCAGGGAAGAACCCAATCCATATTTCAAGTAACAACTGCTCCAGATATTCACACATAAATTTAAATTCAGTTAGAGGTGGACGGACATCTCATTGTTACAGTCCAGTGCCATCATCTCAGGAAAATGCCTCCAGGCTGCATTATTTTAACAACACAAAATTGAAATAAAATCCATCCAAAGGGCCATTAGCACTCAGTCCTGTCTGATGCTTCCCCAAATATAATAGGAGAGGCGGGGGGAACCATGGAAAAGAAATATTTTCTTCCTGAAAATAAGTGTCAACTATGAACCAAAGACTTCTAGGCTTCAGAAACTCCTTATACAGCTTTAGAAAAACCATTTCTCTATTTTCATGATATTGAGCCTAGTTTTAAGAAGAAACAAGAATAGGAAGCCCTTTCCAACATAGAAAAACACAGTTTACAAGCCCGCTATTTATTTCTAAATTATATTTTAAGATAATATATATTTTAAGAGCCTTGGTAGTGCAGGCTGTTAAATGTCTAGCACTTAGCTCCAGCTGCCTGCAATTACTGCAGGCTCGAATCCCACCAGGCTCAAGGTTGACTCAGCCTTCCATCCTCCCGGGATAGGTAAAGTGAGGACCCAAGATTGTTGGGGGCAATAAGCTGACTTTGTAAAAATGCCCCTTAGTAATAAGCAGGCATATACAATGGAATGAAGGCTATTGCTGAGTGCATTGGGTTTGCTCCAAAATTGTAAGCCGCCCTGAGTCTCCGGAGAAGGGCGGGATATAAATATGAATAAAATAAAAATAAAATAAATAAATAAAATATTTATGTGGATAACTCTCACAGAAGAACTTTGGCAGTTCTAAGGGGGGAAAGTGAACTGGATATTTGAAGATCATGTTTAACAAGGTATGTAATTTGTTTTCCAGATGGAGGTATCTCCAATCAGATGAAAGTTCAAAATAAAAAGTGCCGTAAATTTATGTGCCGCTTTACAAATAACCATGGCAAATTTGAATGGTAAAATGTAAATAAACGACGGAGTTATGTAGCAGAATCTTCCGCAAAGGACTTCTGGAAAAGAGAATCATACTTACTTCTATTACTGATATTTTCCCCAGGTTTATAGCTCTTTTGATAACATGACACCTGACTGACAAAGGTAACATCATTTTTGCAAGTTTTATTTTTTACTTAAGAAAGAATAATTATACAAAATCTACCATTTTTTTTAACCTACAGTGGTAGCCACAAAATTCAGGGAAGAATTGTTACCCCAAGCAGTTACAATCAAAGCTCTGGCAATTCTAGAACAGGGGTGCCCAACCTTGGCAACTTGAAGACTTGTGAACTTCGACTCCCAGAATTCCTTAGCCAGCCAGCTACGCTATTCTATGCTGGCTGGGGAATTCTGGGAGTCAAAGTCCACAGGTCTCCAAGTTGCCAAAGTTGGCCAGCCCCGATCTAGAAGACATGATAACCCTCCTCTGCTCAGTTCCTGAACCATTAATTTTAGATGCTCAAAATTAGGAATGGCCAACCTGGGAGCCTAAGATTTTCAATTCCATCTGGACAGAATTCCATCTGGATGGATGGTAGAAGGAGGATTGTTTCTGACTTGTTTCTGCTGAACCGTGGCAGTTGCCTTCAACAGACGCAGGGGTGTGATGGTTAGAAGGAAAGCGGGGGAATTACGGCTGAAAGTTTCATGAAAACAATCTACCCCCTGCTATCAGATGTAGAGATCTTCTAAACCCATGGCTTGTGCTAAGCCCACAGAGGTCAGAGAAGAAGATTAACCTCAAGCAAAGATGGGGAAAAAACCTGTTGTTGGTGTTAAACATCATCAACTGGTGATTCCATCTGCAGGGCACAGTAGCTGGTTAAGGAAGGATAAATGGTATAAGTGGATTAAAGAGAAAAAACCAGGAAATTAAAAGAGAGGGTTTTGATGAATGGAGTGGTTAAATTAAGAACGTTTATCAAATTAAGAAATGAATAGTAGTAAAATTATTACCAAGAAAAAATCACACCGTCTTAGTTGATCAGAAACATATGTTTTATAGGTTTATTTATTATGTATTCGTATATATAGATTTCATTTGCAATGTAAAGTTGTATTCGATGTATTGTACATCGTGTTTTTATCTTTTAATATTTACTAAAGTTTTCTTTAAAAAAGAAAAGAAAAGACCTGGGTTGAAGTCCCTATTTAAGCACTAAGTTCATCGGGTGACTCTGGGCCAGTCATGTATTTTTTCTACCCTACCTATCTTACAGGATGACCACTGCAAAGATAAAATTAAGGGAGATTCCCCGCTTCCCATGAATGTGTCTCAAGAGAAAAGATGGCAATGTAACAATAAAACAACATAAAATCACTGAAAAACAAAGGCAATTATTTTGCATAGTGTGCTAAACCAAACTTCCGTCTCTTCTATCATCCAGATTGGTGCAAAACATTTGGAAGACGCTCAATCGAGAAAGGTTGAAATAAATTGATCCCTTCTTCTTTTCTTTTGAAACAGCCATTGATAATAATGGTTGATGTATGTTTTGAGCATTGATGACCCCAAAGGATCCTTCATTATCATTCCGCTGCACTGCGCTTGGAAGGCAGGGTTGCGTTAACAAGAATGCCACAGCGCAGGCAACTGAGAAATGCACAAACCAGGATAAAATGCAGAGGCCACACTGCTGAAAGCAAAATAACAGCTGCAGCTCTCAGCAGCATGCATCAAACAAGCCTTCCAGCCCACTGGCTCCACGTCAGAAATTAATCCTTAAAAAAAAAGAAAGAACTTTCACAGTTCTTTGGTATCAATTGTCCAACCATAGAGGTGAATGTTTCAAAAATAGTTAGCAGTTTGACAGCCATTCCTGGGAGTGTCCTCTACAAAATGGCAGTATTTTCAAGGGGGAAATGTCATGGTGACACTTACCTGTTCCTATGTACTATTCTGCGTGTGAAACACATCATCCCTTCCCAATGTCATCAATGCTGAAAGACTGTGGAGCTGCCTTCCCTTAAGCCAGGTCTAGCTAGGGCAGTTCTACACCAGCCTTCCTTGAGCTGATGTTGGATTATTAAATCTAAACACCTGTCCGGCAAGAAGGCCAGTAAGGCCAAAGCTCTGCACTCTGGCAAGGGGGTTGTTCAGATGATCAGATCTGAAACCTTTCCAATCCTAGCTGGAGTCGAAAGGATTTCTACAACTGAGCTATGTCCCATTTGTTTCTCCTTGTGAATTCTAAAAACTAGACCCAAGAATGAGCCTTGCCAAAAATGATCTCCAGCAATCCAGTAACAAGTTGTGCTGTCCTCGAAAATGATTCATCTCGTGTGCCATGATTAACCCGGTACGGCAGTGTTCCCCAAACTTTTTGGCACCAGGGATGTTTCCCGGAAGACTATTTTTCCATAGACCGGGGGGGCAGGTGTTGTGGCCCACCGGCGGCTGATGGAGCTGGCAGCAGAGTTGGACAGTAGTGAGGAGGTTAGGGAGGAGCCTGGGCCATTCCTGGAGGCTGAGGAAGGCTCGGATGAGGACTCTGCATCAGAGGCAGAGATGGGGCCAGAGCAGGCTAGCAGTCATCAGCTGCCTTCGGGCTCAGACAGCAGTGAGGTGGGGGAGCTTCTGGAACCAGTTTCCAGCCTGCGCATGCGCAGAGCTGCCAAAAGGAAGGCACAATTAAGAACTCAGGCTCGACATGGGAGTTAGGCTACAGGTGGACAATGAATGGCCTCTCCCATGGGGATTAAAAGAGGAGCAAAAGGGGAGGGGGCTTTTGCAGAAAACAACTCATTCATTCGTTTGTTCATTTATTCCAGCCTCATGAAGATTTGTCTGTATAACCCAGCCCTTCCCTGTCAGCACTGAGTGTGGAACTATTTACCGGGCAGCATTCCAGAATTGATAAAGGTCTGAGCTCCTTAGTATACCTTTGCAAGACTGTTTGTCAAGCCATTGGCTGTCTGTGAATGAAATAAATTCACATTGATGTAATAAAAGAGGTTTTTGCCAGGACTCTGAATTGACTTAGTGCTTTCTGGGGAGGCCTAGGCCAGAACAATGGGAGAGGGATGGTTTTGCGCACAATCTAGATTCCTCGCAGATGAAATTTACAGTAGGGTTTCACATGGCTCGGTTCCTAACAGGCCATGGCGGGGTTGGGGACCCTTGCTGTATGGTACAAAAGAGTCAGTTCCATTTGGTGTACCAAAAGCCCACCTGTTGGTCTATCAAGGCAATATCCTGAGCTGTAGGAAGCCCTCAAGAAGGGGAGCCCTTTCTTAATATGATGCTGCGATGTTATTTAGCCTTTGAGTTCAGATCTCAATTCCTTCGCCTTTTAATAGGAACATTAATGCAGTACTGTTTGATATTGTAGCTACGGGACTTCGGATCTCAGGTTCTGCAAACATCTGCCTTTCCCACCGGATCCCAAGGGCGGGAGACAAAGCCCAGATCCCATTTGGCGGGCTTGGTTTTTTTTCCCTTTCCAAACTGCTAATTATTTTTGCCAGTAAGGACAGAAACAACTTCCAGAAGTGAGCAATGACAGGTAACAAGCAAACACAGAGGCAGCCATGGCTTTTGTGCCTGAAATTATGTGCAGCGCAAGTACAAATGCAGGCGATCAAGAGAAAAGGGGAAAAGAACCATCCACAAGCTAATGGTGTTCCAGAAAAAACCTTTTCGGGTTCTCCTTTGCCCCTCACCCCCTCTCTTCCTCAAGGCAACTTATAAACTTGGCAAGAGCTGCTGGAACGGCAGTGCACGCTGAAGCCAGAGCTTTCAAGACTGGAATCAGGTTGATTCCGATCACCCCTTTGCCTGTCACAAGGCTCTTCTTGGTCATGGCTGGATGGCTCAACTTCCAACCACCTCTTCAAAGACATTGAGGGTGGATTCATCTGGTTAGGAGACTGGCATTAGTCAGTCTATTGAAATGCTAGTTTCAAATCGAGGTCAAGAGGAGTACGGAAAAATAAGAAGGTGCACAATGAGCTGGTCACCCTCATCTTCTGGGATGAAAAACCATCATGACATCAGAGGTCTTCTGTCTACAATGACATGATGAGACAGGTGGCATCACTTGCTGGTCTCTTGAGAATAGATTTGCACCCTGTCATTGTGATGCTTAGGCAGCCTTTCTCAGTCAAGGCCTTCTCTCTGAGCCCCACTACTCTCTACAGGAGGGGTGTCCAACCTTGGCAACCTTAAGACCTGTGGACTTCTACTCCCAGAATGGCTGTGGAATTCTGGTACTTGAAGCCCACAGGTCTTAAAATTGCCAAGGTTGAACACCCCTGCTCTATATTATGCTAGACTAGTACTGCCATTTCTCCAGACAGCCTCCCAGGAGAAGTCCTGCTGTCTGTGCTTGGACCTGTAGCTTGTCACTTCACAAACAAGGTAGAACTCTGACTTAGCAGTTTTCCTGTGACTTTCCTGATTTCCTGCATGAGAGTCCTCTCTTTTGTAAGCTCCTCCTTAACATATGTTGGCCTTCCCAACACTAACGCCTCCTCCTGGTTTCCAACTGCTTTAAAAAAACATTTTGCGACCACGTCTGCAAGGCATCGAATTGATGAAGGTTTCAGGGCTCCAGATTTGGGTTCAGCCAGGACTTTTGGCCAGATTTCCACACTGAGGAGTGGGCTTCCTCTGCTGGTCCAATTCCACAGCAACAACGAGGTTCCTTCAGTAGTGGAGCACTAGGTGCTTTCAGAGGTTCAAGAGTTATTTCTGATATTGCCTGAGCGCAAATTACGATTATCTACGCCTGACCTGCAAAGCTTTGGTTTCAGCGTGCACAGCTGCAGAGCTAGGAGAATCCAAAGCCCATCTCCCCCTCTGTCTTTGCTTTCTACTACCTGGGGGTGAGAACAGGAGGGTCTAGGAGAAAGCCATACCTTCTCTTCACTGCTGATATTTCGGGAAGAGGTCCTCCAAGTGATGGAGGGGATGGGATCGCCAGAGGCCTCGCAGGTCAGAATGATCTGGTCTTCCAGCTCCATTGCGGTTTTGTTCTCCACAAAGGTGATTTGGGGTTTTGCTAAAGGAAGGGGGTTAAAAAAACAGAGACAGACCCCAGTTGATTTGACAGTTGGAGATCGCAGACCCCCTTCTCCTGGAAGCTCATTGTCAAGCAGGAGGTCCCTGATTGCTAAGAGAGCTACTGTAAGATGTGCCATACAATCCAAAAAATACATGAGGTAATTTGCATATATGGAGACATTCTGCATATTTGAATGGGTCTAAATTAATTGCGGGATAAAAACCAAACGAACAAAGTTTTTGTCATCTTTCCCCACCCCCCCAGAAAACAGCAATAAAGCTATTCAGCCTGGGGAAATTTACTAGGCACACTCCTTAGCCTTTCAGAACTTAAAGGACTAGATGTCAGGATTCCGGCAGTTACCCCAATTAAATCATGAGCCTCGAGCCACACTCCCAAAACTTGAAAGGATTTATTAGAAGTTAACATGCTGGCATTAGCCTGGGCGTAGCCGAATCTGAGATACGTAATTCACTGTCACCCTTGACCCTGCTCTTCCCCCCCATCCCTCTGGGTGTATCATCCAACGAAACACATCCATAGCCAAGAGTCATCAATCATGCTCTCCAATTAGATTTTTGCGAGGCAGAAGCTTCAGCCATCTAATCAGTCTTTGAACAAAATATGAATGGAATGTACTTTCGATTCCACACTGCTGCCTGCTCTTTGAAACTCTCCCCCCTCCTTTCTGTTGCAACCATAAAACGTGTATACAATATGTTTTATGAGTTGACACTAGAAACTTAAAAAAAAACACCACACACAAAGTGGACGTGTAATGGAACCTATTTGAAATAGACTTAATTCTATCCTTGCCTTGCTAGTAAATAAGCCAAGTCTGACTGCCAAGACTCTGGTTTTGAAGGAAAACAAAAAGAAAGACCAAAGAGCTGTGAGGATAGCTTACCGAAGACTTTGAGGTGGACAGTGGCATCGTGTTCTCCCGCTTTGTTCTCAGCAATGCACACGTACTCAGCCTCGTCGTTCTTCTCCACCCTGTGGATGGTCAGCTCAGAGCCATCGTAACTGAAGCCGAACTTTTCCTCATCCTCCCCTCGTTCTATTGGCTCTCCGTCCCTGTGGGAGAGAAAGCCCACGGGCAGAAATGGACGTTACCTGAGATACCGATTTGTTTCTGTATGTAATTCAGAGGCTGCCCGACTCGTGGCTCTGGAAGGCTTACAATTATGACAAAGCTTCTGTGAGTAAAACTGTCAGTTCCTCATGCTTTCTTTTTCCATGCAAGTTAATCATGGCCAAGGCATTAATTAGCTGGGCTGCTTTCCTATAGTGTTGTAAACTGACTGGAGTCGTTCGATAGAGAGATGGGTGTCATATAAATTTAATAAATAAATATGCTCTGAGATCACAGGTCTTCTGTAGTACTAAGACCCATTAGTGTGCCATGGGAAGAGGGAGGCACTTTGGTCCAATGGTGAAGGTGCCAGTTTAGAAACCAGGAGACAATAAATTATAGGCATGATTCCTGTTGGGTTTGGGCCCATCACTAGGAGATGGTGAGTTCTAGCCCACCTTAGATACAATAGCCAGCTGGATGACTTTGGGCCAATCACCAGGAGACAGTGAGTTCTAGTCCTGCCATATCGATGAAAGTTGGCTGGGTGACTTTGGGCCAATCACCAGGAGATGGTGAGTTCTAGTCCCACCTTAACCATGAAAGCCAGCTGGATGACTTTATCCAGTCCCTCTCTCTCTCAGCCCAATTCACCTCATAGTGATGCTGTGGTAGGGAAAATACAAGGAGGAAGAAGATGTGTTGGATGCATTTGCTACCTTGAGTTATTTATAAAAATAATAATGATGGGATACCAATGAATACATGAGCAACACCCCCCTCCCTTTCTCCTGCCACACCAACCCTGCTTACTTGGTCCAACTGATGATGGGTTCTGGGAAGCCATCAGCGTCGCACACCAGTTTCACTGACTGACTGAGATTGGCAGTGGCGTTGACTGTCCCCTGCCGAGACCGAACGGTGGGAGGCACTGAAAGGAAAGAGGGAAGTGGAGTCAGTCCTGCAGGTGCCTCCAGCGGCAAAAGAAGGGTGGGCAAGACCCCCTGTGAAGTGGATTCATGTGGTGGGCCTCTCTTCTATGCTCATCTTTTCTTGGCATGGTTACTAGAAGGCAACCCGATTCCAACAGGTTGATTTAGAATCTGAGGGCAACTGCTCTTCACCCCTCTAAGCTCCCTCTTCTTTTTTAATTTTTTGAACTTTTATTTGTTTATCAAAATATAAAACACAACGAAAAATGGAAATAATGGGAAAGTAAGGGAGGAAAAACAAATTATTGACTTCCGACTCATTTTTTTAGCACAGTAGAATAAGAGAATAACATACAGCCTCAACTTCTTACTTTTATATAGTATCTAGCCCTTTCTACAACAACCAAAAATCTATCTATTCAGCAAAACTCAAAATTTCAATTCCCCCCCCACCTCAAGCACAAAGTCCAGAAGTGGTTTCCAAGTGGAAACAAAGCTAGCTGCATCCTTTTCTTTAATTAAAGCTCCATCTTCTGAATAGGCCATCTTTCCACAGTGCTTGTCAGAAAAAAACACATGCACAAATCTGAAAACATGTCCAAAGAGCCATCTGTTATTTTTAAGGTTTGTTAGTGTCATAGTGGTTATATTGCTGCATTTGACTGCTTAAAGACATAATTTGATGCAGAGCAGGACAAGAGGAAATAAAAAGTTTAAGAGTTCAGCTTCCCCTGAAAAGGACACCCACTTTAATTGCTCAGGTTTATGCAATCGGCTGTCAGAGTCCTAAAGCTACCCATTCACATGTTTATGACCAGAGCATCAATCCATGCGTGCATTTGGCGGAGGCAGCAGTGAAGAGGTTGAGTAACTGGGATGTCTAAATGTTCAGGATGGTATTTATCAAATCATGGAAGCAGAAGGCACCAACACAACACCTGCACTTTTCTGTCAGGGTGCCCATGGACTTGAGGAACATGACCTGCTTGAGATCCAACCACAGCCAAGGAGCTAAGGACAATCTCTTCTAGCTGCCCTGGAAATTATCATGGGATAATTTATTATCATGGGATGACAGCTGCCAGACTATCTTCTATCTTGTCCATAACTCAGAAGGGTTAAGAACAAATGGCCTCTCTATCTATTCTTTCATTTCAAGGTTGCCGAATGAGCTCTGTATTCAAATTCTAACCAGTGAGCAGAAAGAAACCACCTGTCAGCTAGGGATCCTCCTTCCTTCCCAAATGGATGTTCTCCAGATGTATCATCACAGGTAAACAGATGGTTTGGCCTGGAATTGTTGGGAATGGTGGCCTTGGCCTTCTGGAAGATGCAAGGCTCCAGAGACCCAAAAGGGATGGACAATACCAGGTGCAGCGCCCAAAGCTCACTTGCCTTCTAACCACAAGATGCTCACCATTCACGATGATCCGGATATCCCTGAAGTCCACCTCTCCTCGGGCCAAGATCCTCCCTTCACAGCGATACATGCCCTCATCGCTTTTCTTTATCCCTCTGATCTGGAGGTAGTTATTGCTCAACACCACAAACCTCACTGGAAAGAATGAATGAGAGAAGGTGGTAGATATAAGCCTGGCCCTGAGGAACTCCTAGTTCTCCATCTTGGGCAACTTCATAATAAGACATGTGTTCCAATGGAAAGAGATTCTTGGAAAGAGCCAAGTCCAATCAAACCCAACCACAGTTACTGAACTTAGCCTACAGTTTGCCTCTCAGATGTCTAAAGTTGACCTATCAGTAGCTATGTCTGGCAGCTTCAGGCCAGCAGTCCAGGCTTCACTCATTCTGGTGCTTTTCTCTCCAGAAGTAATCCAGAACATTAAAGTTAAGTAGAGGACTTCCTGCACACCTCAAAACACACACACACACACACACACACACACACACACACACACACAAAGATACGCACACTTACCATCTTTCTTCAGGACCACATCTCTGCCCATGTGCTTCCACATAATTGTGGGAGGCAGCGAGGAGACAATATCACAGATAACAACTGCATCTTCTCCTTCTTTGAACTCCTGTGGGCTGGGGGCATGTTGGAAGGTCAGCTTCTCTGGAAAGTAGATGCATGGGAAGGGAAGAGTAAATCCCAAGCCAGTCAGAGTTCATGCAGCAAACATGCTAGGCAGATGAGGAGAGGTTTGCCTCTTTTCAGCTGAAGAAGCGGCCAGGACTTTGCAGATCAGCTCCTGGAGCAAGTCGCTAACCACTAGGCTGCTAATGGATGCATGAGAGCTTTCAAGTTTGGAAGTTCTGCCTTGTCAAATACTGACATGAAGCTATAAGAAGGACACAAAACTCATTCACCTTAATAAAAACATGGATTAATTGAAAATGCACATCTCAGGAGTGAAGGTTGGGCTTCCTTATCTCAATCAGGTGCCCATTTCAGAAAGGACCTTGTTGGGAGAAGGCAGTGGTAGGATTCAATTTTTTTTTACTACCAGTTTGGTGGGCATGTCTTGGTGGGCGTGGCAGGGGAAGGATACTGTTAAATCTCCAGTCAGAGGTGGCATTTGCTGGTTCTCTGAACTAGTCAAAATTTTTGCTACCGGTTCTCCAGAACTGGTCAGAACCTGCTGAATGCCACCTCTGGGAGAAGGCATCATAAAAGTTGCTTCTTGGGTCATTCTATGGAAGATGTCTCCATCCTTGGTCACTTTAAGACTTGTGGGCTTCAGCTCCCAGAATTCTGAGAGTTGAAATCCACAAGTCTTCAAGTGGCCAGGTTTGGAGACCTCTGTTCTATGGGGCAGGATTCCTTACAGAGGGGAAAGTAGGAGTTCTCTCATTTCCCACCCAACCCTTCCTTCCCCAGCCCAACCACTTACGAAAGATCTTCATGTTGAGAGTGGCCTCTTCCTCCCCTTCTTCACTGGAGACCACGCATTTATAGATGCCGGCGTCATCGATGTTAGCATTGTAGATGGTGAGAGTGGAAGAATCATCTGACCGGACCACGGAAATGTGCTGCTGGTTTGTCGTCAGCTTATCACCATTGGGGGCAAACCAGAAGATTTCTTTGGATTTGGCATCACCGGTCACTGTCACCAAGGAAGAAATCCAAGCAGGAGCTGTGTTAGGGTGTCTGCTGGGTACGTGATGTTGTCAGCCTTTCAAGACAGCCAGACCGAACCAAAGTCACGTAGGCCAATACTGACTTTGTTGCAAAGATCTAGAAATGGAGTCTTGCAAGTCTGGATGCACAATCATTTATTTATTTGTTATTCAAATGTATTGGCCACCCAACTCCAGTAGACTTTAGTCTTCCTTCCACTTTTCTTTATCTTCATGAGAACCAGGAAGGATCTTGCTTGAGATGTTTTCTCAGGTTTAATTAATTTAATTCAGTGAATTGATTGGCCACCCATCTCACAGTGAATGACTCTGAGCAGCTACAGGTAAAAGGTTTCCTGCCTGAGCAGGGGAGTGGACTAGAAGACCTCCAAGGTCCCTTCCAACTCTGTTATTCTGTTATTATTTCTGCCCTGGACTCCACCCTCTTTTATCTGGCAGTTAACTCAGCTATTGAATGAGGAGAAAGTGCAGCTCTATTCAGTGGGTTTACCCCCATGTAAGACTGGATTCAAGACCTGATTGTGCAGCTACTCACCTTGACATAGGAAAAATTTGGATTCTCCAACAGGCACCTCCACCTTATTTGGAACTATGTTCACCTGAAGAGAGACTGAAAGATAGAAAGAAGCACCATGAGGTTAGGATGCTCACCAAACAAAGAAAGGTGTCATCTAATATTAAAACTGAAAAACTGAATGTCCGCACAAGACTGTTAGGTCTAAGACTCTGGGCTGATTAAGACTACGGTCAACAGGAGTGCTGGTTTACCATCAGCTTATCCGGTACATAGGAAGTGAGGTGTTGGCAGCACAAGGAAACAACAAGCAACAATTTAACAACAACTGGGGCCAACAGCACCCCAATCAACCAATAAGAAGCCACACCCAACCAGGCGCCACATAAATATTATGCAGAGAATCACCCAAAGCAGTGATTCTCAACGTTTTCTTCACCATGGAACCCCTTTAGATATCTTTTGTGGCCACAGACCCCCAAGACTTAACTCAAGATTTAAATCATAACATTTCTTCAAGCCTTCACAGACACCACCCCCCATGATGACATCATGCCCCCCTCCCCAGGGCTCTGCAGTCTGCAGGCTGAGAACCACTGGCCTCAAGCACCCAGTAGAGAGAAGTTTCCTGAGGACAGGCTCCAGCACGTGTCCGTAAGGTCAGAAGGCTAAACCTCTGGTCCCAGTGACCGATCCAGATGGTATCCTGGTTAAGACTGTTAGGGTACACGTTATTTCCGTAGCAAGGAAGATAAAGCAGTAATGGTTAAACTGTTTGTTTTACTCGAAGAGGAAAATATGTTTTGTATTTGGCTATCACTTCTGGAATTTGTGCTTGTGAAGGAAAAAAAAATGAAACGTTGACTTTGGTTTTGTTGATTAGAAAGATTTGGTAGGATAGGCATGGCTAGTTATATATGAATGTCTAAAAGCAAAACAGTTGAGGTTGGAGTGTGTTTATCTTGTACTGGGCTAAGAAGGGTTTTCTTTCTTTTCCTCTTTTCCCTTGTATCTCCCCTCCCTTTCCCCGTTCCTTTTCCTTCCCTTCATTCCCCATTTTTTTCTTCTCTCTTCTTTGCGTTTTATATAATAAAATAAAACTGTAAAAAGACTGCTTGTGCGGTGAAGGTGCTGTATGGATTTCTAACAAGATTATCGGCATAGACCTGAGCACCCTTGCAACATAAAATTAGAATACATCTTGTTACAAAAGTTAAGAAAAGCAATTTGAATGATTTCTCTGTCAGAATTAAGAGGTTTTCCACATGGTCCCATCTTTCTTTCCGCTCACATGGCTTCATTGGAGGAAAGAGACTTCCCATCCCCCCTGCCATTAATGTGCCAGCTACTCTCTTACTCTGTTTTATTTCTGGGTAATCCAATTTTGCCCATCCATTCTCCTTCAGCATAATTCACTCCCAGGCAGAATGACAGGACTGGGCATCATCATCATCATCCCAATGAAAGGTTGATTAGATTTAGTGCAGCAAAGATCTAAATAGCCAGGACTGAGCAACCTCCCTGCCTCTCTCAGGCATACTGTGTAGGGCCAGTCGCCCACTCTGGTCTTAAGTATGGATCTCCGCAAAGAGCAGTTTCCAGGTAGTGACTTCTCTTTGCTTCTTGTTGGATGAAGAATAAATAACCCTAAGGCATCTATTTGGACCAAATCAGGCCAAAAATTCACTGGTGAAAGCAAATTATTCTTAGAAGGGTTAGTGGTAAAAGGAAACCAGGCGCCAAAGAACACGGTGGCTGGACACCTTCAAAGCTGACACCAGACAGAGCTTAAAGCTAAAAAGGTATATGTTCCCTTCGCACATCTATGCTAGTTTTTTCTGGCTCTAGGGGGCGCTGCTCATCTCTGTGACAAAGCTGAAGAGCCACCGCTGTCCGAAGACGTCTCCATGGTCATGTGGCTGGCAGGACTAAACGCCTTCGAAGGAACACGGAACGCTGTTCCCTTCCCACCAAAGGGGTCCCTGTTTTTCTACTTGCATTTTTTATGTGCTTTTTTACTGCTAGGTTGGCAGAAGCTGCGACAAGGAACGGGAACTCCGTTACACGGTGCTAGGGATTCGAACTGCCGAACTGCTGACCTTCCTGATCGACAAGCTCAGCGTCTTAGCTACTGAGCCACCGCATCCCTTAGACAGAGCTTAGAACAACTCAAAGAAGTAGTTCAAGATTGGAAGATGTGGAGAGACCTGGCCCATAGACTCGCCAAGAGTGAGACACAACTGAATGGCTATCATCATCATGACATCTATA
Organism: Naja naja; assembly: GCA_009733165.1. Lineage (NCBI taxonomy): Eukaryota > Metazoa > Chordata > Lepidosauria > Squamata > Elapidae > Naja > Naja naja. Next base: position 30,211,002 of record CM019156.1, on the reverse strand, counting down.
CAAATTCGAGCATAAGGTTGCCATGAAACATGTTAAGAAGGCATGGCTCAGCTTTGTCCCCTGTTCAGATGGTGCTTGCAAAGCCCTCCCTCCATGGAACTTGCCCGCCTCTCTGGGCAGCTGGCTGAGATCCTTTCTAATGGCCTCCACACCCACAACGGCATTCACAATCTTCTCCCAAACCTTGGCATCGGAGAGTGTTGTGGTCTTTCATGAAAAGTAATGAGCCATTAGAGAAGACGTAATTGGATCCTGGCTCCCATCGGTGGATACATTTGCTGGAGCTTCCTGCCCTAACAAGTCCGGGTCAAAGAAAGATTTCAAGAAAGTCTGACCTTAATGCGAGCAATTTCTAAATTGCAGTCATTAGTTGGATGGAAAACAATCACCTTAATAAAAGAACTGCTTGGTCCAGCATAGTCAAAGCACCTCCCTCCCCCGGTCTCTTATTGTTGCAAATGCTTAATCTGTTCCACCCTTTAGTGGCCCAGTCCTACAGGACTGGCTGTTTGCTTTTTAAAATGGTTGGACCACAGACCCAAGTGCCTCTATGAAAGAACTTAAAAATCTGGAGGGGACCACTGTCCAGCATCTTGCTTATTTGCCTCATGCATTGGTTGCAGAGGTGGTGTTCAGCCGGTTCAGACTGGTAGCGGAAATTTTGAATAGTCCAGAGAACTGGCAATTCCACCTCTGACTGGCCGCACCAACCCCATCTATTCTCTGCCTCCCATCAAGTCCCAGCTGATCGGCTGGGTCTCCTTTGGCTGCCCTGCCCAGGAGAACGGAGCTGGAAAGCAGGTTAGTGGGATGGGGAGGGAAGGGGGATTTTGCAGTATCCTTCTCCTGCCCACTAAGCCATGCCCACTAAGCCATGCCACACCCACAGAACCAATAGTAAAATTTTTGAATCCCATCACCGATTGACTGGATACCACAGAAAAGTGATAGCAAACAGGCTCACTCCAAGGGGAGAGACAGTTAAAAACCTTTTGTTTGTAAGTCAGAGGATGTTCCTCTAAAATAAACAGAAAGCACCAAAGTTAAAAACTTTTAGCATTTCCTGATTTACTGTCTTCGAGGTGGTCGTTGTGATTGTCCATATTCCACAATGATCTACAGGAAGTGTCACTGCTGACAGCAGCACTGATCTGCTGCAAAAAAGCATCTGTGTCTGGTTTGAAAAGGCCAAAGGCATCTTCCAATCAGATCAGCCACAGTTAGCACCCAAGGAAGGCCTCTGTGGCCCAGGACTGCTGCAGGGAGGACAGTGCAATGGCTCCTGGCAGGAGGGCAACCAGTCACCATCCTCTTCTTTTAGTGTCCCCATAATCCCTTGCAGGGTGGAGTCTGGGCAACTGAATGGAGCTGAGTGTTTTACTGGCCAGATGCCCTTCCTGTTACCAGTGCGGAATGTTATTCCAGCAGATATATTCTCATTGTGCCCAGAGAGAGAAATACCTGCGTCTACCTAGAATGAAACTCACAGCCTCCTGACTGTGAGGTGGGATTGCCACTTCTAGGCCCACCGCATCCAATAATGAAAACCACTCCCTGCATTTATTTTCATGTACCTGGATCAAAGCTGTGGAGAGATTCTCAGGAATATGAGAGCTCATGTTTTCCATGCATAGTTCTTAAATTCACCCTTTGACAAGTGAAGGATGAACAGGAGGACATCCTGTAGAATTAAGTATTTTGTCTATTCTCTAAAGAAAGTGCAGGGCGTCTGTTGCATCTAATCATGAGATCCATCATCTGTGACAAATTTAATCATCAACTAAACAGATACACACACATACGCCCTGCAAACCAAATCCAACAGAAAGCAAGGGATGCATAAATAAATAAGCAAACAGGAAAGCAAGCAAGCAAGCAAAGAATATTGTAGAAATGTCAGTTCCATTTCCATTTACAGGATTAAACCACACTTTAGCAGGGAATTCTGAATTCTAGAATCTCAGTCTTTCCTGGACCGCCGCCATTCCTGCCTGTTTACACAGTTTTGACTCATTTGGTTGGTTTCATGCTAGAAAGATAAAAAGTTGAAGTGATTCCTTCCTAATTCCTGACTGTTACGTGAAGGTACGCTATCTCACTCTTCCTTACAACGAAGAGCTGCACTGACAGGGAACAATGTGCAAGAGTCCAAAAACAGAGCTTGTCTAACTCATTAAAACAACCATGTCCTTTTTCAGAATTTTGTCACTTAAGGTAGGGATGTTTCCACTGCAGGCCACACTATCCTGGAAACATACATGGTTGCATTGATTCGTTGCAAACAGAGGTTTATTTACCCTCCCATCCCACCCCAAAGCTCTTCTTTCAAATGGTATCTGGGACACCTTGCAGCCTTTAAAGGCACACAGCAAAAGAATTATGCTTTTGGAGGACTACACGGATTGACCCTTATGTGGTCTTCCTGGAAATTGTGGCTGTAGCAAGCTTAAACTTTTGAAATAAGGATGCTATTAGCAGAATTCAGCCATTTTCCAACCCCTGAGATTTCACATCCTATTGTTAGGGATAAAAATGTGTCATCTTACTGTAGGAAAGTAAGGCCTTCTCCACATAACTGCTCTATTTCGAGCATAATAAGGCTGCACACACCATGGACTGTATGCCTAAGGACTGAATAATTGTCTCTCTTCTCTATGTTCTACAGCAGAGCTCCATCAACAGAGGATTCACAGAGTTCTGCTGGACCCCAACTCAAAGTCAACTGTTCCCACCAAATGACATAAAATATGGATGGGATCTCATAAAAACACACACAAGAATCTCATGCAAGGAGGCCCAAGATTTCAGCACCATGACAGATGGACAGTCTTAGGAGAGATCTAAAAATCTTGCCCCTCTGATATTTTGTCAGGCGTCGTGAGATTGCAGAATGATACCCAGGGCCCAAAAAAACCCTGGCTGGCCCCTGTTGCTGCCTTTATCACACCTTCGGGATCATTTCAAATTATGGAACTAAAACGAAATGAGAGCAAAGCACAGCATCTGCACAGTGGAAATCTGAATTTCCAACACGGCATTCAGAGATTCCTTGTGGGGCAGGAAAGTGTATTTTTGGAAATTCTGTACCTCTTTAGAATGACACAGCAGCCAGGTGGTTTTTCAGATGGCAATTGGACATTCTTTGTTTTCTGAAGAACAACTGAAGAAGCATCTTGGATGAGAAGTGAAACATCTTCAAGAAACAAAACCCAAGAAAGTCCAGTGGCCTTTTGAAAAACCACCCGTGGGATAAGAAATTACTATTTCACTTGGACTGCTACTGCTCCCCTCAATGATTAGCAGGCTAGAGTTGTGTCCCAATTTAGTTGCAATCAAGCCCCCTGAAAATTATTGGTTTATATTAATTCCTATTAATAAGAACTACAGAATCTATGGATGTTTGATAGAAATGCATGTCCTTGCTGGCTCGATGTAGATTCAAATTCCAACCTTTGAAAGCTTAGTTGGAAGGGAGCCCTTAAAGACTCAGCACTTCTGGGTAAATGCCCAGGACCGCCCTGTTAATAACCATTTTATGGTTATTTGGCAAGGCTAAAATCAAGGGTGGAGCTTTCACTATACCTCTGCTGCAGTTCTGGCTTCACCCAGTTCATTCATTCTCTGCTTTCTACCAAATAACCAAAACTTAAGAAGCTCTCTCCAAATCAGACTTCATATATTCCAGGAGTTGTTGCAAGAACTGAGACTGAATAATCTCAAGTAAAGAAAGTGCTTTCTCCGATCAAGCAGCTGCACTGTTTTCACAGCAAAACAGGAAGGAAGGAAGGAAGGAAGGAAGGAAGGAAGGAGGGAGGGAGGGAGGGAGGAAGGAAGGAAGGAAGGAAGGAAGGAAGGAAGGGGAGGAGGAGTAGATAGATAGATAGATAGATAGATAGATAGATAGATAGATGGATAGATCAATCGATCAGGGTAAAAAATGAAAATCTAGAGTATTGAGTTTCCTCAATATTAATCATATAATTATTCCATAATTAACCATTAATGGTAGAACTTCAGAACCAAACAGTATGTGAGTATGCAGGAGTCTAGGGAAAAGCGGACGGGTTTCGTAACCTTTGATCACTTCCAGACAGTGATTAGACCAGCCATTTGCCATCTGCTCGCCGGCCCTATCTTACCAGTATGGCCACTGGAACTCTTCCTGGGGCTGGAGGATGGAGCTGGGAGAGGATCCGAGCAAGCCAGCCAGCCTTCTCTGGGCTCAGGAATGCAGCTGAGACAGATGCTATTTTCCACTGTCCCTTGTCATTTGGGGGACAAATTGCCTTTGCCAATCCAGATGGCTCTCTGTGGCAGCAGCTACCTTAGCTGACCCTCTTCTCTGTACCAGCTGAATGTCTAGACACATTGCGGGGAGCATGCTGGAGTTGTCCTTGTTTTGCCAGTACAGATCATAAAGTATAGTTCAAATCTTCTTCCTTTATCCTGGCCCGCAAGTGTGATCTGCTGAAGAGGAGCCCAGGAAGACAGAAAAGGATAAACATCTGGATTTACACACACACACACTCACACACACACAATCACATCCTACTTCCACCTGCCAAAGGAGTTTTACATATTTAATGGTCTGCCCTACTTCCCTAATCCAGATAATCTTCTCCCCTCCTGGAAAGGAAAAAGGCGAGGAGGAAGAATGTTTAATCGTTTTCTACCCGAAGAAAACCAACAACCGGCGGACTGCTCTCTCTGTCACAAAGATGATACAGACACAATATCATCGCACAGACAACTGTGCAAGCTGTAATAAAAATGCTGCACCTTCAAGAAAAGGTAGCACACCCTGGCAAGTGATGTAGCTGAAGGCAGCTTTGGAAACCCCCGATTCCAGGCAAGCTTAGGATATAATTCTGGCACATTTAGGATTGCAGATTAGGAGCTTGTATGAGTTGAATATTCTTCAACATTCCCAAATGAAAATAAATAAATAAATTAAATCATTTCTGCAAGGTAAACGTCTCCTAGCCTCTCCCTCTCCCATGTGCCAATTTTCCACTGCCTATTATAGGGGACTAGCTGGATACCTGTGCTTCACTACGAAACTATGTGGCAGGGCTTAGTTTTTGGGGAGGAAAATAATGGGGGGAAATTCTGCCTCTGCCTACCAGCATCCATTGGCATTCATCTGGCTAGCGTCCTGTCAGTGTGTGAGAGAGTTGAGGGCTATTTGGAAACTGAAGCAGTATTTGGCATGTGAGCAAGGAGCCTGGGCGTGGCTTAGCTCAACTGTTGTGTACTAAAACTGCTTGGTGCTGTGAAACTGAAACTCCTTTCCTCTGCTTGTGTTTTGCATTTGGAAGAGATTTTTTTTTTAGGTGTGGAGGGGGAGTAGAACTCTTTAGCATCAGAGGGTGTTAATAATAATAATATAGGAAATGCTAATGCTCTGATGGTCATTTCGAAGAATCCTTTCTTAGTCAGCCCCTAGAAGCCAAGAGGAACACATGGGCCAACTTTAAAGTGTGTAGGCTTTACAGTTCTGGAGATTTTGTGATGATGCGTGAGTGGCATTTCACTTTCTATATATATAGAACTGATCAGATATAGCCACTGTAAGGCTTCGTTACTGACATACTTTCATATCTTAAGCAATTTGCAAGACCGAATAACTCCCTGACAAAGGGCTGGTGGGGGAAAAAACTCAGGCATTTGTTAACTCCTTTTAAACCCAAATGATGGGTTTAAAATCTCGTACAAGATTTGGAGAAAATCAATCCCACATTAGAAAACCGTCCATTAAGCTGTCTTGACAGGCCAACTAGCCATTTGGCAACTTGGACTTTCTTGTTTTTCTTTGAAGAGGTTTTGCTTCTTCAGCTCTGACTGGATGGTGAGGATGGAAGGATTGATACTCCTGTTTTTGCCCCCAATGTCCAGGTTACAACTCCCCAGGAACAGCCTTTGACTGTAGAAAATTCAGTCCAAAACATGGTCAACACAAACTGTAACTAAAAATCCAAACAAACCAAGCTGAAGTAATTAACTTGACAGGGCAGGAGAAGGAATTTCAGACTTGAAAGCAGAGCAAAACACACACAGTTGGGAAGATGCCAGGAACCCACGATGATACAGGATAAATTCACAATTTGCTCCCCACGGCTTGCTGCGTGCAGCTTTCTTTTTTACACACTGTGTTCCCAGCTGCAGCTAATGAAGGGAATCAGGGCCCTTTCCTCCCCGTAAGCCATGCAACTTACGTTGCTCCCCTCTCCATTACTCCCTGTGTGCCCTAGGATGAAGACGGGGTGGGCCTGGGTCTTCCTCTGCAATCCCTCTCCCTTGTTCTCCCTCTCTCCTGCTCTGCCCAGCAGGACTTTGCCCTTCCCCAGTTTCTTCCACAACCAACGGAGCCACACTCCCACTCCCTGTCAGCTGCTCGGCTTCCCCCTCAGAATCAGATTCCAACAGGGGCATGACAAGATGCCTTTCAAACCACTCCAGAGGTTTTGGGAAGGGGAAACAGTAGCACAGGGAAGTGGATTCAGATGCTGGACATCAAGGTTCTACAGCTAGTCCTCGGCGTATGTCCACAATTGAGCCCAACATTTGTGTTGCTAAGGGAGACAGTTGTTAAATGCCCCATTTTACCAACTGTTTTGCCACAGCTGTTAAGTGTGAATCACTGCAGTGGATAAATGAGTAACACAGTTGTTAAATGAATATGACTTTGCTTGTGAGAAGGTCACAAAAAGGGATCACATGATCTGGAGACATCATCATAAATATGAGTCAGTTGCCAAGCATCCCAATTTTGATCACATGACCATGGGGACGTTGTAATGGTCGCAAGGATGAAAAATGGTCGTAAGTCACTTTTTTCAGTGCCGTTGTTAAGTTCAGCCGCTAAACTAACTGGTGTAGCTTGCATTTACATTGGATGAGGGAGGCAATTGGTGATGCTGTGGTTAAACCATTATGCAGAAAACCATGCCTGATCTACTGCCAATCTTCCAGGAATCCTATATTACCTTGCGCCACTTTCATATCAAGCATGGGAAATGAAGGTCGGGGTTTGTGGCAGTAGTTTTCTCCAGAAGTTAACTATCAGAAGGATCCACTTAGCTACAAAATTTAAAATTTAAAAATATCAAATAGAAATCCCAATAATTCAATTAAAACCGACACCAGCTAATATAAGCCAATAAAAACCCTGCCTCAGTCCAGGTCGGCCTGTTGAATGAGCCAAGTCTTCAGGTCACGACGGAAGGATCAAAGGTCAGGGGCCATCCGCAGCTCCAAGGGTAACTGGTTCCAGAGGGTGGGCGCTCCCACAGAGAAGGCTCTCCCCGGGGGTCACCAGCCAACACTGTCTGGCCGACGGCACCCCGAGGAGGCCCTGTCTGTGGGAGCGCGGGACGCGGGGAAGATGTTAATGGCAGTAGATGGTCCCGTAAATACCCTGGCCCTAAGCCATATAGGGCTTTATAGGTGATTATCAGCACCTTGAATCTCACCAGGATGGCAACCGACAACCAATGCAGCTCACGCAGGAGGGGTGTAACATGGGAGTATCGAGATACTCCCATCACAACCCGCACGGCTGCATTCTGCACCAGTTGAAGCCTCCGAGTGGTCCGCAAGGGCAGCCCCATGTAGAGAGCATTGCAGTAGTCCACATGGGAGGTAATGAGCGCACGAGTAACCATATGTAAGGCATCTAGTTTTGCAGTCCAGCTATAGGAATAATGAACTCTGTGATCCCATGGAAATCCAGCTGGATGGGCCACTGCAGGATGGGAATTGCCAAAGGGCAATGAAAACAGCCAGGCCCTGGCTGACCATCTTATGAAATCAACCTTCAGTGCACCGAATTACCATTCCTTTGAAAGCATTCATATGATGCATGCAAAACTATCATCTTCTAGGTGCAGTAAGACATTAATTTGCATCCCGCTCCTCTCCTCTTTTCCAGCACGTGGAACAATCAGCTAAACAGCCAATTCTGTAGAGAAAAAAAGACTTGTCTTTGCGGCCTGATTGCAAAGGAAACCACTTTTACCTTGAATTATTAACGCTAACCTGCAGCCACAATCTTCCTCCTGGGAAAACTCGTTCTTAATTGTTCTACCAATAAAGGCATGTCGTAATGGTCAAGAAGCACAACGTTGTAGATAAACAGACCTTCCTGCACCGGTCCAGGAACAAACATCCCCCATCGCCTTGGTCCAGCTCAGCAGAATAATTCTCATTAAACCATGCTAGACCCCGAATTTCAATTACAAGCTCATCATTATTCATGTCTCTTTTCAGTTTTCTCGATTCCAAGAAGGCTTTCCTGACTTCCTCTCTCACCTTGGCTGAGCCTCCAGGCCCACCTGAGATGGTTCCCATCAGCAGCAAATGGGGAGAGTCATAAAATGTCTGGGTTTTTTGGCTCCCACCCTGAAGAACGCTCTTCCAAAATCCAACAGGGCAAAAGCATCTCAGCAAAGGGGCCCCTGCATTCTATCTAGAACCGGAGAAGATTCTTGGGTGAGAAGTGAAATATTTTCAAAGGGAAAAAAAAACCAAGAAAGTGCAATTGCCTTTTGGAAAAAGCATCTTTGGGACAAGCATGACCTGGAGGGTTGAGAATCTCTGCAGACGCTGCATTCTTACATTCGAACTATGGTAAATTTCTCCATTTCTGCCTCCATTTCTCTGTTTCTGCCTGCCCAGAACTGTTCTGCAGCACTTCAGCTTGGGGTAAACTGGTAGGGAGAACATGATAAAGTCGTATTTTTAAAAAAAAAAGAAACAGTGCTAGAAGCCAGTAGGAACCTCCAATGTAGCTGCCTCACCAGAGATTTAGGACATATATGAAGACCAGCTTCATACAGAGCATAATTAAATGATAGGGTTCTTTTTTTTTTTAGCAGGGGGATCAGATTAAATTCCTCTCTGATTTGGAGAAAAAGGGGAACTCCTGCTAAGTTAGAGGAAGACTGCACCAGAGTGCTCTTTAATAACACCCCACAGCATGGGAAAAGGCAAGAGTGTGCTAGCAACGGGTTGAAGGAAAGAGATCCTGTCCCTTCACACAGGACAAAAATGCAAACATGAGGGAGAGAACCTCTTTCGGCTTCATTCTGTCACAAGAAGAGTGCAAGCCCCTCCTGTTCCCAAAGCAGGACCTCAAAAGCTAGAAGAGGGTCTTGGGTGGGGGTGAATTGCCTCCTCCACCGTGTTGAGCCGTGCCAAGCTAAGGTCAGCCATTAGAGGGCGAGCAGGAGACCAAGGCACAGTCAAATTCCTCCCACATGGCAGACTCTGGAAAGAGGGTGAAAAAAACTCTTCGCTCACTGCAGCCCTTCAGCAGCAAAACCAGCCAGGGGTCGCAGGGGAGAGTAAAACAGAAATGAAACAGTCTGAGCTGCCTCTCCTTTGCTTGAAGGAGCAAATACTGCTGGCGAAGGAGCTGTCCATCACTCGGTGGCGTCATGCCCAACAATTAATTACGACTCATCCAGCCTCGGAAAAAACAGACTCTCTTTTTCTTCGGCATTTATTTCCAAGTGGAGGTGCCTTGGACACTTGGCATCCTGTGGGGTGTTTTTATTTTTAAGCCAAAAGGAAGAGGGGGCAACATGGAAAGGGGGAGATAGATGTTCCGGGGGCTGTTATTAGGGCTCATCTTTTCCCCGGCAGGACAGGCTGTACGGAGAACACCGTGAGCATCTCTGGTCCCCACTGCATGCTGCCAGGCAAGGCTGCAGCTGTTTAATATGAGGCCTGCGTTGAGTTCACTGTGGGCACCTCCGGAAAGAGTCATAACGGCCTTTGCAAAACAAACAAACCAGAGAGGGATCGGTTCACATTTGAATATGGAAGGCGGGGGAAGACTTGGCTCTCCGGATGGTTTTGTAACGGTTCTAACGTTTCCAGGGAGGCAGGACATGCAAACAGCAGCCTCCTTATGAAGAAGAAGTCCAGAACTTCGGCCTTCAGAGGCATGTGTGTGTGTGTGTGTGTGTGTGTGTACGTGCACCACGCTTCTAAGTGTCAGAATATTACAGAGAAGTTAATGGTTATCCAGGGCTCCGCTTCCTGAAAGGCAGTCATTGTGCAGATATTGCTAAGATTTTATTTTTATTTTATTTATTTTTGTCAAGCATGTATTAGATAACAGGTATAGGTATAAGCATGATTTTTAATACACAAAATGGATAAGAATAAAAGAGAACATTAGGACAGGGACGGTAGGCCCGTTGGTGTGCTTATGCATGCCCCCTTACAGACCTCTTGGGAATGGGGTGTGGTCAACAGTAGACAGTCTGAGGTTAAAGTTTGGGGGGTTTTGGGAAGAAACCACAGAGTCAGGTAGAGTATTCCAGGTATGCCCCAAACAATCTGTCTGTCATGGGAGGTTCACTTATGGGGAAGGGGATGTTCAGATCATTAATATCTCAGCAAATTCGTCTTCCCAAAAGGTTTCTGGGCTAAGCAGCTGTACCACTAAGAGGGCTTCCCCTCTGTCTGGTTTTCAGATAGCTCCAGGAAAGATTACATCCCACAAAAGCATGAGTCATCTTTTACTCATCCTCTCGGCTGACCTTTTGCTACGTTTAAGGCAGCAATTCTGTCACAGAATGCCCCAAGGGTTGTAGGGCAGGAAGAACCCTAGAGGTAATTTGGGCCTGCCTTGGCCTAACCATCATCATCGTCATCTCTGCCTACTGTCCAAAGGGCTAGGAAGAGTTTTGCTGATTTGGCCTTCGGGACCAGCGACTCCAGGAGCCTCTAAATTCCCAGGCATTGAACTGTTCAAGGAAGCTGCCCAAACTGGGAGATTTCAAGATGGAAGAGCAGGAGTTCTTGGGCAAGGCTGCCAAACAGGAACATGAATTCAAACAAGCAAATGTACCTGGTCACTGGTAGCAACATTTTCATTTACATTTAAGGCTCTCTAGCACTGATGATGTTACCTAGTTTGGCAATGAAAATTCTGCAAGAAAACCACCCACCACTTGCTCCTCTCTGCTCCCACTTCCCTTTCAAACTCCATCTTCTCTGCAAACTCCTTCTCCTTCCAGCACTGATTTTGTTCCCTACTTGGGTCCTGAAACATCTGCAAGAAAGCAACCAAGCTCAGAGAGCACCAAGGACCCCCCAGTCCTCCTCCTCCTCATTCAGGCAGGCCCTCCTGGGGGTGCCATCGGCCAGACAGTGTTGGTTGGTGGTCCCCCGGGGGAGGGCTTTCTCTGTGGGGGCGCCCACCCTTTGGAACCAGCTACCCCTGGAGCAGTGTTTGGCCCCGGACCTGCGCTCCTTCCACCATGATCTCAAGACTTGGCTGTTTGCACAGACCAGCCTGGATTGAGTAGGGTTGGGGATTTTAATTCAAGGGTATTTTAATTTGATTTTATTATAGTTGGATTAGAGTAAATTTGATAAATTTTGTATTTATTTGTATATATATTTCAGTGTAAGCCACCCCGAGTCCCCCCAGAGATGGGGCAGCATATAAATCCAATAAATAATAATAATAATTCTCCCTCTTCCTCATTCTCCTCCTCCTCCTCCTCAATCCCCCTCCCTTCCAGCACTGATGATGTTACGTAGTTTGGGTAATGAAATGTCTGCAAGAAAACAGCCAAGCTCAGAGAAAGTGCCAAGGAGTCCTTCACATCCAAGACTTTTTTTTTTAATTAATATGCAGACTCAGGAGGATACAACCCAGTGTGCTCAGCAATAGCCTTCATTCCATTGTATATGCCTGCTTATTACCCATTTTACAAGGTCAGCTAATTGCCCCCAACAATCTTGGGTCCTCAATTTACCTACCCCGAGAGGATGGAAGGCTGAGTCAACCTGGTGGGATTCAGCCCAGTAATAAGAAAGAGACTTGGTTACAACCTTTAAAGAATGTGAAGGAAAGAGTAACAGAGAGTAGGCACTATGGAGATACTCCAAGGAACTGGCTTGCTAAGAGTGCTAAAGAGAAATCCCTAATGCCTCTCAGAGAAACAAATCGGTGCAACCTACTAAAATGAGCTTCATCAAACCACACAAGCAACCATAAACACAGTCTGGTGGGATCCATTACTCTCCGCTCAAACACACACACCTATTTTTTTTACCCTCAACGGAATTTTCAGGAAAAAAGACAATATGTACGAATCCATGATGTTATTTATTGCAAGCCACTTTTCCATCATGACCCTGGATTCCACCTCTTCAGCCCCTCTCTCCCTTCTTGTCCAGAGAAAATGGTTGGCGAAATCGGTCAGGCCACGAAAGGGGTGAAAAATGAGACAATAGGTCGTGGCGTACCGCAAAGGGGAGTGGGTTGCAGTGACCAAGTGTATGGAGGGGGCGGAGAAGGTATGAATTGTTTTGACACAATGGGCAGCGCCTGTAAAAGAATACTGGATTACCCAAATGAGATCCAGACTAAAGTCCCTGCTCAGCCGTGAAGCTCACCAGGTGACTGATGGGCAGCTGTAATCTCTGCAGCTGCCTCCTCCTTGCACAAGGTTCTTACGCAGAGAGGATTACATGCAGGGCCATGAACTCTTCACAGGAAATGCAAATACACAGGTGGTTAAGAACATCCCGTTTACGGACAGCTCGTACTCGCCGGTGGGCTACCTATAGGATACTGAAAATGGCAGGTGGCATCCTCTTTCTCGAGCCCACGAATCGCTGAAGCTGTGCGGTCGGTGTCCTGAACGGCTGAAGCCACACGTTTTAACACAAAGGTTGTTTTCGGCGATTCATGAAAACACGACATGACTTCATCAGTTGATTGGCTCAAGGAAGGAGAAGGCCGTCCGCCATTTTTAATAATAGGCCGTCCGTTCAGAAGTAGGAATTTGGAATTACATACAAATTTGAGTAAAAGGCAGGCTTAAGAATGGACCTCGTTCCTAATTTGAAGATTGTTGTCAGAAGAAAAAGAGGTGTAGAGTTAAATTGCCAGTCAAAAAGACCATTGTTGATAGATATTTTAAGAAAAGGACCTCTGATAAGACCACAGTAGCCCCAAATCAAACAGTCTAGTAGTATTGTTTCAGATTAGCCAATTTTATTAAAAGGCAAATGCTTTTGTGGGTGAATTTTTGTGTATTTTAATAAGATTTGTTAGTCTAAAAAGGTGCTATCAAACTACTTCCAATGATAGGAAAGATTATTCTCTGTCTGAAATGCTACAGATATCTGTCCCAAAGATGCTTCTTCAAGAGGCAACTGGCCTTCCTTGTTTTTCTTTGAAGACATTTTGCTTCTCATCCAAGAAGCTTCTTCAGATCTTCTTCTGAACTTCTTGGATAAGAAGCAAAATGTCTTCAAAGAAAAAACAAGGAAGGCCAGTTGCCTCTTGAAAAAGCATGTCCTGGATGATGGAGAATCTCCATAGACTACAGATATCTGTTATGAACAACCAAGGAAAGTTTGGGAGGGTCACTCTGAGATGCAAAAGTCAACCTCTTTTTCACCCAGGCTGGACTTTCCAAACACAAGACCCCAGAACCAATACCAGGGACTAACAAGAGAGTTGCTCTCATCTCTAGGGCAGTCCTACCAACTACGCAAAGGCGCCCAGGCAAGGGGCCATATTGACCCTATGATCCACAGATACTTGCTTTGTTTTCAGTTCTCAAGGAAAAAGGCCTGAGAGCCACCTCACCTTGTGGAAACATAGCTGCTTCTATTTGGGATGCGTAATTTATCCCATAGCGACATCCTGCTGATGACAACGGTCCAATTACTCCAGGCACGCTGCCCTCTAACTACCGATTCCTTAATAAGAAAGCTAATTTAGTCTCGTCTCAAGAGATCATGGCATCAACTTTTCTTTCTGAGGTTTGCTGACTGCAGAAATACGGTTTTTTGGAGGGGGGGGAGCAGACGGAGAATGAGAGACAGCAGGCATCCTGCTGGGTCATTTCAGCCCATTAAAATTCCAGGGTTCCACCACAGGTCAACCCAGCTGATCACATGCAGTGTATCAGCAAAATGCGTGCAAAATGGCCTGTTCCTTCTTGCACACGGCCTCCTAAAAGTGTAAGGCTTAAACTGTGTCACTCTCCCAGATGGATTTGCAGGCTACCCAAAAGAGGGCATGGGACAATCCACCAAAATTGTTAAATAGGTCAAAATTAGGTGATGCTTTTTAGTTGCCTGCGATGTTTGGCAAACAGATGGAGTTCGACTCTCAGAATTTCCCCATTAGCACGGCTGGCTGGGGAATTGTAGGAGCTGAAGTCCACCCAACTCCTCAGAGGAAGGGTGGTGAAAAGATTATTAAAGACCACTAGAGACTAGACGCTGAAATATCTACACAAACATTTGCAACTAAGTGGACAACATGGTTTAAACGTGATCTTTACCATTACCCTCTAAATATCAGATCTAGGCATCACACATATTAGTGTCTATGGGTTATGTTAATGAACTTTATTTCATCAGAGTAGCGATCGATAACCAATAAAGTTGGCTGCTTTTGTTCACGGGGTGTTAAGTATCAAGTGAAGTGTCTCACCCAGGCGAGTTGGAATTTACTTGACCAAGGCTTCAGCAGGAAGGGACAACACACGACCTGATCTCTAGAGAGGCTGTCCTGCACTTGACCCCTTAAGGAAAGTTGTGCACAGCTCCATCTATTGCCAGTCCAGGAAACCAACCCTCCCTCCCTGTAGAATACTGGTGAAGACATCAGGCTAGAAACCATGAGATGGTAGATTCTAATCCCACCTTAGGGACAAAGTCAGCTAGGTGTCAGCCTCCAAGATTTCTTCCTCTGCTTGACTCTTTCTGGCTGCCATAGAAGGGGGGGGGAATAATTGGGCCTTGTGGGGGGAAGGGTGCTGGAGGTTGTAGTTGTATGAACTGTAAAAAATGGGACACTTTCCTGCTTTCTGTGCAAATGCAGCCACTTATCTTTTCTAGGCCAAGGTCAACCGTCTTGGCATACCAGATGTGTGAGATTCCACCTGAAGATGTACCCACATGACATTATACATACCTCAGATAGGATGTCCAGTTTGAATTGTTGGCGGTGGGGACTTGGGATAACTTTCTGTATGTAATTTCCACGCCTTTTGCTTCAGACCTTGTATTTCTTCTGTTGCTACCACTTCAAATTCAGTAAAAGTGCTTTTTTCTATAAAAATGGAGTCTTAAATGTTTTCTTTCTTGGATTTTGAATGGAGCTACACCTGACATTAGGGGACTTTGGGCCAGCCACCTTCTCTCAGTCCTAGGAATGAGGCAATGGCAAATCACTTCTGCAGAAAACAGAGTCCAGGCAGCACTGAGAGTCGGACACAACAGAACGGAAGGGGTGGAAAAAACCCAAGAAGAACGAGATAAACTTGGAGAACCGCAACTCTCCAGGGAAGAGAGAGACAGCACATTTTGTAACAAAAACAGTGCCCCAGAGGAAGCCACCACAACACCACCGACGACAAACAACAGCAGGCAAACAAGTCATTTTGGGCAGGGAGTGGTTTCTTTTATTTTGGGAGCATGAAGAATGGAGTTAGATGTTTTTCTTGGTGGACACAAACAATTTTTGGTGAGGCTGATCTGTCGGGTGGACTTGCAGCTGCTCAGTTTGGCCTTCAATTTAAGGGGAGGAACAAAGAAATTATGCAGAAATCATCACCCTCTATTTTCTACAGCTAAAACGGGAGTGCAGTCCAAGCCACTTTCTGTTTCTTTCCTGAAAATGAGAGAAACAGAAAGTTCTGGTGCAATGCCAGACTTGCTCACCTTAGGAACTAGGTGTGTCTAGAGAGAAGGATTACTCTTGCTGCATCACCTTTGCAAGGTGCCATTCAGGTGCCTGCAGCAAAACAGCTTCTTCAGAAAAAAACAAACAACAGAGATTGTAGCTGCTTCCTCTTTGCCGTCCTTTCAGGGAAAGACAAAGGATTGTTCAAAGGGGAAGAAGGCCTGTGAATATTCATGAGCTGCCTTGTGCCTTCCCTTCCAACAGAATCACAGCGTGCCAGAGGATAATTTTTGTATGGAGCCATTGCATCCCAGCAATGAAGTACATTCTGCTTAAGGATGGTCCACTCCACAGGCTCTTCACACTGTGGACAGGAAAGGCTGCCTTTTTTGGGAGGGGGTGTCTGGAGAGAGAGATGCATTATTATCGAAAGCAGGGGTGTCCCAACCTTGGCAACTTTAAGACCTGTGGACTCCAACCTTCCCCAGCCAGCCATTCTTAGACCTTTCAATCAAAGGCCTGGGGAATTCTGGGAGTTGAAGTCCACAGCCTTAAAGTCACCAAAGTTAGATACCCCCCAATCTAAAGAATAACCACGTTGAAAGAAGCCATTTTCAGCAATAGCCATTTCCCTTTGTTGAGGACGGATTCCAAAGACGATGGTGCCTCACGAGGCATCAACCAAAAGTTCCATTACATCTACAGATATTGATTTTGGGGTAGTGAAACCTCTGGCAGTAATTGATTTGTGCTGCTGATGGAATGGCCGTAAGCATTTCAGCTTTTGATTTGTGCTATGGAACGGAATGGCCGTAAGCATTTCAGCTTTTCAGGGTTCAGGCACAAAATGTCTGCCATCCAGATGGTGAGGAAAGGGATAACTGTCAGTGAGGCTGAGTTAATGCTTCGCAAGAGTCCTACGGAGGGTGGGGGGCTGGGAATTATGGGCAGAAGACTAGGGAAGAGATGACTAGTGAATGGTAGTTTTTACTTGAACGGAAGATCTAAATGCCCAACTCCACCAGGCCAAGCTCAAATGCAGTCGTTTAAAGTGTCTTTAGATGTTGCACTCCAGAAGAGGCCTTCACAAAGGCCTCTTGGACAGCACCAAGTATCTGGCCAACATTTAAGCTCGGTGCATCAGAGTGACCTACCCTGCTTTCTTTCATTCTAATCTCTGTCGCAAGTCAACATTTTTTCACACACTCAATCAAGGCTGAACTTGTCAAGTTATATTAGGGAGCAACCTCTTAGCCTTGGAGGCTGCTTGTTCCAATGAGATTAAACACCACATCTTCACGATTGTTTTTGAAAGTCAACTCTCAGCCTTCAGAAGATTGAAATGAGGGAGACGCAAAAGATCAGACTGTCATGCCACAGGCACACACACATGTCGTATTTCATACGTAGACAATATCCTTATCGATCCCATGCGTACAAAAATACATTATCATGCATGCAACTATGAAAATATTCACACACGAAAATCCATCCACCGCAGAAAATGGTGGCAGTCTTCAATGTGTAAATAACCTGGTCTGAATGTTAAATTCATCTCTGCCAAAACTTCCACAAAAGGTCTTATTTAACCATAAAATAATTGAAGGGCAATAAGGAAGTGGCTCTCCAAGTGATGAACCTCAATCAGTGACACACCACTCCTCCTTCAACTCTGGAAGATGCATCTCACTTCCACAGTAAATAAATTGCAGAATCCTCCCCCTATTTTAAAATCACTGGAAACTGGATTACGAGTGATTATCTACTGTCTCCAGGGTGTTAAATCTCATGCTTAAGGACATGGAGTTTATCACTATGAAATTCTCTAAAGGGTACACAAGAAAAACATAAAAGAAACTTGGAACATAATACACAGAAGCAACTAGAAGGGATTTAGTTCCGTTTTCACGGGGTTCTTTTGAATTACGTCATTTGCATGCACATCTGCTACATGCATTTGAAATAGTCTTTCTCCCCCCCAAAAACCCCTCCTCCTTAAGATATCAAGACCAGAAGACATTATCTATAGAGAAAATCCCAGAATTATTGCTATGCTAAACAGAATGTTCAGTTTAGTTCAGAGTGAAATTTATATTAATATTTCTTACAGAAAATACTGGCCAAAAAGAGAGAGTTCACTGTTTGTTTGTTGTTTGTTGGTTTCTTCTTTCCTTCCTTCCTCTCTTCCTCTCTTCCTTCCTTCCTTCCTATCTTTCCTCCCTCCCTCCCTCTGTCCCTCTCTATCTCTCTCTCTTACACACACACACTCAGATGCATTAGGCAGAAAGCTTTAATTGCAACACGATGTATATACTCCTTTAGAAGTAGGCTGTATTTCACCGTACACAGAGCAAGTTAATGTGGTGGCATTAGATGGCCATTTTGTCAAGGAAAACAACTCCCTCTCACAGCCTGTGTGAGATTCAAATAGGCCCAACAGGCTGATTACAGCTTTGGACTGCAACTTAAACACTCTTAAAGGAATAAATCCTTCACCCCCAAGGACTCGCTCTACATTTAAATGGGTGCAAATGAGGAGAAGCCAATGTGGAGAGGACATAGCAGCCAGCCTCCTGACCCTCTTTTTTCCTCTGGCATTTGATGAAAATTACTGTACCTGGTTAAAGAGGGGGCTGGATTCCACTACTCCTCCTCCCCTTCCCAACCAAAAGGGGTGGCAGTGGGCTGGGAAAGGGGAATTGATCTTGCTAGTCTGCAGAGCCAGTTGCCATGGCAACAAACCAGTGGTTGATGGGTTGGAAAGCAGGTCTGTGGTTCCAGGGGGCTGGGGGAGACAGCCAAGGGGAGAGGAGAGAGAAGCTACGCGAAGTCTCAGATCTGGAAAATGTGGTTCGGAAGAAGGATGAGGAACAGCGGGAAGGCAGGAAGCCAAAGGAGAGGAACCGCATAGACCCAGTCCAGGGCAACAAAGAGATCATGATTAAGAACTGGGAAGAGAAGCTCGGAGAGCGTTCCTCGAGCGGCACCAACACGCAGATGGGGAAGAAGTGGATGCCCACGGGGCAAAGGCGATAATGAGGCATCTGGGAGCCGAGCTTCAAATCTGCAGTCAACCACGAAGCTGAGTCCAGTTACGTAAGGAGCAAATCGTTGGGGTGAACCCAAGGGAGAGAGTCCTATTCTGCAAGCAAAATAATAATAATAATAATAACAATCATATGAAGCCCTGCAAATAGAAGTGGGATGGCTGTGGCAAAAGACAGCAAAGGTAGTCCCAATAGGGATCGGTGCCTTGAGCTCAATGCCCAAACATCTGGAGCATCACTTGAACACTGCCAGCATTGGACCAAATCACCATCAATCAATGGCAAAAGGCAACTTGACTTGGAACAGTTGATATCCTGTGATGATACCTCTAACACCATTGAATAACAACATCTGTCTATCCCAGGAAGGACTCGACAGCTGGATAAAAATGCCAAATCCAGTGTAAACATCTGTCTGTGTGACCGACTGTTAATAGTAAGCAAAAGAAAGCAAGGATAGAATCAATCCCAGAAGGTGCCTTGGGTGCAACCCAGAAACATCTGGAGCACCCCTTGAACACTGTTGGCATTGACAAAATCATCACCGGTCAATTGCAAAAGGCAGCTTGACTTGGTACAGCTTACAGTTTGCAGTAGCACCATCAAGCGACACCATCTACCTGTCCCAGGTCCTTGGAGAGACCCTACAGGTGAATAAAAAGGACTATGACAGCATAATAATAATGGGCAGGGGAGGCAATATAATTGCAAAGCTTGGCTGAAATGAGAACATTGCTCTTGATGTCTTCCTCTTCCTCTTCCTCTTCCTCCTCCTCCTCCTCCTCCTATTCTTCTTCTCCTTCTCCTTCTCCTTCTCCTTCTCCTTCTCCTTTACTGGCCAGATGCCTTTCCTGTTGCCAACGTGGAATTACATTCGGCAGATATATTCTCAACATGCCCAGAGAGAGAAATATATGCCTCTACCTAGGATCGAACTCAAAGCCTCCTGACTTGAGGCAAGAGCTCCACCGCACCCTCAGAACATTCCTCTCAATGTGCGACCATTTCTTTATTTAGATTCAGTTGATTTAGAATCTACCTTTCTGCTGCATTTTTTTTAAAAAAAGCATGCAATCTTCACATCTTCCACCCTGCAGAACGATCTGGTCATGCCTAAAAGTGGGAACTCATTGATCCATGGAATGGAAGCAGTTTTAAACACTGTGCAGAAACACACCAGATTGCTCCGGGCAGTCTTTCTTCAATTGTTGTTTGGCACTATCCTTTAATTTGAAGGGTCTCCAAATTTAGCAGCTTTAAGACTTGTGGACTTTGACTCCCAGAATTCCTCAGCCAGCATGGAATTCAGGGAGTTGATGTCCACAAGTCTTAATGTTACCAAGTTTGGAGACCCCTGCTTTAATTAGAAAACATTTTCCTTTTGCACCATAAGGCACCCAAAACAAGTCATATCAGAAGAGCCGTATCTTCTCCCTGGCAACTTTGACTGCCCCTTCTAGATTCAGGGGAAAAAATATTATTTAAATGTATTTACTCCTGAATCATAGTCAGGTGGGGTTTTTGTTTTTCCTGTATCAATAAAGCATTTTGCATTTATACTCAGTCCAGTGCAATTTTTTTAGAAGTGTTCAATCTTGTAAGTAATTAGTAGATGTCATTGAACACAAGGAGACACCAACAAAACACCTGATCAGACTGTGATCCCCTGAAAAATCCAGAAGAACCTTTCCTTACAAGAAGTAGCAACTGTAGTCAAATCACCATGGAAAGCTATCAAGAAATTTGCAAGGGACAGAGTTTTATGTTTGTCCTGACGGTAGTCTGGATAGAAGCTATTTAATGCTCAGAGGCAGAAAGGGTCATAAAACTAATAGCTTTGTTATTTTCCATAGCAAATGTTTTCATTCACCTGCAGTGGTGTAAGCTGAGAAACTTTAAATTCCAAGTCTTAATTAAAATCTTGACAAAGAAAGCTGTATTTCTTCAAATAAGGAGAAGCAGCTTGGGTTAAAACTACTGATTGCTGGCGGAAGCTGGTGGAAACAG
This sequence comes from Naja naja, assembly GCA_009733165.1. Classification (NCBI taxonomy): domain Eukaryota; kingdom Metazoa; phylum Chordata; class Lepidosauria; order Squamata; family Elapidae; genus Naja; species Naja naja. The sequence continues at coordinate 30,190,275 of CM019156.1, read as the reverse complement.
AGAGCTATTAGAACAGAAATTTGATTATGGACAAATGATACCTCTTTTTCCCCACCTCTGGGCAATTGTCTACTTAGCTTCTGGTTGCCCGTGGTTTCAAAAGGAGCAAGGAAGTCTCAACTGGTCAAGCAAGCAACAACTGAGCCTTACTGGCCAGTGGGGTGACCTGGGGCTCATTTCAGACTAACACGGCTGCAAGAACTAAATGGAGGACAATATAGCCATTTGGAAGGTAACAAGGTGAGCATGCACATATTGCTCCAAAATACAAGCCACTAGGTCAGGGATGTGCAACCTTGGACTTCTGGACTTCAAGTCCCAGAAGACTTTGAGACTTGTGGGCTTCAACTTTTAAGACTTGTGCACTTCGAAGACTTGTGGGCTTCAAGTCCCAGAATTCTGCAGCCAACCATGGAGTTGAAGTCCACAGATTTTCAAGTTGACAAGGTTGGCCACCAGAGGTGGTCTTCAGCAGGTTCTGACCAGTCCTGGAGAACCAGTAGCAGAAATTTTAAGTAGTTTGGAGAACCGGCAAATACCACCTCTGACTGGAGATTTTACAGTTTCCTTCCCCTGCCACGCCCACCAAGCCACAGAACCGGTAATAAAATTTTTAAATCCCACCATGTTGGCCACCCCTGCACTAGATGAAATAAGCTCCTTCCGGAGGCCACGGCCGATACCACCTGAGTGAAAACACCTTTGATTCCCTGGAAGAACAATGCCATTTGTTCTAGCCAAGAAACATCCCTTGTTACTAAAAAGCCACCTCCAACCCCTGATATTAACGTACGGTAGGAAAGTCCTGATCGAGCCAAGGGAGAGGAGCTAAGTTGCCCACCTAAGGGAGGAACAGACCTGCAACCTCCTTGATCCAAGAAAGGAACCTGTGGTGTTTTTTCTTTCTTTCTAAGAACCACATTTGCATCTCTTTGATAGTATTTGGCATTGTTTTGTTTCCCGCATTCTCCCAAAGCGCAATTTTGCTCCTGAGCAAAATTGAACCAAGAGAGCGTTTTCTCACACCTCTGGTGTCAGAAAGATTTGAAATGCTTGGTAGATGTTTCAGCACTTCCTCCCACATGCCAAAGAGCCTCAGCCCACTTGTTTGGCAAACAGGTTTATGACTTTTAATAGACTCGCATCATAACTTGGTCCGCTTCCTGCCAAGTGCAGGCAGGCCCCAGCAGCAATCAATATTCCATTTAAGTTGCAAATTAATTTTTCATATGTAGTGGCATTCAAGCCTTCATATCACAGCAACAGCAAGAAAAGCCCTCTGTGCATTAGCAGGAGGGGGAGGGGGGAAAATTGAGAATTTCAAAAGGAAATTAATGAGATTTAAAAGCTTCCTGGGTCCCTCACTTTGCATTTGAACTGCTGAAGATGAAGGATGCCCTTGCATGGGTACAGGCATGCACATACTCCAAGTGAGACAGTAAGTGATTTGTGTGTTGTGCTACGCTCTGTGGGGACCATGTTTTTAGAGTATTGCCTCAGATGAGAGATATAGGAGCAGTGCCCCAGATCCTGTAGCCCCAAACTGGCAAATGGTTTATTGATTAAACCTTGTGCTGAGCCAACCAGCAAAAGCAACATCCACTGTAAAAATACAACAGCAATATATCATGCTTTAAAAGGTAAAGTTTCCCTCCTCGCACATGTGTGCTGGTCATTTCTGGCTCTAGGGGCGGTGCTCATCTGCATCACAAAGCCAAAGAGCCAGCGCTGTCCGAAGACGTCTCCATGGTCATGTGGCCAGCATGACTAAACGCCTTTGAAGGTGCACAGAGGAACACTGTCACCTTCCCACCAAAGGTGGTCCCTGTTTTTCTACTTGCATTTGTTACGTGTTCTCGAACTGCTAGGTTGGCAGAAGCTGGGACAGATAACGGGAGCTCACTCCATAACACGGCGCTAAGGGTTCAAACCGCTGAACTGCCAACCTTTCTGATTGACAAACTCAGCGTCTTAGCCACTGAGCCACCACATAAGCATGATTTTATATCATGCTTATCCCAGCCCCAAAAAGTTATTGTTGCACCAGGGCCAAGAAGAACTAGTAGACAAAAATGAGAGGGGGAGGCAAGCAGTGATTCCCAAAGAGAACAGAACATCTCCTCCTCTGAAGGTCTAACCAAGGGTCTCCAACCTTGGCAACTTTATGACTTGTGGACTTCAACTCCCAAAATTCCTCCGCCAGCCACGAAGTCAACAAGTCATAAAGTTACCACATTTGGAGACCCCTGGACCAATTCCTGAGACAGAAGTCTTGCAGGACTCACCTATTTTCTGATAAGATAAACCACATCTGGGCCTCTAAAAATACCTCTCCGTTGGCATTTAAAGAAAGACAACTTCCTTACACTCCTATAGAATTAAAATTATCCCTGCAAAATGCTTGCCTTACTTCATAGCTGGCTGAAATAAACAGGAAGAAAATCTTGAAATTTACCTATTGCCATCATTTCTCATACGGCTCTGTGGTTCTCCAGAATTTTGTGCTGGAGAAAGATGAAACTGTGAGGCTGAACCCTCAAAACACTACATGGGCTTCTATCCAGTAGCTTATTCTGTTTATTGTTTAAATAAACATTTCTATTTTTAATTATACAAGAAGTGATTAATTAATCAGAGGAGGATCATGTTTCTTCCAAATCATTATTAAAATGTGGGGATCATTCAGTTCTTGTTTTTCCATGGTTCATCCAAGCAACACAATTTACTAGCATCACTCATGTTTTTAATTATTTGTTTTCTGGTATACGTGATAAGCGAGTTTCCCAGTTTAGAGAATCGCTTGATTTTATTACCTGGAGAGATTAGTCTGAGTTGTGGTGATCTCCTCCAACGTTCTCATTACCTGGAACGAAAGGTATAAACTGGATATGTTTGATTAATAGCTAAGGCTGTGGCGTGTGGCATGAACAAGGACCTTCTTGATGGATCAATTAATCATTACTTCTACAGACTGGCACTTCTGTTTTTCCCTTTTTCCTTCGAAACATCCAGTCAAAATTTCTACATGCATGAATTACAATGAAGTGTCAGGGCTACTCACAATTCTGTGTCCCAAAGCCATTCAACTTTACTTGACCCAAGAAAACAGGTATCATGGGAAAACCATCTATTTTTTTTTAAATGGAAAAAAACCCAGGCTAATTATATTGAGTTGGCGGTTCTGTGCATGAGAATTTCCCATAATTGTTACAGGTGACTGGAAAGTCAGTGCAAAAGCATCCAGGTATGGGGACAGGTTTCTGAGGGAAGGAAGAATCATACTGTTTTCTCTTCTGGAAGCTTTTGATCGGTAGTGGAAGGCCAGCTCTTTCCTCCTGGCCCAGCCTCTCCCTCTGTGGTCATCTCATTTCCCATAATGGGGGCCAAAGAACATCCAGACAGTATGACGTTAGCTAAGGGTCTAGAGCATCCACTGAGAGCATCCCCATCTTTAATGGGACAGGAGAAACTTCCTGCTGTTCAAAATATGGAAAGTCAAAGACCACCATAAAACTGTTGACCTTGCACTCGATAGACAAACAACACATAAAGGTCAAAGGTAAAGGAGATAGGGTTCATCTCTGTTTCTTATCCAAGGGAGCCAGCATTGTCCAAAGACATCTCTGTGGTCATCTGGCCAGCATGACTATACACCAAGGTGCATGGAATGCTGTCACTTTCCCACTGAAGTGGTACCTATTAAACTACTCACATGTACCTGCTTTCCAACCACTAGGTGGGCGGGAGCTGGGGCAAGGACAGGAGCTCACCCCATCGCTCAGGGCTCAGGGCTCGAGCCCAAGCTGCCAGCTTTCACCTCAGCATCTTTAACTGCTGAGCCATTGTGGTTGAAGAACTTCTTTCTATCCAAAACATGGAAAGTCAAAGACCATCCTAAACTGTTGACCTTGGGCTAGAAGATAGACAAACAATAAATGGAGCCAAACTAATCTAGAAAACCACTGAACATTCAGACAGCCAAATTTCCAGAGCTCTCTTCCAGCCCTGTCTCCCGTAATAATTTATCTTCGCTTGAATAACATTCATTCTCCCAAATGGGAGCTATATTATGTAGCAGCGGTAAATGTACTGAAGCTCCAAAGTCTATATGCCCTTTCAGCCAAGACCTGTTTTCCCTAAAGTCTATGTAAACATTGCCACCAATTCGAAGCTAACTTTAACCCACTGAACTTAAAGAATAGTCACGTTAACTGTATTTAATAATTTAATCAAGTAAAATTTTGTTTTGGCCCTGACTAGCTTTTGCTGGCTTGTTTGTTTCAACCTCAGCTCTTTTTTGGAAACTGGATAATTCTGAATCTTCTCCTCCACCCCCAAGTTTTCAGTCCTATCATTCAACAGATTATGACTCTTAAGAATGTATCCAAGTAGAAGCTTGGACTACGAAATGAATCTTTCTTATCAGGAGTCTCCATACTTGACACGTTTAAGACCTGTAGACTTCAACTCCCAGAATTCCTCCACCAACATGGAGACCCCTGTCTTACATCAATCACCTTGAATCTGGCATTACGGGGATCTCATTTTAGTAATGTTCCCAGTGGGAAAGAAGTTGTCTCAAAGAAGAATTTTTTTCTATATATGCTTGTCCAAAAGAAGAGTCAGGTATCAAACCAGCTGGAAAGTGTCAGAAGAAATGTCCCGATTTGAGACCAGCCACTAATGAATAGACCAAGATAATCCTGCAATGAATAAATGTTAAAGGAATTTAACCAGCATTAGAAAGATGTAGCTATCTAGGCTCGTTAAGTTCTGACAAGTGGGATGAGCCAAGAGCCAGACACTGACACAAAATAGAAACTGAGCACAGGGAGAAAGTATTTGTGATAATGCCTGACCCACATCCAAACAGAGAGCTATTGTTAACAGCTAGAAAGCCAGAAGGTGACTGGCCTGCTCTAATAAACACAGGATATCTTACATGTAACTATTTCTCCCCTCTCACCCTTTAAGCTCAAGGTTTAAACTCAAGCTTATTCCACACAACAAAATAACTTGTAAACAGCATCCTCCCAAATCCAGCTGTAGGAGCAATTCTACTGCTGAACTATAAAAGTCAACATGGTTGCACAAAGACGGACTGAAGAAACCATGAACAACACAACATTTCTCCATTTTTACCATTAGCTTGGTTTGGGGGTTCAATTCTCATTCCATACAACTTCTATACATATGTTCATATATACATAACATACATTCATTCATACATGCATGCATAGCTTTGTCCTGGTTGAGATAACTATATTATCCAATTATTTCATCCTGGTAATTCTTGAGACATTATTATTATTATTATTATTATTATTATTATTATTATTATAATAATAATAATAATATGTCACCCTTCTCCGGAGACTCAGGGTGGCTTACAATTTTTGGGATACAATCCAATGTGCTCAGCGATAGCCTTCATTCTATTGTATATGCCTGCTTATTACTAAGCGGCATTTTTACAGCTTATTGCCCGCAACAATCTTGGCTCCTCAATTTACCTACCCGGAGAGGATGGAAGGCTGAGTCAACCTTGAGCCTGGTGGGATTAGAGCCTGCAGTAATTGCAGGCAGCTGGAATTAAGTGCTAGGCGTTTAATAGCCTGCACCACCAAGGCTCTTTTAGAACTTTAGTTCTAAAAGAACACATCCCTCTATATAAACAGGTGCAGTCACTATGGAAAACCCCTCTCTATCCTTACTGTCACTCCCTTGCAGCTTTGCAACACCAAGGAAGCAAAAACTACTCAAATTTTAATAAGGTGCTACAGGAGTAGAGTTGCTTTGGTCAATGGTAGTCAAAAAACAAAAGGATTCCTTCCCAGGCAGAATTTGTGACTAATAAAAGCTGCCCAGAATTATGATAGGGAAGATGGCCAGTTATATAAATCTTTAAAATAAATAGAAAAAAAGGTAGAAAGAATGTGTTAGCTTGAAAGGTGTTAGCAGATGCCTTTGGATTTCATTAAATACCTTTCATACTACAAGTTCCCACTCTCAGCTAATTAAGGCCCTTGTCTCAATCATTTCAAAAGTTTCTTCCTGGATTTCTTTTCCATCTTAGTTCTGTTTATAAGAATTAACTGATTTCCTGCTGTCCCTTGATTGTTTATGTCCTACTCTCTTTCTCTTCCTTTCCTTTCCCAGCCTCCCCCAAGCCTCTCACGCTTAATTTATTGGACAAAGAACCAAGATCTCTATAAATCTTCATCAGAATCTTCCAGTAAACTGCAATTCTTAACCAAGAACTGCACAATGACTGACCTGCCAGGCCAAATACAAATCATGTATATTAGACGATGTGATAAACAGTGTTTTTACCATCTGCCTGGTATTACAAAACGGTAGAGTTGCCAAGCAGCTGTTTGAACACAATGAAAAACAGGCAGATGATGGTTTACACTCAGCTTAATGAGTCACAACTTGAGGATATCTCCCATACAATGTTGAGAGTCAGTAAGACTGATTAGTTTTTCTTTCTCTATCTTGATTGATCCACTATTTCAATGGCCCAATGGATAACGACCAAGGATTTGGGCACAGGCGGGATTCAAGTAATATTTGCACATCTCTAAGTAAGTAGGATGGATAGATGGATGGATGGATGGATGGATAGATAGATAAGAAAGATTCCCTCCACATCAGAAAGCAACACTACGTATATGCGGAATATGCTGGATTTTCAAGTGATCAATACTCCCTCTCTTGAATTCATAGCAAGTTGCAACTTTTATAGTCTTACATATCAGATTAATTTGCAGAAAAACCTAGAGAAACCAGTTTGCTCAAGCATAAGCAGATCAGAATAATTATCTCCAAGTAATTCAGGAGCATTCAAAACCAAACCAACAAACAAATGTTTGAGTGGCGGGTAATGTTGTTGAACTATCCCAGATGAAGCCTTCTTGGCAAATGGAAAACCAACTAGGTTAACCATCAAAGGGCAACCTTTGAACTGAAGAACTGAAGATGCTTCTTGGATGAGAAAGAAACCTTTCCAAGGTGGGTGGGGGAAACCCCAAGAAAATCCAGTTGCCTTTTGAAAATAGCACCTTTGGGAGAACCATGACCTGGATGATTGAGCATCTCCATAGACATCAAATGATAGCCAAATAGAAGCTGTGGAAGAAGGACGGTTCACAATTATGGGGCCCAGTTTGAATAACCCTGTTGTAGAACTATCAAACTGCCACCTCTACCCTCAAGTACTCCAGTATTTGGGTACAAAGGAAGTGCAGGGCTCAAAAGGGGGTTCCAAGCATCTTCTCAATGCCAGTTATAAATAATGTGCTTTTTTAATATTTTAAGTACCTTGCTAAAAAAAATAACTTAGGGTTAGGGACATCTCTTAGGAGAAAGGCATCTCTTAGTAGTACATGGCATGCTTTGCAAACCAAGTCCCACAATCAGTCCCTAAGATGATGGTCTGTAAACCAGGCAGCCTTGATAGCTTCAGACATCTATTAGGGACCTCTTATTACAAAGAGCAAAGCACATGAGATACATTGTCAGACAACCTTATTACTTCAAGAAGCCACTGTGGCAAATACAGCTGGAAGTGATCGAGGTTCCCCAGGATTTCTCAGCATTTCTCGCCTGAAATAATCTGTCCGATTCTAAGCATTTCAGACAAACTGAATTACTCATTCAGATCAGGTCAGTGGAAGTGGGGGGAGAGGGGGGAGGAGTGTCAGAAGGCAAGTCCTGCAAGGAATAATTAAGAAACAGTATTTGTTTAGCCTTTAGGAGGAAAGACAAAGGGGAGATACGGATAGTGCTCCTCAAACACAACTCTGCTCTCTGTTAACTCGTAGGTTATAATTAATGGGTTTCAATTTTTGAAAGTCCACATTTCAAGCCAAAGCTGAACAGCCTGATGATGGAACCAATTACTGAGAAGGGTAAATGAACCAGAGATCTTCAAGCAGAACCTGGCCAACCGTCTCTCGGAGATACTTCAGTACTGAATAACTTGCACGGGGTTCTGTTTAAACCAGGGATCTCCAACCTTGGCAACCTTAAAACTTGTGGACTTCAACTCCCAGAGTTCCTCAGCCAGAAGACTTGTGGACTTCAACTCCCAGAAAAGCTGGCTGAGGAACCCTGGGAGTTGAAGTCCACAAGTCTTAAAGCTGCCAAGGTTGGAGACCCCTGGTTTAAAACAGTGCCCTTTTAAAAAGCTAATACGCTGGGTTATCTTACTAAATTTCAAGGGCTTTCAATCTCCAGAAGACCAAAATTCCTACACAAGCAACCCAATTCACACTGAAGGTGTGTAGATGAACAAGGTTAAAGATGTAAAGTTTTGTTGATTTGTTTACAATATTTGCAAAAAAAACCCATCCAAATCAAAACGACTCTGCTTCCTGTTTGAGCCCGTTTGCTTGACAACAAAGGGCAAAGCAGAACACCCTGGATTTCATAGCTCGGTCTCCCTGTCACCATCCGTTCCCACTGCAGCAGAAATGCAGAAAATATCTTGCTCCAAGTCAACAAATGATGGTCTCTCATACTTCATGCTTGCAGGCTGGAAGTTTTCAGCAGGAGGAGAAAGGCACAAACCAATCTGTTTTGAAGTAACCACTTATCTCAACAGATCTGGGAGAGAGGCAATGAAAGGACAAATTCTCTTCAAACTGTCAAAAAGAGATATTGATGCAGCAGTGGTCAACAAGGCGTTTCTGTTATTATGTTCCCCCTAGTCCTTCTCTTCATTAACAGAGTAACAGATTAACAGAGTTGGGATGGACCTTCTAGGTCATCTAATCCAACCCCTTGCCCAAGCAGCAGACCCTACATCATTTCTGACAGATGGCAATCCAATCTTTTCTTGAAAGCTTCCAGGAATGAAACTCCCACAACTTCTAGGTTTAGTCTAACTGAAGGCATCAGTTAGACTAAACTTACCCAAATCCTGCAACTGTTCTTCATATGTTTTAGCCTCCAGCCCTCTGATCATCTTGGTTGCTCTTCTCTGCACCCTTTCCAGAATCTCGATTTCTTTTTTATATCATAATCTGTACATCAATAGGAAGCACTGAGCATGAATGATACCAGCCCTGGGATCAGCAGATAATATTAAACCTAAAGATTTGCCAGCTATAGAATGAGGTGAATGGGGAAGCCAAACCCCCTTCTTCATCAATAAACCATTTTCCGTTCATTTCTCCTCTTCTCAGACCTCTTCCAGCCTCTCCCACTGCAGCTTATAGAGAAGGCTTTTCTATAAATATGTGGCTCCAATTCTGTTCTTCTCATCTCCTTTCACTTCATTTGCTGCCTTAATTATTTGTTGCATTTCCATGCTTCCATAATCAAAAGGTTCTCAGCAGGACTATATACCACGTAAACAATAAAAAATGCCCACGGTACACAAAGTAATTAAAAATGCTAAAATAAGTATTGCTAATAAAACCCACAGCAACAGCAAAGTCAGTTAATCTACATAATGGTGTCCACCCACTAAACCATAAGTGTCTCCAAAGAGCTCCCATTTATAAAGCCCCCTCCCACAACCCCTGCATCTTCGTGCCCATTTCTTTCTTGCCTCGAACTAGACACTAAAACGGAACAAGTATAAAAACTCTTGTGAAAGCCAGTTTGGGGTGGTGATGAGGGCACCATCAGAGGTGGTATTCAGCCGGTTCTGACCGGTTCTGGAGAACCAGTAGTGGAAATTTTGAGTAGTTTGGAGAACTGGCAAATCCCACCCCTGACTGGCCCCGCCCCCATCTATTCTCCGCCTCCCATTGAGTCCCAGCTGATCGGCTGCGTCTTCTTTGGTTGCCCTGCACAGGAGAACGGAGCTGGAAAGCAGGTTAGTGGGGTGGAGAGGGAATGGGGATTTTACAGTATCCTTCCCCTGCCATGCCCACCAAGCCACAACCACAGAACCGGTAGTAAAAAAAAATTGAATCCCACCACTGGGCACCGTGCTAGAAATCGGGAAACTGGGAGTTCTAGTCCCTCCCTAGCACAAAGCCAACTAGGTGATGTTGAGTCCTTAAGTGCCACGAAGTGGGGAAAGATGTTATGATGAACCCACTGACATTTTGCCAGCAAGAATTTTTATGGAATGGAAACTTGGCTTGCTAAGGATAAAATAAAGAATATGCCAGGCTGGGTGGGTGTCCCATGATGATGGATGTACTTTGAATTTATGCAGAATTAAATATTACAGTTCCAGTTTAGATTAATACTGGTATTTGTCCTAATGCAAATGTTTTTTCTCTTGGCTTCATTATCTATTTAGGTCCTGGCCTAGATCCACCCTTATTCACACATTGTTTGACAGTATAATCCTGTATATCAAGTGGAGCCAAAAACACAGACACCCAAAATAGATTTGATCCTTTGAAGAGTTTGGAGCTGTAACACAATTCAACCCGGTTCCCTGTAATAAGGAGCTCCATCGGCTGTAACGGCGCATTTCCTTAATATACACACCATTATATGCATCCCTTTCGTTGAAAAGATGAGTAACAAAAATGTGAGGAAGTGTAAACATTGAAGCAAATTGGTATTTCTGTCCGTGAACAGGTCCACAAAGTGCAAATTGAGAAAGGGTGTGTTTAATGAAAACAAAACATATTTTTTCCTCGCCGCTATTTTTGAAGGGATCCCTTTACCTCTATAGGCTCTCTATCTGCCTTTTTGGGAGCAATCTTCCCCCAAGGTTCAAAGGACCTCAACCCATTAGCCTTCCAGAGGCCTGGCCCCCCCATCCAGGCCTTGGCCTAGGACAGATGTGAGCCAGAAGTAAGAGCATTAGCAGTTCTTCCATGTGAAGTTTCACCCCTGGGTTTGGGAGAGATGGTGATGTCGTGGGCCTGGTTTACTTTATTTATTCTGCTTTTATTTAATATTGTTGTGAGCTGCTTAGAATTATTTGTATGAGACAGGCCGCCATATACATTCCAAAGAAATATTCAAATATCTGTTGACTTTTTCTTTACCCCTGTTATTGCATGTACATACATGACAAAGGAAGTTCAAAGGAACAGTCCCTCAATCCCTTTGCCCAAATCCCACTGGGACGCCCACCAACACTTACAAAGAAACAAATTCTGCTCATAAACATGTAAACAAACCAACCACTATATTCCGTTATATTCTGTGCAGGTTTTCTCTAATTTCTTTTTTTAATTTAAATATGCAAGGCTCAAAATGCAACAGAATGCCAAATGCTACACGTTCAATCAGAAGCATTACTGGAGCATGAAAGAACAACAATATGAAATTAAGCTGTAAAACACATAGATATTTATGGTCCAATAATCAATGCATACTATTATTGCTGTATTATTTTACCATCATGATTGAAAACTGCAGCACATAAGTACTACTCAAAAGCTTTTCGGATTGCCTGCTATTGTTATTAATCGCTCTATACTATAAACTTTCCCCAAGGAACGCTGAGATGCATATAGGCAGTCTTCTCCAATTTCTCTACCACAATACCCAGCTTTTCATTTTGATAATCAAGGAACCAATATTTGTTCCTTTCATTTTTTCTGTGGGGATAGCTATTACTTCCCTCACTCCAATATCCGAGGCAGCTTGGCTTCACAGCTATGCAAATAATACATCCAGCAATTAATCTCAAGATGACAATGGCTGGTCTTAACAAAATCCAATTTTTGCATTCTCTTCAGAGAGAGAGGGATGCTAAGGAAGGCTGCAGGCTTTCCTGGGGAACAGTGGGGAAAGGCTGCACTGCATCAGCCGTACGATGAGAAATCAAGACGATGGATGGATGGATGGATGGATGGATGGATGGATGGATGGATGGGAGACTTGCTTGGTGGGCCAATATTGCTCTTCAACAAGAAGAGAGACAGTAGCACCTGCCTTTAGGGCAGGGATGGAGAAGAACTATGGCCCTTTTATGACTTGTGGACTTCAACTCCCAGAATTCCTGAGCCAGCTATGCTTGAGAGCATCCTTCCATGAATCCATTACATCATTTCTTTTTCAGCTCCTTCCACGGGTGGTGGTAATGGTTAGGGGCTACACATGTGGCCAGTTACAGCCGTTTTTAATAGATGGGTGGGCCGAGACAGGCAAAAGTTTGGCTCCAGGTCAACAGCCGAGACAGATGAAGATGCAAGATGGTGATCAGGAAAGGAAGCAAGTATTTAGGTTGTTTCCTCTTTGAATAAGAAGGAAGCTGTAGAGCAAGGATCCCCATCCTTGGCAACATTAAGACTTGTGGACTTCAACTCTTAGCTTGCTGGCTGGGGAGTTCTGGGAGTTGAAGTCCACAGGTCTTCACAGTTGCCAAGGATGGAGACCCCTGCTTTGTAGGACACAGTGCATCCTGACTAATCCTTGGAAACAGAGTAAAACCTGTGGCACCCCAGCCACACTACGACGCCCACAATTCTGTCTACCTGTCTTGCCGCTTCAGGTACTGAGGAATGGCAGCAGCACAACTGCTACAATCACTATCACTATAACCGCTTTTTGGAAAGACCGTGATCTCACCATCTTTGTCTAAGCCAATGCCCGAGGTGAAATTGACACGGAAGAGAGCCGAAACTATCTATTCTGAGCCAGGTCCCCAAACATGACAAACCCTCTGTAGTTGAAGCAATGATTCCTTTATTAGGAGCACCAGCAGCCCCAGCAAAAAGTTTCTTTTTCATCACAGGCTAACAAGTCTGTCCAGCAGGGAGATGAATAATTGTCTGCCACATCTATTCATCTCTGCCCTCTGCCTTTTATCCCCAGAGCTAGGGTGGGGCTTCGCTAGCAGCGGTGGCTCTTCCATCCCAAGGACCCGCCCATACATTTCCACTGCTTTCCTCTCCTCTGCCTTCTGTGAAGCCACACATCAGGCACTGGTCCCACCTGTTCTTCCTCTTCTCATCAGCCACCTCCAGACCTGGGGGCTGCTGCCTGTCCATCTGAGGGCTGACGGATGGCATCTCTCTCTCTCTCTGTCAGCTCCATTCCCTCTTCCCGGAGCTTCTCCCCTGATGCTGCCCTGACTCTCACACCTCCTCCTCCTCCTCCTCCCCTGATTCAGTTTCTGGAGGGACTGGCAGCCAACAGGCCACAACATTATCCATATATTCATATATCCAGGCCATGAGCAATGGAAGTGAGGAACTGCGTATATACTATTATAAGTGGAAAAGCCTAGTATTACAAATAAGCCGATGAGGAGATTTTGCAGGTCTACCAATCTAACCTAAGCGTCCATATCTTCATCAACATTCCCAAAAGCAAATCTAAACCTTCACCTTGGAACAGAAGCCCTTTTTAGATACTGAATCAAAAGGCAAGTGGAAGAAGAAAATGTTCCCATTAAGCTAGAAACATCTGGTGGCCTTTTTGATTCACAAACTATGAAAGGTAAGCAACCCGGTGACTTTCAAATGTTTCCGGTTACAGTTTCCAAGTGCCCAAGTCAACGTGAAAAAGGGTGAAGACTTATCTGAAATGTCGTCCAAAACTGGCACCTTGATGCCTGCTTCAAAATGCATCTTCTTATTCCACTGAGAAGCTATTGCTGTGTCAAAATAGGCAGCAACAATGATGGCCTTTTTTAGTTTTACATTTCAAAAGATGCTGGAAAGGTTGCGAACATTGAAAAATACTCCAGATGTCTGAATTATACTTGACTGAGGACCCTGAATGCTTATTGCATTTCCATCAGGATGCAAAAAGAAGGGTGACAAGCTTGAAGCATTAATATTTAGAAAAGCAGGAAAATAAAACACACCAGTGTTATCATCAACATAATAATAATAAAATATCCGCTTCTTCAGCTACGGAACAAAGGTTGTTGAGTCAAAAATGAAAGTACACATCGACAAAAATAAGAAAGCATACAACAGCCTGCTTGGTGTAACTCTGAACCAGCTTGAATAACCCTGAATAATTTCTCGACAGGGATAAGATCTTTGTTTTGTGTCGATATTTAACTATCCATCAATTCAAATCTTTGACATAAAGAAAACAGGATCAGAGTATGATTTTCATGGACACCAAAGGCTTGCCTTTCAACTAGCTAACAAAAGAACAGAACAGAATAACAGCAGAATAACAGAGTTGGAAGGGTCCTTGGAGGTCTTCTATCCCACCCTCTGCTCAGGCAGGAGGCCCTATACCCTTTCAGACAAATAGTTGTTCAATCTCTTCTTAAAAGCCTCCAGTGGTGGAGCAGCCACAACTTCTGGAGGCAAGTTGTTCCACTGATTAATTGTTCTCCCTGTCAGGAAATTTCTCCTGGTTCTAAGTTGCTTCTCTCCTTGATCAGTTCCAACCCATTGCTTCTTGTCCTGCCTTCAGGTGCTTTGGAGAATAGATCGACCCCCTCTTCTTGGTGGCAGCCCCTCCAGTATTGGAACACTGCTATCATGTCCACCCCTAATCAATCAATACAAGCTGGTATGGCAACTATCGAAGTTGTGGGTGCTCCATCACCAGAGGTTTTCAAGGAGAGATTCCACAAACCATTGGCCTGAAATGGTAGAGGGTCTCCTGCTTGTGCAAGGAGTTGTACCAGAAGACCTTCAGGGTTCCTTCCAACTCTGTTATTCTGCCTCCATCCTAGGAATGCAACTTCTTTCTCGCCTTTATTTCAGAATGGATCAAAAGGCCTTTCCAAAGAGAACGCCAGTTCTTAATCAAGTTACAATAAGAGCGTTGAGTAGCACAGGATTAGTTTTCCTATGTGTTTAACGGCACCAGGAGCAAAGCTTAAACTGGATCCAAAGACAAGGTTGGGTGTTTCATTGTTCTTACTGAAAAGCCAATGCATGACAAACAAGGCCTCCATTGCCTGCTTCTCTTTTTACCTGGCACCATCTCTTCCCTCTGGCGCATCTCATTATCGCACAAACGGAGACCATTGCGCTGGATGAGATCATTAGCCGGGCTAGGTCACACTCTTTTTTCCCCCAAAGCAGTTAACTGGATGCCAGCAGGAGGCCCTCAAACAGAAGAAGATGAGCACAACAGGTGCCTGGGCCCCACTGCCTTTGATACTGGAAGTAAGATTAGTCATTGTGACCAGGAGCTGTATTTTTGTCTACAAATTGGTCTAATTTGCTTTTAGAGCTGCCTAGGTTGGCAGCCATCAGCCTTCTCCATAATTTAATTGCATGCTGGATGAAGAAGGGGCTATTTTGGTCCCTGTCTTGCCATTCAGCCCACAGCTGGATGACCTCAGGCTCTAGAAATTATGAGCAGGGATAGTAAAATACCTTTTACTATCTTCACACCATCCAGACTTTTATATTCCTGCCAAATCAACTCCTAAACAGAGCTGGTTTCTTACAACCTCTGTTCATCACACAGATTACAGGTGGTCCTCGCTCAATGACCGCTCATTCAGTGACTGTTCGAACCTACAAAGGAGGTTCGTGAGTGATATGCAGTTACAATCTAGTCCTTGAAGTTCCAGGCATGGCATTGAACACGATCCGGGCACTCAGCAACCAAAATTAAGAGGGCTAGAATCCTCAATATATAGGAATGAATGAAGGAATGAATGAATGAATGAATGAATGAATGAATGAATGAAATCAATACATCAATAAATAAATGGGTGATCCACCAGATAATTCAAACGTTGCCTTCAGAAGTTGTGGGCACTCCACCACTGGAGGTTTTTAAGAAGAGATTGGACAATTATGGTCTAGGGCTTACTGCCTGAGCAGGGGGTTGGACTAGAAGACCTCCAAGGTCCCTTCCAATCCTGTTACTCTGTTATTCTCCTTCTCTCCTTCCCTTCCATTAAAAAAATCTTCTGGGTGGCTAATTCACCTCCACTGCTCGGCTGAGTGAATGGACGGAGGGGAAGCGAAGAGAAGGGAACTCATCCAAAGCCCTTGAGGCAGCTATTCATGTATTCAGACAAAGGTCTGAAAGAACTCCTACATACAAATGAAAGTCAGCAGAAAAATATTATTGAAAGGAAATTGGGCAACATTCTCAACATTTTGCAACCCTGTATTAAGTCTCATACATACTCGGAATGTAACCCAAATTGAAAGAAAACAAGGCTAAATGCATGTAGCAATTTGTCATAATCAAATATCTTCATGTTGTGTTAGTTTTTTTCTGCAATGAGTAAAAAAACCTCAGACTATACCTGTCTCCCAACGATTAAATGAAACCTTTACGCGTCCTACACATTGTCCTACACCTACGTGACTCTCCGGCCAACAAGCACCGTTCAATAAAACAAGTGAACAACCACACTCCGACCTGGTCCTAGGAAGCTTCCCTTACCATGGAGAAAAGAACAGCAGGAGTCACAATGAAAACAACACAGAATACCACAAAAATGTGTTCATTCTAATGGAGAAGGACATGGCTCATGTCTTGCAGAGTAATGGCAACCACAATTTTGGGAAGCCAAGATCCTTGACCGGTTAGTCACAGGTGATCGTACATTGTCAAATCCTGAGCTAAGGATGAGTAAATTCACTTGTAACTAGGGTTCATTGCATCTGTGTATCACATACATCTGTGCAGCAATACACATTATAGAACAGGAGTCTCCAAACTTGGCAACTTTATTTTTTTTATTTTTTTTTCAGATTTTAATTTTAAATTTTATTCAACAAAAAATTTAAAGCACACAGAGACAAAACAACACAAATATATATGTACATATATACATTTTACAACCTATTTGAGCAATGGTTAAGATCTTCCTCCTATAGTTTAACGTGATCTACTTTGTCAAAGTAACTTTTTCGTTCTTTTAATAGTTTAATTTCTCTATATCATTACTATCAGTTACACGTCTAACTCTTCCTTATCTCATCAGAATGTCACAGATTACATTTCCTTTATCCACTTGTACCATATGTTCCATATTTCGTAGTATTCACTATCTTGTTTGTTTTTTTTTAGTATCTTTAGTATCAGTTTGGCTTTAACACAATTATACAAGAATTTGATAAAATATGGTTGGGAGAAGAAAAGAAAACAATCAGCAAAATATATAGATATTTCCTGGACCATAAATTAAAAGAAGAAACAGTTACAGATACCATGATAAAATGGGCCAAAAATGTG
The DNA here is from genome assembly GCA_009733165.1 of Naja naja. Lineage (NCBI taxonomy): Eukaryota > Metazoa > Chordata > Lepidosauria > Squamata > Elapidae > Naja > Naja naja. Next base: position 30,173,223 of record CM019156.1, on the reverse strand, counting down.
GCCCATACTATTGAAACAGACAAATGGGAACATATTTGGCAAACAAATTACAAATTGACTTTGTCTGTAGCCTACAAAGAAAACTTATATAAAATGACCTATCGTTGGCACCTACCCCCGGTCAAATTGGCAAAGATGTATACTAGCTTATCGCCCAACTGTTGGAAGTGTTATCATCCACAAGGAACATACTTTCACATGTGGTGGACATGTCCATTTGCTAAGAAATATTGGAGGAAAATAAAGAACTGGATACTAAATATGACAAAGCAAAACTTAGAACTAGACCCTGAAATATTTCTCCTAGGCATGATCAATTTAAAAATGGAAAAAAAAATACTACTATTTAATTCTTCACATTATAACTGTGGCTAGGATAGCCTATGCACAGAACTGGAAATTGTCGTCTCCCCCCTCAGATGACACTGTAATCAAAAAGATTCATGAATGCGCCGAAATGGACAGTTTAACTAAGATACTAAAAAAAACAAACTTGGCAATTTTAATAGCAATAGCAATAGCACTTAGACTTACATGCTGCTTCACAGTGCTTTACAGCCCTCTCTAAGTGGTTTACAGAGTCAGACTCTTGCCCCCAGCCATCTGGGTCCTCATTTTACTGACCTTGGAAGGACGGAAGGCTGAGTCAACCTTGAGCCTGGTGAGACTCCAAATTGCAGCCAGCCGGCAATCAGCAGAAGTATCCTGCAGTACTGCCCTCTAACCACTATGCCACCATGGCTCTTTTAAGACCTGTGGACTTCAACTCCCAGAATTCCTCAGTCCGCATATTTAAGGAGTGGGAAACTATGGCAACTTTAGGACCTGTGGACTTCATCCTGTGCCATGTTGGCTGGGGAATTCTGGAAGTTGAAGTCTACAAGTCTTAAAGTTGCCAGGTTTGGAGACCCAATCTGTTGCAGAGCAGACTAAATCTGTTGAGGGCAACAAACAAGAGGCTACGAGAGTGTGCATACTTGTCTCCACCACCTCTTATATCAAATAGCTGCCCAGCTGGATGCTATTTGAATAGCACAGCTCCAAAGCATGAGTTCAAAAGCTTTGACAAGTTAAGCTCACATAAAATTGCGGCCCCAAGGCCATTTTTCAAGTCTATAAATGTTAGCTTGAGCCTCCTGGCTGTACATTAACTTTTAGACCATTCTTTCATACCAAGGATTACATCAAGATGCCGGAAGAAAAACAGCTTCCAAATCTGCCCATGGACAGTAACGTCAGGTAGATCTTTAATTAATGGATTGATTAGCACAAATGAGAAAAGACGGTGCCATTTTGCTTAAAAACTTAAATTATGGCATAGAGGAGGCCTTACCTTTTTAAGATGAAGACCAAAGGCATCCAGAGTTAAGGCCAGAGGGAGATCATTCCAGGCAGCCACATTTGAAAAATTGAGCAGCCAGATGAAGTCGAGCAGGAAACAAGAGAGAAAAAAGAAAAGAAAAACACAGTTTTCATTAGTCCCTAATGACTCAAGGATGCTGACTGATATAGCATCATTAACACTAAATGGACTATTGTGAATTAAACAGAGGAAATTGGCAGAATTTGAGCAAAACCACCAAGCTTTAACGGTAGAGAAAGTTTGGCGATCTTTTTGCTTCATAGATGTTATGCTGCAGATTTTGGCTCTGGCCTGTTACCAAATCACCGTAATCTAAGGAAGATGGTTCCCTCAAATAATTTATTTTAATGCATTTAGTTTGTTGAGAATATGGTAAAGGAAGAAGCTTATTTTCCCTTCCCCCCAACCAGTCTCCCGGGCAGAGAGGGCTGAGCCAGCTTCCTTTCAGAGAAATTGGCATGTCTTCATCCATCACTCCATTCAAATTCAGGCTTTGCAACTGCAGCCCCATGGATTTCCTTGCCAACACCAATATTATCAGAAGGAGCTGCTCCTTCCTCTTCTGTTAGGACTGTTCTGCTCTATCACTCCTTCTGTTTCTCCCTATGGAAAAATGGCTACCTGTCCTCCCAATGTTGCTGTGTGAACAGACTGTTTGAAAATGTTTGGTACCAAGGATTAGAACTCTGCAGCAAATCAGGTGCGATTCCAAGCAGGAGCTTTGGCACAGGCAGGTGCCAATGGAGCATCCCAGTGCAACTTTTTCAAGCAACTAAGGCAGGGGTGGGCATCTATGGTGAGTTTATGACCTGACTGTGGACTTCAACTCCCAGAATTCCTCAGCCAGCCATGCTTCTTTCAAGCAACATCCAGACAGCGGGTGTGCCATGCTGGCTGATGATTCTCCAGTAGTCCCAACCACACCTATCGGGTGCCAGGTTGCAAAAGGCTATTGTAGCCCTCTGCCATTCCCTTCCTTTGCCCTTCTCCTGCTGTTCTGACCAAGGCTTCCCGAGACTGTAATTAAGCACATGCTTGGTTAAAACAACTCTTGTTTTATTTCAATGCTGGGAATTATTTACATTCCCAGCCTGTAATGAGTCCCAAACAGTCCCTTGAGATAAGCACCCACCTTTCCCTCCTTTCAATTGCTGCCAACAACTAGAGTGCCAAATGAATTATAAAAAACCAACCAAAGTACAAAGTCTCAACAGAGCTTCAAGGTTTAATCCGAACAGAGCGAACAACGTTGCTTCCTGCAAAGGTTCCTGTCCCTTTGCACCACCTTTATCCCTTAGGGGAGGGGCAATCACCTCCCAGTCTTACTCCCAAGTCTCCCCTTTTGTTTAAGCTGCTCTCGCCTTCTAGCAGCTCTGCACACACGCACACTGGGAACAGGCTCCCCTGGGTCCTCTGCCTCGCTGCTGCCAGACTCCAGAGGCTCCAGAGGCAGCACCCCACTCCCATTATGGTCCTGGCCCCATCTCTGCATTGGATGCAGGACCCTCGTGCGAGTCTCTCCAGACTCCCGGACTGGTCCCCGTTCTTCCCCACTGTCCGATTCCGCTGCGTTCTGCACAGGCGAACCACAACACCTGCTCCCCAGGGGGGCAGAAAATATCCCAGGGCCCACGAGGAATCCCGGCAAATATTGCACCACATCAAAGATGCATGGCTGGGTCTTCGCAACACCTGCACAGGCCCATGTCTCGTAGCAGCCACCCAGGCGTGACAGCGAGATCTCTATGTGCCATGCACACTGTGCTACTATTGTTCTGCCACAGCTGTGTTTTGAGGATCACGCTGTGCTTTTCCTGAATAAATGTTAACACAGAAACAACGACAGCCTCGGCAGCACAATGGCAAGATAACACAACTGTGCGCTGCAGCCAAGAGCAGCCATATGCCCGGCATGGCTTCTGCTGGCATTGTTTTAAAAGCAAGGAACAGGCGTCCCGGCAATTCAGTCTGCCTTGTAATTTATTTCTCTCTCTCTTTCTCTCTTTCTCATTATTAGCATTCAATTCTTGTGTGATAGGGACAGGGGATGGCACTTCGACATGCACAAATAAAAGCAGATTTTTACATAGAAAAAAGTGTGTGTTTTAGCCTCGTCCATCTCTAAATCTCAGGCACTTCCTCTCTTGCCGTGGTTCCTGCTCAACACATCACACACCACAATATTTTAATGCAAGGCAAAAGGGTTTCCAAGCCAGTCCCAGAAGCTGTGGGGTCCTTCCTTGCAGCCAACATTTTGGATAGAATAGAATAACAGAGTTGGAAGGGACCTTGGAGGTCTTCTAGTCCCACCCCCTGCCTAGGCAAGAAAGTCTACACCACTTCAGACAAATGGTTGTCCAATCTTTTCTTAAGAACTTCCAGTGTTGCAGCATCCATAACTTCTGGAGGGTAAGTTGTTCCACTGGTTAATTGTTCTGTCAGGAAATTCCTCCTTAATTCTAAGTTGCTTCTCTCCTTGGTCAGTTTCCACCCATTTACTATTCTGGGCCATCACAGCCTCTTCAGAAAACCTGCAAGCAGTTCATTGTAAGGACCACTGAATGTCCTCCACCTGCCCGTTCCTGTCCCAAAAGCTCTTTCCTGCCTGGTTCCTCCTCCCAGGCCTGGAAAGGGCCATCGCCAGGACCTCCTCCCGCTGACACGGTGGCCTGTCAGCATATGGGAAAGCACCGAGCAAAGGCGAAGAGGGGAAAGGGGAGATGATCAGAGCCCCAGCTGTAAATCACAGGTCTCTAGTCTCTGAAAGGAGCGGAGACCAAACCCACACAGGCCTCAAAGACCCCTTTGTTGTGCCAAGGGGGGAGGGGGCAGAGGGAGGGAGTCCAGAACATAAATAAATTGGAAAGAAACCGTGAAAAGGAACGGAGCCTTGTAAAAATGCCTGTGCGCATTCCAGCCTTATATTCATGCCGCTTGGGTAGCAGGGAAGCTACAATCATATCGGGAAAGGAAGAGAAGAGCAGTGGTGAAATTATCCAGTGGGATCCAATGCTCTGAATGTGGGGATGAGTTGGGGAGCAGGTTTGGTGAAGTCTTTGGGACAAATCTGTGTAAAAAAAAAAAACCATCCATATAAGACGGTAAAAATATACATGTGTCCTGGGATAAGGTTGCAGGATCCAATCCGAGTCAGTCAGTGGGACCAAAGGTTTGTTCTTCCCAGCTTTTGGCCTCGTTCTGGAGCCCATCATCAGGGAAACTTCTCTACCTCCAGAATATGGGGATGTATTCTAGAGAGAAAGACGTTCCCTCATGATGGGCTTCAGCACAAGAACCCAAAGCATGGAAAAATAAAGCTTACGTCCCGGTGAACCGACACAGATTGGATCCTGCAAAGCCACCCACATTCAAAGCTACTATGGCAGCCCCTCCTTGGTCATAGTTACTCAGCCAGGGATTGTGCTCCATTTGGCCAAAGAGGGTAGAATTCCAGAAAGTTACCATCCTGTGGGTCAATTTTATTCATCCAACTAGATCCGTGTATCCCCTTCCGAGTCTATGCATGATCTGCGTATATTTTCTGCATCCAGGGAAGAAAACGCTCCTCCTGCCAACCCATATTATTGGCCTTGAATGCACCACTGCTCCTCAGGAGAAGATCTACAGCTCCCCATCCCGTTATTATGGGTCAGTAATAATATGTAAGTAATCATCTATGCACTGCAACGCCATCATGAATGTTAACTCAAACTTACTGCCAACAACCCACATCGTAGACCTTTAATTTCCAGACCCTGAGATTCATGCAGTAACACTCCATGTGCAATTCATAATGTGAATGGGCCAGAGGAGGAACCTGAACATTATTGTGATCCAATAATCATGAATGAGAGAGAGAGAGACAGAGAGAGAGAGAGAGAGAGAGAGAGACTGAGAGAGACAGAGACAGACAGAGGCAGAGACAGACAGACAGACAGAGACAGAGTCAGAGGTGGGAGAGACAAAGAGACAGAGAGAGAGGGAGGCTGAGGGAAGGGGAGAGAGGGACAGAGGGACAGAGAGAGACAGAAAGAGAGACAGAGGGGGAGAAAGACACTCACACAGAGAGACACAGAGAGAGAGATAAGGAGAGACACAGAGAAAGAGATAAGAGAGACACACACAGAGAGGGGAGAGAGAGAGAGAGACACAGACACAGAGAGAGAGAGAGAGGGAGGGAAAGACACAGAGGCACAGAGAAAGGGAGAGACAGAGAGACAGAGAGAGACGGGGGTGAGAGAAAGAGAACATGAACAGAACCGTCTTAGAAGAAATGACTAAAAATACGCTGGGCAAGACACAGGCATCGTTTCTCTCTAGCATCGCTGGTGTTATGCAAAAGGAAGAGAAGGAAAGAGAGGAAGGGAGAAGAGGAGACAAATGTTTGAGCTTCGAGCAATCTGAAGAGCCACATATGGCTTGTTAAAAAAGCAAAGTGATCTTCTAGCAGAGATGTTGAAAATGATAAATATTTCTGGAAAGGCAGTTGGCACAGAATTTTACACACGCACCGAGAAGGTCCTGGCATTAAAAGGTCACGCTGTAGCAAGGAACGTTGAGAGAGAAAGAGTCCCGCACATTTTTATTTAAGGACTATCAGTAGATCCAGTTATAAACTGCTTTGCAGCTGTTTCTATCCCTTAATGGGGGCTTTCAGGAACAAACAAAAGCACCCTGCTTGAGCACACATTTTACAAGTTGACATTTCAAACATCTGTGGAGTTTCTCAATCAACCCAGGTCAGGAGTGTCCACCAAGACAACTTTGAGACTCGGGGACTTCAACTCCCCAAATTCCCCAGCCAGCATGCTGGGAGTTGAAGCCCACAAGTTGTAAAGTTGGTTGGACACCCCTGATCCAGGTCATGGTTGTCCCATCCCCAAAAAGGGTTTTTATTTTTCAAAAGGCAACTGGACTTTCTTGTTTTTTTCCTTTGAAAGTATTTATCCAGAAGCTGGATAAAGAAGAAGTTTCTTGGATGAGAAGCAAAATACTTTCCAAAAAAACAACCTAGGAAATCCAGTTGTCCTTTGGAAAAGCACCTTTGGGCCATTGACACATCAAGTTCTTGTGTCTTCCAAGCAGAAGGGATCCACTGCTATGTTCATCCAACAGTGGTTCAAGAAAGAAAAATTAGTTCAGGGAAGGGATACTGGGAGATGTAGTTTGAAACACTGTGAAGAGTGCTTTGGGACTCCCAGTGTTCACACTTTAAGCCTCTACAACTCACACAAGGCTGAAAATCTCCTACTAAAAGAACAGATGATTCATTGATCTGAACATTTGTTTTTTAAGTGTTTCTTCAACTTCCCCGCTTCATCTCCTTGGAAAGCAATGAATTACAGCTTCCAAAAAGTTCCTATCCTTGCCATTTTGGGACATATCAAGATTTTCCTTAGTCTAGTATATAAAAGAAATCAATGCCTTTGGGAGAATTTAAGAGACTTATAAATTCCAGTTTCGTCTTCCTGCCCCTTTGGTCTTTTCATCTTTTTTGGCCTTGATCATCCTTTTCCAACATAATGTCTTTGAGGTATGTTGGTTTATGTGCTCCATAAATCCTAACCATAAATAAACATAGTTTCGGCTATGACCTAGAATCTCCTGCATGTGTTCAACTGAGAGCCAAAAGGTGCATTTGAATCCCACCCCTGGTGCCTCCCCATCCCTTTCCCCTCCATCAGTAGGCCCCCATCACCAAAGGGGGTCTGTAAAGTAAAAGGAGAAGGGAGGCTTGATGGCTTCCAACTCTCTCTCTCAGATGGGTGTTGCAAGGGCATTTACTGTTCTCTACGGCTCCAACCAAGTGTTGATGAAAACAGAAACTTTAATTAATAGCTGGAGGCTCAACATCCTCATGCTGTAGTGCTGAGTCTGCCAGATCCATTACCTCCACTCTGGCACAAGGTGGGAAAGGGCAGGAGGTGAACTCAGTCTGCTGTGAGCAAGAAGCATTGCAAAGAGACCTCAAGCATATCTCTCTCCCCCTCTCTCCCTCTCTTTCTTCTCTCTCTCTCTGGATTGGAGGCCACCAGAGAATCCAGAAAGGGAAACTAGCCTTCTTTAGAGTCTCGTTTGAGCTTCGGGTCCTCATACAGAGGCAAAAATTTCCACAATGAATATCCGACAACTTTGAACTCCACAAGTGCCACTTCAGAACCGCAAAGAGAAGTTACTTTCTCTAGCTGCACAATCACAACTTTGTGGCTTTGATGGAAGAAATAAGTTTTACTTTTTAGCTTCGGATCATTTTTCAAAACACAGCTTTATTGTGGTTGACAACTGATTAGATTGCTTTCTCAGTCCGTTGAAGAAGGCATAAAATATTAAAAGCTAAAAATAAACGGCGTTTCATTTTGGAGATTTATGGAACCGCCCTGCGTTTTCCACCTTTAGATACTCCGTCTTCTTGTTCGGTTTCACCAAAAGGTTCCCATGTGGTTAATTGCTCTTTCCTTTAAAAAGGAGATTGTTGTGTTGTCCTTTCAAAGAAACATTTGTCCTAAAAACCATCATGTTTTGCTAAACACTTCATCCTGAAATGAAATTTCTCTGTTTGGCTTGTTTAATTTTTTTTTTAAAAACCCAACCCTGTAAAATATGAAAGCAACTGCTGGACAGAGCTGTGAAACAATATAAAGGGATAATATGTCACATGTGGAATCTGACCAAGCAAATTATCCTTCCACCATGCCATCAAATCTACGGTTGTCTCTGAATCCCACCCACTCATGCCCTCAATAAACAGAACTCCAATGACCCCAAACTTCTCTCCAACTGCATTTCTATGGAAGGAATTTGGAGATAAACAACTGTATGATTTAAGGTTAAGAATTTGGATGGACAGAAAGTACCATTAGCATTAGCAACACCAATAGCACTTAGACTTACATCCACCTCACAGTGCTTCACAGCCCTCCCTAAGTGGTTTAAAGAGTCAGCATATTTCCCCCAACAATCTGGGTCCTCATTTTATTGACCTCAGAAGGATAGAAGGCCAATTCAACCTTGAGCCAGTCAGGATCAAACTCTTGGCTGTGGGCAGAGTCAGCCTGCAATACTACATTCTCACCACTATGCCACCAGGTCCTACCAAAACCCTCATGGTGCTGCAAACTCACCTTGACCAAAGCATTCCCTCATTTATCCGAAAGAACCACACTGTGAGCTCAACCACATTGCTCTCAGCTTCTTTTGAGCATCTACGAGGTGAAGGAACATGCCCTGAAGCAAAATTCAGATATATATGTGGACTTCAACTCCCAGAATGCCTGAGCCAGCATGGCATTCTGGGATTTGAAGTCCACAAGTCATAAAAGGGACATGGTTCCCCACCCCTGCCCTAAAGGGAGCTGAGATTAAAAAACAAACAAACATGTTATCTTCTCTCTCGATAAGACCAGCGTCCCCGTAAGTAAAGCATGTCCCAAAAGAGCATGGTAATTTTCATCAGTCAAATGCTGGTACTTGGCAGAGGCAGAACTGCTTGATGAGATGAAGAAAGAAGGTTGCAACCAAAGGTTACACCCCTCGGCTTGTTTGTGCACAAAAGGACTGGTGTAGAGCAATGAATCAGAATGAGTATGCTAATTCTATTAGCATGATGGAACAGGCCTGATAAATTAATTAATTACAGCCTCTTCCAATCTGTCTCGAGCCTTCCATTTCCTCATAAAATCTGGGAACTTAAAGCAAGATAGACCAATTGCCCCCGCCATCAGAAAAACTGCATATCCTCAGTGCTCTTATCTGCATAATGAGACAGTTGTCCTCTGCTTCAGAAAAAGGACACCACAGACTAAACCCCCTCACTTCTTAATTTATCTTTGTTGTGAAGAAACATACAAGCTCAATAATTTCCTATCTTGTTGCTGCCCCAATTTCGGACGCGTTGAGTGCATTTTGACCGATGAAAGCTCAGGGGTCTACTATGATGTCCCTTTTCATCTCTGAGTAATGATCGCCATTTCATTTCTCGGCTCTCTTATGATAAGCTAAGCACCAAATTAATCAAAGCAAGGGAATATCAAGTGCAATGAATGGAAACTGGTGCAGAATTAATAAGAGATCGTTGGATTAGCTGTGCAGAACAGAACGGAGAAGTCATCATTATAGGTATCAACCCAATGTTGGATCTCCACTTGGAAGTACTCTGGCAAACAGATGGTTCACATTGGCCAGCCCAGCAAAAATACACCACCCCAGAGCACTTCCACTGGTCAAGTGGACCTCCCCTGAAGACTCCAGGACCAGCCACAAGTCTCATTAATTTCCATCTATGGAACTATAAAATTGCTGTCAGGATTCCGGCAGTTACCCTCATTTAAATCATGAGTCTCGAGCCAAACTTCCAAAACTTCAAATGGATTTATTGGGACATGTCCGGCACTGCCTAGGTGTAGCTGACTCTGAGACACATAATTCATTGTCACCCTTGATGTTGGTTTTCCCCCACCCCCTGGGTGTATCGTAATTCATATTCTCCAATGGGACACATCCATAGCCAAGAGTCATCAGTCATGCTCTCCAGGTAGAATTTTGCATGGCATAAACTTCAATCACCTAGTTACTATCTTTGAAAACATTTATGGATTGCAGTTGTGGTTTGCAAGCTGCAGCACTGCTACCCCCTCCCTTTCTGTTGGCAACTCTAAAAAGACCATAGAAATATTTTATGAGTTGACCATTATTGTATATAGCATGGATAGCCAGAGCTACCAGCATGGTTCTAACTTTCAGGAAATTTCTCCTTAGCTCTAGGTTCAAACTCAAATTTTCAATACTGAAAACTAGGTCCAACTTAACCCAGTTCAGTTGAAAATATTGAACTGGGTCCTTCAAACCCAGTTTACAATAGAACCAATACCTGACCCAAAACATGTCTGCAGCATTTCAACAATTCCAAGTATGGGCATACCTCATTTTTATTACGCTTCGGTTTATTGCTCTTTGCAGATATTCCAAGGTTTTTTTTTTAAAAAAAACAAGGCCCACCTCCAGCAAGACAATACGACTTGCTCAGATGAGGACCAGTGCTTTTTAAACCATGAAGTGTTTTGTAATTAAGATATGTACCTTGTTTTCTTAGATGTAATGCTGTCGCGCGCTTAATAGACTGCAGTACGGGATGAACATCACTTTTATTTGCATTGGGAAGCCAAAATATTTGTGGGACTTGCTTTATTTTGTGATAATTCACTTTATGGCAGTGGTCTGGAACCAAAGCTGCAAAATCTCCAAGGTATGCTTGTAATTCTTTCCAGGCAATAAAGGAAGTTCTTACGTAACTCTCCCTCCTCAAACCCTCTGCGGTTGGGGGCCAGGAGAAATGGTCAGGAATTAACAGCCAGGCTGATATTTCCAGGAAAATTATCTCTCATTAGGGATCCAGAAATGGAAGAACTGGGTTTCCAAGTACAGGTAATCCTCAAATTATAACCGTTCGTTCGGTGATTGTTTGAAGTACAGTAGCACAGAAAAAAAGCGAGTTACGATCATTTTTCATACTTACAGCAGTTGTAGCATGATCCCCAGGGTCTGTGAACAAAATGCAGATGCTTGGCAATTGACACATACTTATGACAGTTGCAGTGTCTCTGGGGGTCACCTGGTCCCCCTTTTGCAACCTTTTGACCAGCAAAGTCAACAGGGAAGCTAGGTTCACTTAATGACCATGTTTTAATTTAACAACTGCAGTGATTTACTTAACAACCATCGCAAGAAACTTTGTAAAATGGGCCAAAACTCACTTAACAACTGTCTCGCTTGGCGACATCAACATTGGGCTCTGTTGGGCTCCTGAGTTGAGAATTATCTAGTACCAAGGATTCAAAACCGTCAAAAGTCCAAGTGGCTGTTTGAACCGTGTTCAGAATTTCAACCTGAGTTGTAGAAGCATTGACATCAAGAAGGCTTCCTTGACTTTTGAGTCCCTACATCTGTTCTCCACAAATCACATCAAACACACTCCTCTCTCTGTTTCTCTAGCCACAGATAAGTGATACCAACAATATTTCTGGACAGATGGCCTGCTTCAGCCCACACTCTCAATAAATGAACAACAAGAGTATTGCCTCTTCAGTCAGTGTGAAACCCAAACCAGACAACCGGCTGGCTCCATGAAGTTGAGAGACACGGCTCTAAAATAACCCCGAACTACTCAAAACCCGGGTGAGGGTGGCCTTCTCAGGCACCAAGATCATCTTGCTGAAATCCAGCCAAATAACTTGATGTCAAAAAGTTAGCATTAAGATTGCTGCTTGAACCTGTGAGAGGCTCACTTCTCTGCGAATAAAAGCCTGGTCTTCAAATCTGTCTAGCAGCTTTCTTCCGAAGAGGGTGGAAATGCAATCACCTTTGCATGTTCTCATTATTAGGGTGGCCTTCTCCAGTCTGAGGCTGGAGCATCTCCACTGTTATTAAGCAGATGTCAAATCCTCTTTTTCCTTCCAGGAATCTTACGCCGTGCATATAACTCCTCTCTTGCATGCCATTCTTAGGAAGTGAGTTAGGATGAGGCAGAAGGAATCGGCCAACATGGCCAGAATAGGCCTTCAAGGAAATACTTGGCCAAGGCTTATAATCTGATTATCACTACTTCTAGCCCAACACTCAACTACTGCCATCAGTATCCATAATGTCCTGTAAACAGAAAAAAGTTCACAACCAGCCAGCACAGCAAAGAAGGCAATCGGGTCCTCCTTAGATATGGTTGGAGTATGTAGGCTGGGGAAAAAATATCTGATGGCCATGTTCCATTTCAAGGATATGACCATTTATGTAGAAGTAGGAAGTATGTTCAGAATTTGCACCTCTCAGTCTTACCCTTAATTCTAATTCCCATCAATGTTTGGAAGATCAAACATCATAATCATTATCCGCTTAGCATCTGGAGTGAGAGATGGATCCAAGGGTTACAGAAACTGTGATGATAGACAGACAGACAGACAGATGACCTCAACAATTGTTTGGAATACCGTTAGTTTGGAAAGGACTTCCTATCAAATGGGAAGTACACAGTGTAAATGAATTTCAGTGTAAACAACTTCTTTTTTAATACACACAGAATGGGGTTGTGTTTGACAACGTGGAAAACTTTGCAAACCCATTTAATTGCTGACCGATGCTATTTTATGTTGGGGCCTTCATAACGAGAAAGCCATCCTCCTAATGAAGAAAAATAAGGTAACTAAAGGAACAAGGTGTGAGGATTTGTTTACTGAAATAAGTGTCAATGTGCTTGGGGAACTTTTCAGCCACGTCCACAGCTCTGTTTTTCTTCATAATTAATCATTAGTCAGTTTCCAAGGCAACCAGGGGTCAAAAATAATCTATGCAAGCCACTCTGAGGGGCCAGAGTTACAAAGATGACATCATCAGCATAAAATGAAGAAGATCTCCTTTTGTGCATTTTAACTGGAAAAAAAGGCTTTCTCCCCATTCCAAATGAGGTTGTTTACAACTAAATTAAATAACAGCAATGCAAGGACATAGCCTCATTGGCCACTCTTTGAAGGGATGAGAAGCAGGCAGATTTAGGCAAGGTAAAACACAAATGTCTCTACCTTAGAGACTGGTGATACAGACAAGAGAACCCAATTTCAGTAGAGAAAGGACTGGACATGACTGATGGTTTGTAGTGTTACACATTGGTGGAAGAAGCTGTAGAGAGCAGGAAAAAAAGCAGCTATTCTAGTCCAATTGTTTACAGAGTTTCTGTCATCTGGTGTTGGTTTAAGAGGACAAGAACATCTTTGGAACAATGATGGTGAAGAAGAAAGCAAATGTCCTCCAAAGCCACAGACCCTGCCTGGGCATTTTTGTTGCATTTGGCACCCAGCCTGCCTCCCTAGGATTGGCCACTCTTTCCTCAAGTCTGTCATGCAAAACACATTTTTTATGAGCAGGTAGAACCAGATGCTTAGTTAAAAGGTAACATTTGGTTAACCAGAAAAAGCACAGGAAGAGGAACAGCCTTGTCATACAATGGATAATGACTTTTAATGTAAAATGTGGGGCTCGCCCATGAAAAGCAGAGGGGGAAAACTGGGGGAAGGATACCATCTTAAGTAGCTTCTTTATTGTATGTCATTAATCTGAAGCAATAACTCCATGGTGTCAGAAAGAAAAGGAAAGACTACAGGCAAAACTCAAATCCCAAGGGATGATTGCTGTCCTGCTGCTGAAGCATTGTTAAGACCACCCTGTAAAAGTGCCTTATACTAAGCCCCTCCTAAATGTCAGGAATGGGACAACTTGCCACAGCCAACTTGCTGCAGTCAACTCACCATGGCCAACTCACCATGGCCAACTCACCATGACCAATTCACATGGCCAACTCACCATGGCCAACTCAACATGGCCAAACCACCATGACCAATTCACCATGGCCAACTCAACATGGCCAACACAATATGGCCAATTCACCATGGCCAATTCACCACAGAATAACTCACTGTGGGACAATTTAACAATTCTATTTAATTATTTACAATAAATAAAAATTATTTTAATTTTTGCCATTCTCATTTCATTCTGTCCTTGCTTTTGTATCCTTTCTTCAATGATTCTATTCCACCATTTCTTTAATATTAGAGTAACTCTTGTCCCACAGCAAGTTGTCCTGTGGCGAGTTGGCCATGATGAGTTGGCCATGACAAGTTGGCCATGGTGAATTGTCCTACATCTGCTCTGCCTATCCCAGCTCTTTCCAATCCCATCCGCATGGTCAACTCCAACACTACCCCTTTCTCCAGTGACACTTATTCATGTTCACAACACAAATTCACCAACACCCAGAAGTGAACAACAGGAAAACTCATGTAAACACATCTCTACAAAATCTAGTCGCATTGAAGGAGCCTCAGGACTAAACCGTCCGGATCCAGCACTGGATTTTCCGACAGATTTCCAAAGTGTTTCTGGATCCCCCTGATTGGAAAGAGCTCTGATTCACAGTGCCTTGTTTATTTCTACTTTGGAGAAGTAACATTAGGAGCCATTCAACACCACTAGGTGGTAGTTTTCCTTAAAAAGATAAAACCCTCTTTGCTGGGAGAAAAGCCAATATTCTAACTTTAGAAGAGGACGCTGACCGCAATCTTTCGATGGAAGATAAAAGCTCCTGAGTGAGGTAGGGAAGCTGTCATGTTGCTGTCCTGCTTCTTGTTTCCCTAATCAAAGTCACGGACAGCTTTTATTTTTAGATCCTGTTTGTCTGGATTAAAAACACAGTAGTTCATAATCAATGCTTAATGGTGAAGCAGCATCTGAAATATTTACGTGCTGGGTTTCTATGCTGCAAAGGGGATACTGGATGGGAGAACAGGAGCAGGGGATAGAAGTCTTCACTGCTCTGACTTTTGTCAAAAAAATTCACATTGTCAGTGAGGAAGCACCCAAAAGAGCTAAGGCAGCAAGAAGTCCTACAGGAAGCAATAGGATGCACAAGGAAATGGAAGCCAGATGTTGTCCAGGATACAGGAACATTTAGGAACACCTGGACTTCATTTTCTCTTTCTCACACTAGAGAAAGAAGTTATTTTTTTTACAAAGCTTCTACTTTGATTCTTTCTTGCCATGTGAACGCACTAAGGTGAACAGATATTTGTTTTTTGCTGGCTGCATTACGGCAACCACCTCAACCTATACCAATCAAACATGTTTGATTCCAAGTCCCATTCTTCAATCTGGTGCAACCTTTCTTCTCACCTTCTCTGACTGGTAAAGAACCATCTCAACATATCACAAAAAAGCCAAGTTCAGTCCTTGGTCTGACAAAGATAGCCACTCTGATTTCAACTACTGCTTATTTAGCTAGGGCCCGAGTCTCTATACTTGGCAACTTTAAGACTTGTGAACTTCAAGTCCCAAAGATGCTTTTTTTCAAGAGGCACCTGGACTTTCTGGTGTTTTTTTTTTTTGAAGATGTTTCACTTCTCATCCAAGAAGCTTCTTACGCCTCTTGAAAAAAGTGCCTTTAGGAATTCTGGGAGTTGAAGTCCACAAGTCTTAAAGCTGTCAAGTTTGAAGACCCTGGTGTAGCCTCAAGTGCCTAACCAGCGTGAGGAAGGGAAAGGCAAGGAAAGAACATGGTGAGGCATGGAACCCATGCTTTCTTTCAACATAGACTTGCTCTATGTTTGCTTGCATGACATTGTGGGGCCTCCTGGTTCAAGGGTTAAGGCCAGATCAAAGTGAATGTGGCACAGCAGGAGTTCAAACATTCCTGCTTTTATCGTATTAATAATAATAAATGTCAGGGATGAATAACCTTTCAACTGGCAACTTATCCTGCAAAGAGATTAAGGAATTCAATGTCCTGCATTACCACCTACATAACACAAAGAAATCAATAGTATATCAAATTCAGGTCAAAATAAGACTTGATTTTTTTCCATTAGTCTGACAAGTACAGCTGTACAGCATGGAAAAAAAGACACCACGCTGACAGCATCACTTCATCCCATCATGCAGGACCAGCTCAGATTTCAACGATACAAGAAGATTTGTGAGGATTGAGGAACACCAAAAGACAAAGAAGAAAAGGCCTTTAAGAGAACGATAGCTTGCTGCAAAATCTCACCCTGCAAGCTTTCAATTTTGTTCCCCAAATATTTTCTGAGGTTAAATAAGAACAATTTCCCACAGATATTTTCCATAAAGGGTGAATAGATGAACGAGTAAGTTATTTGAGCTTATGTGGCAATAATTAACTCTACCAGGAAAGGCTTTGAATTTAACTTCCAGAAGAAGATTCCAAAACTTAAGAGATTGCAGAGTGAGGAACAGATGACATCTCATTGAAGCAGCCACGGAAAGACATGCGGCTGCTTTCATGAGCTACCAACATTTACTCTCTCGTCTACTCCAAATCACCTTTCAAACCTGAAGCGCTGCATTTTCTTTTCATGCACTGAAAACCATGCTCTGAATTCTATGAGAAAGAAAACAAACAATTATTTTTCCTCCTTCTGCACTATTAGCCAGCAAAAACCCAGCAAGAGTCAGTGAAACAAATCCGTCACTGCCAAAACTCCTCAAATTAAGGCTTTGAAGTTTGCTAGCCACTTATTATTATTTATTTCTAAGAGACCCATTTGAGCAAAACTAGGTAGCCCAAATATTGTTTCTCACCCAGCAGGTGGAGACAAATAGTAAACCCAAACCTTCACCAAAGAATTCATTCTTTGGACAGCGAATCAGGATATGGAAATACAAGCTTAAATGAGCCATGTTTTTGCTCATGAAAGCCAATTACAAATTCCTTGAGGAGGTCAAAAATCCAGTCGTTGGCTCAGAATTTCTTTCTATAAACACGCTCAGGACTGCTTTGTTCTGAAACTGTTTCTGGATGTTGGTAAGTTAACAGAACTCAGGAGGATGATATTTATCGGCCAATTCCACATGCTTGTTGCTACAACCACCACAACTTGATTTCTTTTCTAGCTCCTAATATATTTAACCTTTGGGGGGATGCACAAAAGCAAATACCCAATCCATCTATATCAGGGATCTCCAACCTTGGCAACTTTAAGACATGTGGATTTCAACTCCCATAATTCCTCAGACAGTCATGTTCTGGGAGTTGAAGTCCACAAGTCTTAAAGTATTTGTGTACAGGAAAAGCCATGTATTTTAAAATTATTGTAAAATCCATTTATTCAAGTACAGGACATTTTTCTGAGCCAACTTTTTCCAGAAAACCCACACTTCAATGCCAGCTATCTCTCCCTTACCAGATGGGGACATAAGTCAAATGGACATTCAAACATGCAGTCACAGCTTTTCAAGCACCAGTGAATTCTTCTTCTTCTTCTTCTTCCTCTTCTTCTTCTTCTTCTTTTTTTATGGTCCTTTGAAAACATTTTTAGAGGCTGATTAATAGGAGCTACAGCAGGGATGAATGGAAAGAAACCTCAGCCACAAAGCACAGTGGGGGAAGGAATGGCTTTTATCCAGAAGGAACAGTTCACTGGCGAGAGAGGGAAGAAGAAAAGATGGAGGAATTGCATGGGGGAATTACACCGTGGCACAAAAGGCAACACGTTTCAAAACATTTCAACCACAACACAATGAGCTCAACAACAAACGTGCATTGATAGCATTTCAAATGTCATTTTGCTTTCATCTGGCCTCTTTGGTCAAGCAGTCTCTGTGGATTTATATTCCATTTTATGACACACCGTTAATGACACTTTTTTTCCACAAGAGCATAAAAGCCTGAAATTTGTGAGGTATAAACATTGGCTGCAAGATTAATAACCCACTAGCAAGGCTTCCTGGGAGAAATGACAGCATTTGCTTGAGAAACTGCTCTAAAATGGAACCCCAAAATATACTCCAGTCCACAGGATATCACTAGGCTAGAGAAAAAAAATGGGTGATATGATTCCAGTATTTGAGGAGCTGCCACAAGGGGGTCAACTTATTTTCCAAAGCACCCAGAAGGCAAGGCAAGAAACAATGGATGGAAACTTACCAAGGAGAGAAGGCAACCTGGAATTAAGGAGAAACTTCCTGACAGTTAGAACAATTAATCAGTGGAATGACTTGCCTCCAAAAGTTAGTGGGTGCTCCATCACTGGAGGTTTTTAAGAAGAGACGGGACAGCCTCTTGTCTGGAATGGCACAGGGTCTCCTGCTTGAGCAGGGGGTTGGACTAGATGACCTCCAAGGCCCCTTCCAGCTCTATTCTGATTGATTGCTTGAATAGGGTCTCCATTCCAAATCAAGTGGATGAACACACTGGTCCAGCTGAATTTGTTACAACTCTTCCCATCTTCTCCTTTGTTTATTGTTGTATTGTTTTTAACATTTAACCACCCAGAGAAGTTGGGAGTCAGGCAGTAGGTATGTAAGTTGAATTACTACTACTAATAA
Organism: Naja naja; assembly: GCA_009733165.1. Lineage (NCBI taxonomy): Eukaryota > Metazoa > Chordata > Lepidosauria > Squamata > Elapidae > Naja > Naja naja. The sequence continues at coordinate 30,154,979 of CM019156.1, read as the reverse complement.
TGTGAGACCCTGTTTGGTGCAGTGGTTAAGGCATCAGCTTAGAAACAGAGACCGGGAGTTTCAAACTTCCCAGGAAATACACAAGGGACCGTTTTCCACCACTCCCAACACCGAAGTACCAGAAAAATCATGCACATAACCCTAAGAATATTTTCAAGAGCAGCAACAATACTGCTTCAGAAAAGAGCCAGGCAGTTTCTGGCAGCTTTCCTGTAAAGGAATCTGCAAAGTAAAATTTCAGTTGTGCTTTCAATTCACAATTGTAATTTACTGAGTGAAGTTACATGATGCTAACTCATCTGCAATCATCAGCATCTACCACAGTGGGTTTTCAGACACTCCTAGATTTCTTCCCAGGAAGAAGGTTATAGAGCTTCATAAGATTATGCTCTCTGTATTTAATAATTTTCTCGCTGTCACACATGAAAATAGGACTTTGGTGGCTACTTTGAAAGCAGTTGTGGGCCATTCTTCTTTTACAAGGCAAATACAACTTCAGATTATTCGCTCAGCATACACTGCGCAAGGTTACCTTCTGTAGAAACCTCATAGTTAGGTCTTTAAATCATCTCAAGTCCTAATCCACCTCACCCTTTTGTTCTGCATAAAAAATTTCCCTACAGAGTTCTAAAAATCTGGCAACCTTTTTCAAAACCGGCCCAGGGAAAAAGCTAAAACTACATTGAATAAAACACTCGCAATCTTGACGCCGAACGTTTCTGACCATTAAGAGACACCATGGCAGAAGCTCCAATCGCTTATTTTTAATTTCACTGTCCACTTATTGCCCACTAGAGCTGCACTAGGGCTAATCTTGAAATAAGGTACTCCGGTATGCACAGAAGCATTAACGACAAAATTGTTTCACGCAGCCACATCTATTCCCCGGGTTTTGCGGCTGTGCTTGGAAATTCTGAAAAGTTCCCAGGGAAATAGATCTGTGGCTCTGCAAAACCTGATGGGCCAGAAGAATTCCTTCAACTGCTTCTTGTTCCTTTTCAAAAACAAATTCCCCAAATTCTTCAAAACGATGGCATTATTATCGCATGAGTCAAGTTCACCCCAAAAAACTTCTAGTCCTGCCTTAGTTATGAAAGCCAGTTGGGTGACTTTAGACCAATCACCAGGAGATGGTGAATTCTAGTTCTGCCTTAGGCACAAAAGCCAGGTGGGGAACATTGGGACAATAACCAGGAGTCAGTGAGTTCTAGTCCTGCCTTAGGCATGAAAGCCAAGGGGGTGACCTTGGGCCAGTCACTCTCAACTCTCTCTCAACCCAACCCACCTCACAGAGTAGTTGTGGGGGAAACGGATGTGAGAAGTATTAGGTATGTTTGTCCCAAAGGTACTTTTTCAAGAGGCAACTGGCCTTTCTGGTTTCTCTTCTTTGAAGGTGTTTCACTTCTCATCCAAAAAGCTTCTTCGGCTTTGCTCTTCAGTGAGCTGAAGAAGCTTCTTGGGGGAGAAGTGAAATGTCTTCAAAGAAAAACACAGAAAGTCCAGTGGCCTCTTGAAACAAGGCACCTTTGGAACATCCATGACCTAGATAGCTAAGAATCTCCATAGAGTAGATATTAGGCATGTTTACTGGCTTTGAGTAACCGTTACAGTAATAAAGGCTGGATAAAATTTCTCTTTAAAAAAGATTTAAAAGCAGGAAGGAAAAAAAAAGGAAGCCAACATAATGTAGCCAACAGCAGACAGCTGATCTGAGTTCAACTCTCTGTACCCTCTAAAAATATCTGAAATTCAAAAGATGGGCTCTCATTCAGAGATGCAGCATAAATGTTTCGTGCCAAATGGACTAATAATCATTCATCAGTCCATGGTCCTATCCATTCCTGGCTGTAATATTCTTTTCAAGCCAATACCAACCCATTCACTAGGAGAACAAGGAGAGATTCAACCTGGATATAAGGAGGAATTTTCTGGCTGTGAGATCAATCAACCCATGGAACAGAAGTTGCCTTTGGAAGTTGTGGGAGCTTCGTCCCTGGAGGCTTTCAAAAAGAGACTGGACTGCCATCTGTCAGAAATGGTGTAGGGTCTCATGCTTGGGTGGAGGGCTGGACTAGATGACCTACAGGGTCCCTTCCAACTCTGTTAATCTGTATCTGTCTATACTAATTTCTATAAGACAATAAGTATTCCAAATCCTGTAGCCCTCACATTTTTGCTTGTGCTCTTTTTAGATCAGAAAGAAAATCCTATTATGTTCATTTCTCTCAAAGTTGCATATATTCTTCCCTTCAAAAGTATTGCTATTCATTCTTAAAAACATTGCTAAATATATTTCCATTGCTTTGTTTCAGCTGAGCGCTGTTGCAACATATGAACAACTGCATATCCGACAGACAGCACCACTTCCCTTATTCATTTTAAGGGCTGCAGGAAAAAAATCAATTAATTCTGCCCTGAAACTTACTCAAGAATCCCAGCAAAATCTATTCCTGCCTTCACCCCACTGTCCAAGGGATCACCAATGTTCATCTGAAGCTCCATGCTATTTCTTCAGAATTATTTCAAAGAATAGCATAAAACAGACAATTGTCTTAAACGAGGCTTACCATACAAATGTTTTGTGGACATTCTATAGTTGGATACAAAAAGGAGTACTCACAGATACTATACCCATTTTAATAACCATAAAGCTGAACCCATCACTCTTACATTGCAATTAATCCTAAAACATTGGTGATGGTGATTAATTCTGCTGTGGTAAGTCTCTGGCCAACATAGCTCAACTTGGATTTAAAATTCTTTATTATCACCTGAACTTCAGTCCTTTTGAACTCAACATATCCACTAGCTGCTGTTTGTAATATTTTGCTTTGATCCTCTGATTTGCAGGCAAGTCTTGTCTGTTGGGATGAAGGAAATAAATAACCATTTTCCTACAGCTAGTACTTCCCTCACAAAGGGAGAAACGGAAGGAGTGCCAGTCCAGAACGTGGCATGGATCAGTTTGGTGAAACCAAAAGCAAGATATGGATTCAGTGGTGGGATTCAAAAATTTTCACTACTGGTTCTGTGAACATGGCTTGGTGGGCGTGGCAGGGGAAGGATACCGCAAAATCCCCCACCCCACTAACCTGCTTTCCAGCTCTGTTCTCCTGTGCAGGGCAACCAAAGAAGACCCAGTTGGTCAGCTGGGACTCAATGGGAGAAAGGGAATAGATGGGGACGGGGCCAGTCAGAAGGGGTATTGACTGGCTCTCCAAACCACTCAAAATTTCCGTTACTGGTTCTCTAGAACCGGTCAGAACCGCCGGAGTGCCACCTCTGATGGGATTCTATCTGAATGTTCTCCTAACATCCTCAGAAAGCAACTTTCAATCTTCCACCACCAACCACAAAATTATAGACAGCACAAAACTGATTTTTCTTCTTCCTCAAGGTAATGTCATAATAAACAGACTGGCAATTGTGAGGCCAACGCTTTCTCAGATGGGCGATTCTTACTACAATTTGCCCATCGCCATTCTCTGCACCTCTGTTGGATGATCAGGACCTATTTTTATCAGTTAATTTTAGCACAGAGCTCCAGCAGATGTCCAAAGGATTTGATATCCAGCAGGCGGCCCTTACCATGTGGGTCTCCTAAGCTAAATATAAAACCAACTGACCACAGAAAACTGAATGAGCTCAACAACGCCAGACAAAAGGCATTATTTCCCCAGAAGTACAAGGCTCCTATTGACCCATAGCATCCAGAAGCAAAATTGTCGTTGCCTTGTTTGGAGGGGCAGCCCCAAGAGGTGCTGCAGGGCATGGACTGATCTTCTCAAAAATACTCTGAGGGGTTTCTGCTCAGGTAGGCCTTCTTGACAGGGTCTCCAGCCCACCCCATGTACTGAGGTCAGTCCATGTACTGTCCAAAGGCCTTCTCTACATCAGGGGTCACCAACCATGATAACTTTAAGACTTGTGGACTTCCTCAGCCAGCTTTGGAGACCCCTGCTCTATGTGACTGTGATTTTGGAGGAGGTCCTTCTCAAATTTAGATTCAGTTCTGGAATGCTGTCTGAAACACCACTTCCAAGATTCTACTGTCCCTTTTCCAGGCATGACAACACCCTCTGGGCTGATGGCAGTCCTTGCTGTTGGCCTTTTATCAATTATTCTTAGTATTGAATCTGCAATTATTTCTTCCCTGAACTGACCTGAGCACCCAGTGCTACCAAGCAATGCATCATCATCATCATCATCATCATCATCTTGTCCTTTCAGCTTCATGGAGAACCCCATTAGCTTTTTGGGGCCCTACATTTTCATCTAAGGCCATGGAATGCCCCAGCCTTCCTGCTACCACGATGCAAGCTCTGATTTTGTGTTGTGTAATTTACCTTGCATTGCTGCCCCCTCCCTGCACAGGAAACGGCCTAGAAAAAAGGGTGGCTGGCTTTAGACATTCCCCAAAACAAAGCAAAAAGCAACAGGGGCCCTGCCATATTTCAAAGCCACCCACAACACCCCGGTGCCTTTTCCCTCCATATTTTGCTTCCGCAATTAATGCCGGGGTGGAAATAATGGCTTTCTTGTTCATTCAGTGAAGGGCAAAGTCTGAGCCAAGTCCTCCACGAAGCTAAGGAAACGCGTATTGAGGAGGGAAACAATCAGCACAACAAGCTCTGCCTTTGTGCCCAGCCGCTCTGCTTAACTGCGAGTTTATGAACTCCATCTAAAATGAAATCAAGGCTTCCTTCTGCTGGGGTAGATATGCAGAAGGCAGAGTTCAGGGGGAAACGTCAGGAGGAGGAGGAGGAGGAGGAGGAGGAGGAGGAGGAGGAGGAGGAGGAGGAGGAGGAGGAGGAGGAGGAGACTCTGTGGGCTACATGTGCTGATGTTTGTCATGAGTCTTGTTCTTGGGAGTTCTTGCTCTTGCCATTGTGTTAAGGCAAACGGTGGCTTTCATGTTTACTCCCCTTGAATCCAATGCATCAGGCATGCCAGATGTGGAATGGGTTTTCTTTTTTTTTTTTTTGCTGAAGTACCTATCTAGCTAAAATGTCAGCTTGGATTTTGGCTTCCGGCACCTAGAGGAGAAATACTTGGAAATGTTTAGAAAAGGAATAAGGATCATTCCTCTTTTGACACATGGCCTTACATTTGCCCTTTTATTCCTCCTGGGAGAACAAAGAGTTGCTGACATGGCGGTCAGGGCCTTCTTCTTCCACCAGCCAAGAGGAAGCCCTTATAGGTTAGCTGTCATAATGTCCTAGTATTCCAAGATCTTTTGCTCAGCCTAATTCAGAGAAACAAGCAGCATGCGAAGTGCAGGTGCAGGATTCATGAATAAGGAGCAGCAAACATAAGAGGGGTTGCACTGGATTAAATTAAGGAGTTAGGAAATCTAGGAAGTCCTGAATGAGGCCTGAGGACAAATTTTACTGACAGCAAATAGCACTCCAATGAACAAAGAAGAGGGTCACTCCATTTAGCCAACAATATGAATTACTTCCAGAGGAAGAAGGGTCGAAGAACAAAAAGCCAGAGAGTAGATTGGCCTTTCAAACCTCTACGGACAAAGGAGAGATCCAGAGATTGCCCACAAGTGCTCCAGACATTTCTCACCACAAAACAAGGGATTTTGAGCACTGGAAAGACATTTTGTTGCTCAAACTTCAATCTGCACCTTTGAAAAGGCACTAAAGCTTGTGTACTTCCTTTTCCAAACACATACAGAAATTTTACTTTTCAGTTATTAGAAGCTTTTGGATTGACAACTCTGAAAACGCTGTTTAAGTCTTCTTTCCATCCTTAATCAAAGGGAAAAAAAGTAACTACAAGTTTAAGAACATGTTTTTTAAAAAATAAATAAATATCAAAAGCTTGATTAAAACTTTAAGAAGGCTACAAATGAGATCCTGATAAATATGGAATAAGATTTTGGATTTATTATAAAGAAACCTTCCTGTAGGAAAATGCCTTTGTTTTGATTTTTTTTAAATAAGATTTTAAAAATTGGACACTAGAGGGTACTAAAGATTTTATTTAAAAGAAAAGAATACATAAAACTCGACTGGTAACTATAGAATGACACAAATATTTTAATACTGGAAATGCTGAAGGATACTTTTGAAAAATGGGAGTCAGAAATTAATAACAATATCAACTGTGATATCTGCCTCTATGGATAGACTTTGTCTAGAAGATGTTATGAAAAAGGGACAGATTTTACCTGACAAGACAGAGATTGAGTTGAAAGTGGGTTTAAAAATGACTAGCCACAAAAATGACATGGGGGGGGGAAAGATGTTACAATGGACGCACAAAAGAAACTGATGGATGTTTTAACAATGAAAAGGAGACACCCTTTTTTCCAGTTGTACCTTTTATTATTTCTTTCCACTTTTCCAACTTTCGTTTAGTCTGTACTAATTTTTACTACAGTAATTGTAATTTTAATAAAACGACTTGGGGAAAAAACATGTGTTACCAACACAAATACTGTTTATCCATATACGGTAGGTACCTAATCCCCTCTTAAAGCTATCAAACCCAATGATCATGAACACTCCCCAAAGGAAATGAATTCCATAAATTAATTATGTAAAAAAGTATTATGGAAGCAGCACCAGGTGCCAACCCCTACCCTTGCAAAACAATCTTGACATCTCACTAGAGACTAATTTTAACAAAGCCAAAGACCCTGAAGGAAAGGCCTTTTCTCTTCTAGTCTGACATGCAGTAACCTATTAGGTGAATTGTCTTAAATATTAGTTAATATTGGACAGAAGTTTAATTAAATTTCTTTTTTTGCCAAAGCGTAGAAGAAATGTTTAATCAAGTCTCAGCCTTGCTTTGAGATGTTATTTATTTTACATATTTGATCTATATCCGTAGGCCAACGTAACCAGAATTAAACCAAGAAAAAAATAATGTTAGCCTCAGCTGTGATCTGTTTTATTAGACCATAAAAACCTATTAGATTGTTGTTTGAAGTTTAATTTTAATTTGCTTTGTATATATTCACTTAAATTCCTACTTTAGTGTTTTACTATTTACCTGGATGCTCTACCTGTACAATATTACCTGCAGACAGTAGTCCTATGGGACTCTGCAATAATCAAGGTCAATAAACAGACAAATAAATAAATACAGTACATTGGTTTTCATCTATTTTTCTCTACCCTAATTAAAAAGGCTAGGTGGGAATACTGGGAGCAGCAATCCATCAAATCTGGGACCCATCAAATTGGAGAAAGTTGGTTTGGAGAGTTAGGCTGATATGAAAGTGCTCACTTTCATATCAGCATAAATACTCAAGACAGGGATTGATGTCACTTCATTAAAAGAAATACACTCCTTTCATCTTGTCCAGACACTTATCTGTACATCTCTGAGTCACTGTATCATAAAATGCTTTAATGGAAAGATGCAAAACCGAGAAATGAGTGGGTAATTCATGCAGGCGAGGAGAGCTACGTGCCTGAGAAAGCGCTCACAGACATTGTGCAGGGAGGAACGAGAATCAATGTGCGAGCAAAATTGGGAGGAAAAATTTACATGCCACTGAGATTGTTCCAAAACATGGGTGCAGTGCAGGATTTTCTGGTGCCACCAAAAGTATCAACCCACTCAGGGCTGGGATTCAAATTTCTTAACGATCAGTTCTGTGGGTGTGGCCTAATTTGTGGCTGTGGCTTGGTGGTCATGTAACTGGGCGTGGCTTGTTGGTCATATGACTGGGTGGGCATGGCTTGTATATAAATATTGTAAATATTTATGTAAATATTGAATTTTTTATACAAAAAGAGCAACTTTTACCCAAAAGCAGGTAAAGCAGGCAGGCAGATTGAGTTGCTCACAGAATCACAGATTCACTTAGAGATCTACCATTCTGCAATCTGCTACCTGAGTCTGCACTGAAAAATAGAAGCTTCAGTCCTAAGGAAGGTTCAGCTCTGCTTTTAGATTAGCGAGAAGGCAAGAAATCCAACGATTTCCGTCTTTCTAGCTGATCTAAATCTCCCTGCACAGTCGATATTCAGAACAGCTGATGGTTGGAAAATAAAATGAAAAATAGCAAGTTACCAAAAATTAAGCAGGCAAATTGGATGGCGTGCATGCCAGGTAAGGAGTGAACCGGACCGACCAGGTAGAATCCCACCCCTGAACCTGCTATAGAAATTTCAAGTATAGTATTCCTCGACTTGCCACCATGCTTAAGTCTGCTGCTAAGTGAGGCATTTGCTAAATGAATTTTGCCCCCATTTTATGATCTGTCTTGCCATGTTTGTTAAGTGAATCATTGCAATTGTTAAGTGAGTCATATGGTTGTTAAGTGAGTCTGGCTTCTCCCTTGCCTTTCCTTGTCACAAGGTCGTAAAAAGGAGATCCCATGACTTGGGGACACTGCAACCATCATAAATATGAGTCAGTTGGCAAAGGTCTGGATTTTGATCACATGACCACAGGGATGCTGCAATGGTCATAAGTACGAAAAAACCTGGCCCTGGTTACAACTGTTTTCAGCGCCATTTTAACCTCAAAAGGTCACTAAACCAATGGTTGTAAATCAAGGATTAGCTGTAATTCAGGCTGCAAAACAGGACTGGATTACACACCATAATGTCCCGGGAGGTAGAAACCTTTTTAAAGATCTCATGGAATGCTTCCAAACCACAGCATTATGATGATATTATTATTAGGAAGAGAAGTGGGAACAAGTGGAAAACTGTAGCCACAAAGTGAATCCAGCCAAGCCAAAGAAACTAGCAAATTATGATGAAGCATACTTTCCTTACGTATCAAGCTTGTTCCAATCCCATCTTTGCTTGCAGTTGATTACAGCTTGCCACAATGAGCGAAGAGGACCACTCAATTTTCTGCAAATCAGGGATTTGCGTGACCACAAAACCCAAAGCACTAGACACGTTGTAGTTATGCTCTTGCAGAGAAATCAAAATTTGACTAGTTGGATTCTGATGATAAATTGCATAATTTCAGGAATTCAGGGAAGGCAGTAAGTAGAAAGAGCAGTAAAGAGGAAAGACTGTGAAGATCTGAAGCTTCAGGCCAGCAGTTATATCACACACAATTTATGCATGAAATGTTGTGGCTCTATTTACAGTATATATGCATCAAGTCATTTTCCTATTGGAGCGTGTGGAATTCCTGCGATTTTAATCTTTGTAACAATGGAAACGCCATTATTTCTGAATGAAACGGAACTGAAGAAGCTTCTTGGATGACCAGAGAAATATTTCCAAGGAAGAAACCAAGAAAGTCCAGTTGCCTTTTGGGAAAGTACCTTCGCGACAATGAAAGCGACAGTTTGAATCAAAAGAAGCCATCCCCTCTGAATGTCAGTTTTCCAGGATGAATGATTACATTTGGCCAAATGAAATGGACGAGATAAGGAATAAATACGGCAGTACCTCCAACCTTCCTTCCAACTCTGGTCAGAAACATGGCACTCTGGCTCAGAGACAAATCCTTAGCAGTTTAGAAGATTTGTTGATGATCTCAGAACAAAGAATTTGCCACTGAAAAAGGCAAGAGGAGCTGACCGATAGGCAATCCCTGTTATCTGTAACAAAGCATTTTCTGGAGCTTTTTTGCTGAGATGAGAGTAAATCACATTTTTTAAAATCAATACAGAGGCTAAAAAAGTAAAGTCAGGGAGTGATACAAAATTAAACCAACGTCTTTCATTTCTTTAGATGTCATCTTTCCAGCAGCTGAAGGATTACGAGGGCTAAATCGTCTGTTTGCATTAATATTCCTTTCAGTGACTTCTCAAATTTATTATCCACTTTCCAGAGCTCATTCTCAGCCCTGCTTGTCCAAACCCTTGACAGCATACAGGTTCCAACCTTTTTAAGCTTTTTCCACTAGAGAATATACACATTGACAATCCCAATCTAGCCAATGGACCTTCTCTGTGGCACTATTTGGTGCTTCCAGTAGTACCACCCCTTTTTTGTGGCTCCTGGACCTTCCTCTGTCCATACTTGCTTTAAAAAATCAGGTATAATTCCCCACTCTTCTGAGATTATCCATGTCCTTTCTATTAAGGCTCAGGGACCAGCAGAGAGCAAGGTGTCAACTAGTAAAGCATGAATCAACTCGAGGCTCATGAATTAATTAGGGCATCCTTTGGAACCCTGACACAAGGAAGATAACCTTTGAGACAGAGATTGGCTGGAGCCATTATCAAAGCAACAAGGAGGAAAACATTGCTTGAGCCCCAAAGCAAGCAGAGAATATGTTCAAGCAGCCAGCCAGACAACTCCCTAATTCATATGAGCGTAAAAAAGGGAAAAGGCACAGCAACATCAGACTTGCAATATTCTCTTATTATAGCCACACTCAATAAAGTACTCTTGGCCTTCTGGAAAGTGATTCTTAGTTTGGTCTGTATTTGGTCTGGAAATCATGAATCCAGGCAGCTAAGGTGTATATATAGATTAATTGTACGCTAAATAGCAATAGCACTTAGACTTATATGCCGCTTTACAGTGATTTATGGCCCTCTCTAGGCGGATTACAGAGTCAGCCTCTTGTCCCCAACAATCTGGGCCCTCCTTTTACCCACCTTGGAAGGATGGAAGACTGAGTCAACTTTGAGCCTGGTGAGATTTGAACTGCAGACAGCTGGCAGTCAGCAGAAGTAGCCTGCAGTACTGCACTCTAACTACTGCGCCGCTGTGGCTCAAAGCACTCTAGAGGAAGCTGAACTACTAATGATCAAAGCAAATTGGCGGTAGATAAGAATCAACAGAATTTAAGGATGACTGGACTTAGATTTCTTCTGAGCCTGAAGGGATTTGAGACTGATGATGCATTTGACTCCTCCTCCTTCGGGCACAGCCTGGTCATCATCTCCTACAGTCTACCAGCTAGGACTGGCAGATGCCACGGGGCCACCATGCCACAGCCAAGCCTCTTAAGAATTAGGGCTACTGGACAGCTCAATGCATCTCTCCATCTCCGAAATGCAGCTCACAGACAAATTCCAAATCAATTGCTTAATTCTATGCCAGATAGATCAGCAGTCTGACAGCTGTATGCTGGAAGCATAAACTCTGAATGCAAGGCAAGAGATAGCAATCAAATTAAGAGGAAAGAACACAGGAAAAGACATGAGTGGTGAGAGATGTCTGCTTGTATGGACAGAATAATAATTATACTTTCCAGCAGCTTCTCAACTACAAAACATACTGGACTTTAGCCATCAGTAGATATTGGTTCGAGGAGAACCCACTTGGCACAAACTACACCTCAAAAATGTTGATATCCATTTAATCGTATTGGCCCAAATAGAATAAGCTGATTTTTTTCTCTCTCATCTGATGGCATGTAGAAAACCCAGGAGGAAGACCAGGGAGGCAAACAGTCAAGAGTTGCGGGAACTTCCCAACGGGTATAAATTTTGACTGTGTTGAAAAAAAAACAACCCAATATTAATAGCACCAAAAAGACGAATGGAAATTTTCTGCTGCCCATCTCCAGGTTTCATCCCGACTTATCTTTCTTTCACAAGCTGAGCTAGTTCTAACACAAGGCAGATGATTGATTTAGGTGGTTCCTCTTATCTCCAAGCAATATTTCCTTCCCCTTCAAAACCGATTGACAAAGGCAGACATATACAAACATACTAATTCTGAAACATTTCTAGTCTAACCAAAGAATTTCAGACCTCAAAGGCCTCGTTGTCCTGGATTCACCTTCCTAGCCTTGTTATTCTTTTCACAGCTCTACAATCAAACAAAAGGCCAGAGGAACCACAAGTTCCAGGAACAAGGTAGACAGGGTTAAATCCTGCAATATAAACTACTCTGTGCTAGTGTTTTCTAACAGCAGAATTGGCTCATTTTGCCTTCATTTTGAAAGAGAATGCCACAGAACAAAAACAGCTCACCTCCTTTATTGACAAACGCATCACAGATGCATAAGTGTCTTGATCAGGTCAGGGATCTATCCCTCTTTGAATATAAATTCTACCCAACCTCTCACCTGATCAGGTGTAGCTTTCTTAGCTGCTGTGATGACCCGGGGCGGGATACAAAATAAACACAGTCACAAAAAACAGATGAAGCCCCTTTTATTCCTTCACTTTGCTTCCAAGCTCCAAATATCCTTGACTGGAGACAAAAAAAACTCCCACACAAACAGTTACAAGAAGAAGGAAATGCCATTTAAATTAAAAATGCCTATAAATTATAAAGAGTAAAAAACAAAGCAAACCAGGAAAGATAAGGGCTTGAAGATGTCCACAGATATCAGAACACACACTGGGAAGGATGCCAAACTCAGAGAGGAACAATAAACTAGAGATATTTCCATGCTTTGTTTCCAGCACTCGCCCATACACATGTCCATCTTCTTATCCAGTTGTCACAGCTGCAGCCCATGAAGATGATCAAGGCCCTCTCCTCCCCAATAGACCACATCTTTCCCTTATCCTCTCCTCCCTGCATGCCCTAGGATGGAGAGGGGATGGGCCTGGGTCCTCCTCTGACTGCCCAGCCGGCCTCTGCCCTTCCCCAGCATCCTCCACAACCTCTGGAGCCACACTTCCACTCCCTGTCAGCTTTTCCTCCTCTCCCTCAGAGTCAGTCTCCACCAGGGGCATGACAGCTGCATAGCAATTAAGCAACACTTCCACTGGCTATGACAGAGATGGGGAAACTGTGGCCCTCTGGGTGTTCTTGTCCGCAGAAGAGCCGCCCCAATGGTGGTGGAGAAATATTGGACATTGTCATTCAGTAATATCAGAAAATCCACACATTCCACTCCTGCTCTACAGAATCAAGAGCATAATGCATAGCTCAACACAGCTGTCAGGCCCACAGCTGTAAGTTCATGTTCCACCATCTTTAGCCCAGCCTAAGAAAAGCCCAACTCTTCTTCTCTTCCTTTCAGAGGGTCTGCAGAGCTAGCAGGAGAGTCCTTCTTCAATTACAGGAACAACTGTTTCTTTTCTTTTATCTTTTTTGATTTAGTTCTGTTTTATGTGTTGAGGTCTTAGGGTTATTATTCTACTTTAAGTTGACCCCGTTAGGCAGGAATGGGCAACTATGGCAACTTGAAGATCTGTGGGTTTCAACTCCCACATCAGAGAGGGCTCAGGAATTCTGGGAGTTGAAGTCCAGAGGTCATAAAGTTGTTATAGACGCTCATCCCTGCTGTTAGGTATCCAGAGCATCTGGACAATCAATCAATCAATCAATCAATCAATCAATGCATCTGACTAAAGCTGCATACTCATGTGGCATCTTCATCTCTGTATGATACTGGCAGCAATGAGAGTTTACATTTCAGTCATCAATGTTCACAGAACTGGGGCAGTTATTTAAATCAAACTCTAGATCCTAACAGAAGACAGTTTGAGATGTAACCATCAGCCCTGGATTTTGGGAGCTTCATCAAGCCTCTCCCTCAAATTTTTTTGGGGGGGGGGGTTTAACACAACAAAGAAACCAAACAATGACAGTGAATAAATACCAAGAATTCCAGTAGCTTAAGATGCTCTCCTTATAGAAATACAGGGAAAACATAAAATATGTGTTGACTTTTATAGATTAAATCAGAATGGTACATAGGCATAAAAGAAAAATCAAAAGCCATTAGAAAGAAAAAAAAGGGTAATTTCTCTATTTGTAATTTAAAGGGTTGGCATATTGAACACATCCAATGTTCGGTTTTCTTTATGGGGTCTTCAGGTTGCCCTGATGACAGTTTCATTAATCTGGAATGTATTGAGATGAAATAATTGAAGAAACGGTATGACAGTTTGGTCAATAAAAGGTCCTGAAACTGAAAATTGAGGCTATTGGCTGTTCTCCCCTCCCCGCCTTTTTTTTAACAGAAAATAAATTAGGTTCTTCTCCAAATGTCTTTGAAATCATCTTTGGATCTTTTACTTCACAAACAATGGGTGGTTGAAGCTGCTGGTTATTTATGATGCGAAGTCCTTGAGAGCTTTATAGACATAAACAGATGCATGAGTTTGGAAAAACAGCAGAATGAGCAGAATGAATCTCATTATTGCAGAAACAGGAAAGACAAGAGACACAGAAGAACATAAAGCAAATGGGAGCTTATTTATTTTAACCACCCAATGATCCATTCAGAAAGAATCTACCATAGAGGCACCAGGGATGTGCACTTTGTGGATTATCACTTTGTGGATTATCACTAGTCTCTGGTCTATCATAGTCTCACTTGGCTAATTCCAAGATGGTACATCCTCCAGATTATTTTAACCCAGTTTTTCTCAACCTTGGCAACTTTAAGACGAGTGGACCTCAACTCCAAGGTTGAGAGACACTGGTTTAACCAACTCTAAAAGAAACAACCAGCTAGTGATGGCCAGTCATCTATATTTTGACAGATACAGCTCAGATTTTGCCACCTAAATCCATTTCCTCCAGTTTTCTATTTGATTTTCAAATGATCCTTAGAGTCAGATGCCAGTGTGCACCACTGAAGATCAGTAATGATGATGTTGCAGTGCAAAAAGGAATCTTGATGCAATCATGCGATCCCATTGAGATGCCTTTCAGCACTCTGATTTCCTGCGTGTGCAGAGGTGCTGGAACGCATCCTTATTTAGACATCAAGTCTGAATCTCTGGAAAAAAAACCACCATCTCAAAATTACAAAAGATTTGGCCACACATTTACAACCAAAATGAAGGACAAGAGAAATCAAGAAAATGTATTCTTTCACTAGATCCATCCATCGTTAGATAATACATTTCTTAGGAAAAGCGAAAGTCATATAAAACAAGGATCTCCAACTTCGGTGACACTTAAGACTTGTGGACTTCAACTCCCAGAATTCCTCAGCCAGCCACAAATCCACAAGTCTTCAAGTTCCAAGATTGGAGACCCCCTGATATAGAAAGCAGGCAAGAGTTTTGAGTTGAGTTGTCCACCACTCTTCAGCAAGTAGAATGCGGGAATGACAAAGCAAGAGAGTTAAGTAGTACAGCTGTTACAGTTAAACTGTGGTTTAGCACAACCTGGGAATGAGGATCTCTGCTTGTATGTTTATGTAATAAATATTGTTATTTTTAAAAAATGGAAAATAAAAAATGGAAAATATTTGAAACATGGCCAAGTATATATATATATATATATATGTAGGTCTTGGTGTATTCGGGTCTTGTCCCGTGTAAGGTTGAGAATACCTTGGCAACGTTTTGACGAAATCTCATCCGTCATCTTCAGGCTGGTGTCTTCAGCTTCGTTCTCCTGGAATACACCCGAATACACCAAGACCTACATACCTTTACCCGTGAAAATCTACGAAAACAAATATATATATATATATATATATATATATATATATATATATATACACACACACACACACACACATGTATACATACACATACACACATACACATACACATACGCATACACATACAAATACACATACACATATATAATGGTTCCACTCTGTTATTACAGTAAGTCTGATCTTCTGTGTCCATATTTTGCCAGTCGATTTGTCACTGCAGCGCGCACAAGCGAAGGAACAGATGCCATCAGGCAGAGCTGCCGTGGTTTGGAGCTCTTGTTCCCAAAAGACACATAGGAAACATGAGTCAATTCTCATAGCAGTCGATGATTTTCTCTCTCGCCTGAGTGGCTCCGAGCCTCGCCAATCAATGCTCTCCCCAGCGACTCACCCCTCCACACACATCCAAGCCAGGAGCTGCTCTTTCGGAGGCTGAGGAAAACGGCAACAAGGGAGCCTCTGTCAAAGTCCATCTCTTTGTGTCGGGCAGAGATGGAGGCCACCTAAGGCAAGAATACTCTGGATCAGGGGTCTCCAACCTTGGCATCTTTAAGACTTGTGGACTTCAACTCACAGAATTCCCCAGCCGGCTATGCTACCCTATGTCAGGGGTCTCCAACCTTGGCAACTTTAAGCTTTGCTGGCTGAGGAATTGTGGAAGTCGAAGTCCACAAGTTGCCAAGGTTGGAGATCCCTGCTCTGGATGGAACCACTTAGGGCCCCATGGAAGACTCCTTCTGGAAGTTCTACTTTGATTAAAAGAACAACCAGCGAGTGACATGAGAGCAGGGTTCCAATATCTGAGGGGTTGGCACAAAGAAGAAGGGGTCCACCTATTCTCCAAATTGCCTGAGGGCAGGACAAGGAGCAATGGGTGGAAACCTATCAAAGAGAGGGATCCAACCTAGAATCAAAGAGAAATTTCCTGGTAGCAAGAGCAACTGATCAGTGGAAGGACTTGCCTCCAGAAGTTATGGGTGCTCCAACATTGGAAGGCTGTTAAGAAGAGATTGGATAGTCATTAGTCTGTAATGGAATAGGGTTTCCTGCCTGAACAGGGGGTTGGACTAGAAGACCTCCAAGGTCCCTTCCAACTATGTTAACT
Organism: Naja naja; assembly: GCA_009733165.1. NCBI lineage: Eukaryota > Metazoa > Chordata > Lepidosauria > Squamata > Elapidae > Naja > Naja naja. The sequence continues at coordinate 30,138,616 of CM019156.1, read as the reverse complement.
TCCACCATGTGAGAGAGGCAGGACATCTATTACAAAAAGCCAAATAATAATAATAATAATAATAATAATAATAATAATAATAATAACAACAACAACAATAATAATGTTGGATGACATATGGCACTGCACTTCAGCACACTTCACAATCAAGTCTACTACATGCAGGGATTTTAGGAATGAGGGAAACTTCCTCCTCATACAGCATGTTTTTTTTTAATTTAATTCATTCATAAAACAGGACATAATCACAATTTGGGACTGTAGCCAACTCACAGGTAAAATATACCACCAACAAAAAAAATCTCAGCTTATCTAAATTTTGATCCTGTCCTACCTCAAAATAACAACATAAATTTTGATCCTGTCCTACCTCAAAATAACAACATAACAACAAAAGCATCTGTCCAATAAGAAAGACCTTTAATGTATGACAGGGGTCTGGCAACTTTAAGACTTTGTGGACCTCAATTCCCAGAATTCCCCAGCTAGCCATGTTGTAGAGCGGAGGTCTCCAAACTTGGCCTTGGTGGTGCAGGCTGCTAAATGCCTAGCACTTAAGTTCCAGCTGCCTGCAATTATTGTAGGCTTGAATCCCACCAGGCTCAAGGTTGACTCAGCCTTCCATCCTCTCGGGGTAGGTAAATTGAGGATCCAAGATTGTTTATTTATTTATTTATTTATTTTTGGGACTTGAAAAAGTTGGGGGCAATAAGCTGACTTTGTAAAAATGCTGCTTAGTAATAACCAGGCATATACAATGGAAGGAAGTCTACTGCTGAGCACAATGGGTTGTATCCCAAAAATTGTAAGCCACTCTGAGTCTTTGGAGAAGGGCGGCATATAAATCTAATTAAAAAAAAAAAGACTTGTGGACTTCAACTCCCAGAATTCTCCAGCCAGCTATTAAAGTTGCCAAGTGTGGGGATCCCCGTTGCAGAGTCTTAAAGTGTGAACGCAGCCATGCTGGCTGGAGAATTCCAGGAATTGAGGGTCCACAAATCTTAAAAGTTGCCAAGTTTGGAGATCCAGGACTGGATGAGATAAAAGCAAGGTGCTTGATCAGATCAAAGGCCAACTTGGAAGGATCAAGAGCATTAAGACAACAAGAGGGTAAAATACCACTTCTCAGATCCTTCCCCCCCGCCCAACAGCCATGTTTGAGAGTCAGGAAAATCAGCAAGTAGACATAGCCATCATGTCATTCAACTCGTTAAGTTTTTAAAATGCATTCTTTTAATTCTGCATATCTGTGAATTTTTTCATTCGGTTCTTAGTTCAAATCTTGCATATTGCGTTTCCTGCATATTTGCTTGTTTTAGGGAGCAGTTCGGCCTATATATGTGCATAATAAGGGGAAAAAACATTGCAGAATGAATATACTCTGAACTTTGATGAGCAACTGGCATAAGTACATCCATCCAGTCTCAGGGCGGCCTCTCTTCAACTTGCCACGTGGTCCGTTCCCACCTCTTCATGTCTCATGTTTACCTGACATGCAAGATTTAAGCTTTCCCGTGACTCCAAAAAAACCCGTAATTCATCTTCATGGCTCTGGGTTGATTTACAATTTGAAGGCGAGGCTTGGGTTTCAAAGCACAAGGTGGCAATTCTGACATTAGTTAATGGGTAAGAATTAGGGTTGACAGACTGAACACGTTCACTCTCCAGGTTCACTCTCCAGAACATCCTACAAGCCCCAAAGGTACAAAGCCAATCTTGTCTGGCACTCCTGGGTCCTTAAAAAGTCAATGCACAGCGGGGTGGGAAAACCACCACATTGTGATTTTGCATTCTGAGAAAGACAGAGAGTTTCCAGATTTGCCACAATCGTGGGTTTTCCAGCTCAAGTGCCTCCACTCTCTCTGTTTACCCGGGGCGCCCTTATCAAGACTTAAACTGCATTTCAATAAGAGTCATTTCTACTTGCTCCTTGAGCAACAGGGGAGGAGGGGGTTAGTTTGCCATTCAGTTGGTCTCTTAAAGAGTACTGTTTCTGTAGTGCTCTAAGTTCAGTGCACACAAATGGGAGGGGGGTCCCTTGGTCTTAGGGCGGTAAATAGAGGACACACGTCATTGTGTTTTCCATCTTTGTTCCTGAGAAGGCATCATTAAATTTTGAATAATTTAGCATTCATTTGATTTGAAGCATTTTCCCCAGGGTAGAGGAAGGCGGGGAAAACATCCACCCCAAAGGGAAAGATAGAGAAGGAGAGTTAGAAGTCTTTGCTAGTAAACAGTGGGCGAGGAGGTCGCCCACCCAAGAAGTTGCCTCCCAGTGACACAGCTTTAAGGCTAAATATTTGTGTTGCGTATGTGATATGGTAATACATGGCAGACAAGTGACTTGATTTATACTCATCCACCTATTTTATCTATAAAACTCATGAAATAAGATGGATAAAGTAACATAGGGCGATTTTTGTTACCTTTTTAGAATAGAATGGAATAGAATACAGAATAGAATACAGAAAAGGATAGGATAGGATAGGATAGGAGAGGAGAGGAGAGGAGAGAAGAGAAGAGAGAATAGAATAGAATAGAATAGAATAGAATAGAATAGAATAGAATAGAATAGAATAGAAAGAACAATTCTTTATTGGCCAAGTGTGATTGGACACACAAGAAATTTGTCTTGCTGCAAATGCTCTCAGTGTACATAAAAGAAAAGATACATTAGAATTAGAATCCTTTTTTACTGGCCAAGTGTGATTGGACACACAAGGAATTTGTCTCTGGTGCAAATGCTCTCAGTATACATAAAGAAAAAATAAAATACATTCATCAAGAATAAAAAGATACGACACTTAGTGATAGTCATAGGTTACTAAGAAGCAATCAAATCAAACAAGATAAACTGTAAAGATACAAGCAACATGGTTAGAGTTATAAGTTGGAAGAAATAGGTAATAGGAAGGATGAGAAGAATAATAGTAATACAGTCTTACTAAATAGTTTGACAGGGTTTTTTGTTATCTAAACTTTTACCTTATCAGAGACTGAATGTAATTCTGTATGTGAGAGAAAATAAAACTGAAACTTCCACACAAGTTTTCTCTAACGTGGAGCCTTCAAGTGATTTCTACTTCCATAATTCTAGCCATTGCGGTTATCCTGGTCAATGGGTCCAGATTTTTTCTTTATTTCCCATCCTCTCAAATGAAAATAACAACACGTAGACAATGTCTGTATTGATACCGTCAAGGGGAAGAAGCAAAACAGTTGCTGAGACCTACACTGCCTTCTTGTGTCGTCCATCACTGCCTTAGAATAATATTAAGAAGACACCCTTGGGGTTAATATTGGCAAGAGCCAATTGCCCAGATGCCAAGCAAGGATCAGCAGCCCTTTTCTTTCAGTGTCTCCCAAATCTCTCAGAAAAGGTGGCTAAATTGCCTCAAGATGGGAAAGGCCTCCCCTTTCACTTGCCTTCCCTCTTGCCTTGGCCATCTTGTTGGAAGAAAACCCTCCACCCAGAGTGCCACCTGTCAAGACAGAACAGGATGGGTCACAGCTCTGCCTGCTTTCTTGGAAGCTCCTTCTCCTAAAACATCAGCCTGGAACAGAGAAAGAAAGGTGAGGTGGAGAGTTAGTGGCCAGCCTTCACCTCTTGGTTCTTCAAGAGATCTTCTCGAGAAGAACTCCGGATTGGTGCCTCCCTCATCCTCTTCTCAACTTAATTACACCTGGGAAAGGAGCACACTCAGCCTTAAAGACGATGAATGTCCTACTATAGAAAGAGTGTTCTTTGTCAGGGCAACTTGGTCTACCCAATGATGGGACAGAGCATACTGCTTCCGCTTTCACCTTTCAGCCCCAATCCAGGAGCCTTCGCAGGCTGACGAAGAAATAAAGGGAGACTAGTATGGATCTATTTCAGGCTATTTAGTTCTCATCAGCTAGACATACCCTTCTGGGATTCGAACCTGGGCTACTTACATATTAGGTAGAGTGTATTAACCTCTGAGCCATGGGATCTCCTCCTTTTGTCAGTTATACCAGGGGAAAAATTAGGTGTTTTTTTGTCAGGGCTACCTGATCTTCCCAATTATCTTTGAAGGCTCCTGGATTGGGGCTGAAAGGTGAAAATGGAAGCAACATGTTCCATCCCATAATTGGGTAGACCGACAAAAAAAACAATCTTTCCCCTGGTATAGCCAACAAAAGGAGGAGATCCTGTGGCTTAGAGGTTAATACACTCTACCTAATATGCAAGTAGCCCAGGTTCGAATCCCAGAAGGGTATGCTAGCTGATGAGAGCTAAATAGCTTGAAATAGATCTATACTAGCCTCCCTTTATTTCTTTGCTGGTAAAACATAAACTCGATACTCTAGAAAGGTTTCCAAATCAGCCACTGTGTCCTTGGAAATGGAGGCACCAGCCTTCCCTGCTTATGGTCCATACTTGAGATCCAGGTCATTTCTACAGTATGCCAGAGAATTAAGCATGCAGAGCTTGTCTAAAACAAAGACAATCCAAGACTGTTATTACATCAACCGACACAGCTGGAATTCTGCAGGGAAAAGTCAGTTATTATTCAAGCGACTTGCCATCTTCCCTCCACCAAGCTTCAACCTGCCATTTTGTTTCCTCTGTCTTGCATCATTTTTAGCTTGAATAAGAAATCCCTTGGAGGCATATTTCAAAATCATATGATTGCAAAGTTTCCACGTTTCTAGGGAACAAACACAGTATAGTATTTTCAGGGACAAAGACCCTTTTGTAACCCATTTTTTCCTGTATCTAGAATTGTGAATACTCTGTGCAACATACTTCCTCTGATCTCTAACTATAAAGTTAATAAATCAATGCTACATGGGAACTGACTGGACCATCCCTGTAAATACATTGCCAACTTCTTCCTCTAATCCCACCCCTCTCCAATGACACAGGGAGACACACCAGCACTTAGCCTATATAATAGAATAACAAAGCTGGAAGGGACCTTGGAGGTCTTCTAGTCCAGCCCCCTGCTCAGGAGAAAACCCTATGCCATTTCAGAGAAATGTTGTCCAATCTCTTCTTAAAAACCTCAGTGTTGGAACATCCACAATTTCTGCAAGCAAACCATTCCACTGACTGTTTGGCTTCTTCTCACCACTAGACCTTCGGGTCCCAACCATCCCAAAGGATGGTTTTTCAAAAGGCAGCTGGACTTTGTGTTTTCTTCTCATCCAAGAAGCTTCAAAACTGAAGAAGCTTTTTGGATGACAAGCAACATGTCTCCCAGGAAAAACAAACTCCAGTTGCCTTTTGAAAAAGCATTGTTGACCTGGATGACTGAGAATCTCCATAGACCAGAGGTCTCCAAACTTGGCAACTTTAAGACTTGTGGACTTCAACTCCCTGTTTTTTAATCTATTTTTGTCAAGTGGCAAAAAGGAGCGGTGTCTTTAATTGACAAGCATCCTACAGCAACAACTCTTTGACCAAGAATGTAGACCGGTCTTCCTTCTTCCTTCAGCTTAAAGAATCCCTTTCTTTTTGAGTTACACCTTAGTTGTTCTTCATTATTGCTTCCCTCTGCTTATTCCAGGCTGTCCCCTTCAGTGAAAAATAAGTTCCGGGGGGCTGGAGAAAAAGTTTCATCAGATTGCAAGGCTACCTTGCCCATCGCCGCACGGGCTCCGATTGCCACTCAAGACCCAGCTGTTCACAAAGGGCAGCCCTCCTAGGAATTCCAAGGCTCTCTGCTTGGATTTGATGAGCACAGAATGGCATTGTGATTTATAACAGAGTTTGCTAATTCTAAAGCAGTGATCTATAATGAATTAGACAAGGCTCATAGATGACCTGCTAAGCTTCGAACAAGAAAGAACTGCATTACCTTGTGCCTCATTTTTGCCTTACTGTTCCAATTTTCATTGCACGCACACACACACACACACACACACACACAAAGTGGTGGAAAGCAGCACCAACCTCTCCTCCTTCACAGCAAAGAAAAGTATATCATTACTGTGGGAATTAAACATTAATAGCCATCAGACCAAAAAATATCCAATAAAAGGACAAAGAATAAGTGGCTTAGCTGAGACTTTGAACCAGAAACTGTAAACAAGAAAACACAGGAATTATGGCCTTCTCTGCACTGTGAACATCTCTGCTCTGCACATTTCAAGCAACTCAGTAGAAATAGTATCCAAAGCAGTGACGTTAGAAGGGACTGTAAACTGAAAGCTACCACCTACAAACAATGATTTCCTTTGACTGAGTTTAGAGGGACAGAGAGAGTAGCTACAGATTTGTTGGCCGACTTGGCTCAGTCCCTCACTACCTTCTCTTCCTCTTCCTCCATTTTGCCTCCCTAAGAACTCAACACCCAAGCAAGAATTTTGGAAAAAGACACTTGCTTTGATCCAACCTTGACACCCTTTTGATAAGGATTGTGAGACTTCCTAACAGAAGACAGTAGAAAATGTTCAGGAAAAAAGCAAGATAAACTTTAGGGATCATTTTTACAGCAGCCTTCCTTTATTTCATGCCGCTGACATGGGATAGATATATAATTTCCAGACAATATAGTCCACATTCAAACCAGACTCAAAATTCTGGGCGATTCAGCCTTATAGCACATGGGCAAGAGGCGAGTAAGACTGCTCTAATGTCAACACATACAAATGAAGTCCAGGGCAGGCTAACGATGGTATTGAAAGACAATGAAGAAATAGAGTACTATAAGATATGGAATGTTTGGTATAAATGGTTAGAAAGAAGACGCAAAGGCATCAATTGATAGCAAATATGAGGAAGTGTTATTCAATATTATATATATGTATGTATGTATGTATATGTTAATAGCATTATAAGCTGAAAAATAAGAGTATAAGTGAATAGAATGGAGAAGTAATCGATATAGACTTTGTTAATTAGTGTGAACACTGTTACCGAATCGTTGTAAAGAGTGGAAATTTGTTTTAAATGTTGGAATGTTGAATAAATAATTTTTAAAAAAACTGAAGTCCAGGAACTGTAACTTGCTTATCATTATACCACTATTCCTGGTTAGCTGAGCAATCACAAGAAATGTACAGCCATTATTCTCATCTTACTGAAATGGTAAACTGCATGAAGTATATAAACAAGGTATTAGCACAATAGGATGAGGGTTTATTCTTTTAAGCTGAATAAGGCACCAGGGGAGATGGAAGCACAATAAGAACGCTCTGCAAATAACTGTTTTATTTCTTGTCTACCCGTTAAAAAAAATTCACACTCAACCAATCCCTCCCTCCAAGAAATAACATGTCATATGGGAGCGCTGTATGCAACTGGCTCTTTATTACAAATGGTTGCATGCATTAAACCATCATGGAGGCTCTGAGTGAGTCAGAGACCATTAACTCAAAATATTGGCAATCCAGGGAAATTTTTAACCCTTGCAGACTATAATACTCAGTGGTTATTTTCCCTCCCTTCCATCTCCCTTCCCAAATCCCAGGCATGCAATTATCCCAGATTTCACCAAAACATTTTTTTTTAAAAAGGCAGGCTTAAAAGAAACAAATGTTATGGAGAGAAAGATAAGATGCAAGTAAGGGACCATTGCTGCATTTCAAAAGAGAATGTGTTTTCCATCTGTTTCGTCCAACCCCCACCCGGCATGAATGCCAGATAATAAATTGGCATTCCAACCTTCTGTTCAAGAAAACAACCCTTCCATTTGTCCCCAGCATCCTCCACTCCCCCCCCCACTCCACCAGCCCCCACTCCGCTGCAGCCGCCTTTGTGTCTGATTGATGAGCTGAGGACAACAAAGCAAAATAAGACCAGATAGGCCCTGCTATGTTGCTCCTCTGGAGACCTATTTGCATTTGGGCTTGCGTTGTGCGCCAAGATTTCACGGCAGACATTTGGTCTCCAAATGGCCCCTGAGAGCTGAGTTGTGTTCCCGAAGGAGGTCTAGAGGCTGCACAGAACGATCTTCGAAAAGCCCTGGTTTCAAATCCAGAGGATTCCAGCCATCGTGGATCAGGATCTGGGCTCCCAACAAGATCTAGACCAGGGGTCTCCAACCTTGGCAACTTTAAGAATAGAATTCCTTATAGAATAGAATTCTTTATTGGCCAAGTGTGGATGGACACACAAGGAATTTGTCTTGGTGCAAATACTCTCAGTATACATAAGAAAAAAGATACATTCGTCAAGAGTCAAGAATCTTCAGGTACAACACTTAATAATAGTCAGAGGCTACAAAAGCAATCAAATCATACTAGGAAGCAGTCAATATAGATTGTAAGGATACAAACATCATACAGTCACAAGTGGGATGAGAAGGGTGATAAGGAGTGATGGGAACATTAATAGTAATAGTAGTGCAGACTTTGTAAATAGTTGGACAGGGTTGAGGGGATTATTTGTTTAGCAGAGGGATGGCATTTGGGAAAAAACTGTCCTTGTGTCTAGTTGTTCTGGTGTGCAATGCTCTATAGAGTCGTTTAGAGGGAAGGAGCTGAAACAGTTTATGTCTGGGATGTGAGGGGTCTGTAAATATTTTCACGGCCCTCTTTTTGACTCGTGCAGTATACAGGTCCTCGATTGAAGGCAGGTTGGTAGTAATTGTTTTTTTCTGCAGTCCTAATTATCTGCTTTGCTGGCTGAGAAACTCTGGGAGTTGAGGTCCACAAGTCTTAAAGTTGCCAAGGTTGGAGACCCCTGATCTAGACAACACCCAACTGCTTGGCACAGAAATGAAATACGGGATCTTATGATAAACCGGAACAAACTCCTCTTCTTCAAGAGCTCATAAAGCCAGTATGGGAGGACTGAAGACCTTGAAAAGGATGTTCAGAGGCTGGGATATGTCTAGAACTCCCAAATCTCCTGGTCTCTAGTTCGATCCCTTCACTACCACATCAAAGTGGCTCTCACAGAGTTCTTAGAGTGGCTCCAAATTTGAAAAGCTTTTCAACCATCTTTCTAAATTTTTTTAAAAACCACTTTTGTTTCAATATTAATTTTTCTCCTTCCCCATACCAGCTGGTTTTTATACATGCTGGCTGGGGAATTCTGGGAGTCAAAAGTCCACACTCTGAAAGTGGCCAAGAAACACTGTACTCTAGTAGGATCCCAGCCACATTTCCAACTGCAGACATCAACAAGCATTGCTGGTCCCAAGTACATCACACTGACTAAGTATATCAACCTCCAACATGGTTGTCATTTTCAATCTCAAGTCACTTTTCTTCTTTTTAATAATTTGCTCTTGGCTCCTGGAAACAGCTGTCACCCATCTCCAAAAGTTGCCATGATGTTGCCATAATTATGATGTGGAGCTGAGCAACTTATGGCTTTGTGATCCATCAGCCTCTTGGCCATTGGGATGAACTTTCCTGTAAGGGTGTGTGCATGCTTCAAAAATAACTCCTGCCTTATTCAAAGGCAACACTTCCCTGCTATTCCTAAAAACCATTCCTTGACTTTTTTTCCCCCAAGCTTCTGTGTGAGCCTGAACAAATAATGCAGCTGTTTTCAGGGATCCAACTCATAAAAATTAGTGAAATGCTTACAGCAGCAGGACTCTATTTCAGGTGCATCCAGAAACTTCACTTTTATTTATATTTCATTGCTTTTTAACGTATGTTCTTTGGGAATGTTGTGGAGCATTTGGAGTCTTCCAGTTAGAAAACAGAGTACAAAACATGCAGGAAAATGAGAAAACCAAATTTTGTATTCCTTGTAATGAACAAAAAAGACAAATATCTTTGTAAAATGGTAACTAGTTCAGCCATATCAGAACCATGTACATGGACTGTTCCCATGTTTGTATATATTCAGAAAAATCCAATACAATGCATTTTCAAAATCAATGCCCTCTTCCACACAGATCAACCCAGATTGGGGATCCATTCTCAGCAGCAGGAAGAGTCCCATAGAACCTCTGCCCCATGGACAGCAGCATCAGATGTCCCACAGGTGCTTTTTCAAAGGACAGCTGGGCATTGTTTTTCCTGGAAGACTTTTGGCTTCTCGTTCAAGAAGCTTCTTCTGCAGACCTTTCATTCCTCCAAACTAGGTAACATTATCAATGCTAGTGTAAGGTCTTCCACCAAGACCTTAAAAACACTAAGCTCAGAGAGCACCAACGACCCCTCATTTCAACCCTGAGCTACAAATATTGTCCTTCATGAATATGGGATATAGAAGCATCTCAGAAGAACTAGGAACGGTGCAAGAATTTCTCAAGTTTTTCCTGCACTTAGAAACCAACCTTCAAATCACACAGATCTTTATTAGAGTTGTAGACCAGCAAAAAATCAACTGTAGGTTCTCACCAGATATGGATCCAGAGCAAGCTAGGAAGTTGCATTGTACCAGCATTGTAATAACCATAGGACAGCTAAGAGTAATTGGACCCAAGCTCTTTCCCTCCATTCTCTCATAGGCACCATCGAGTTCCAATCGCCCAGCGCACTCCCACCGGCAGGGCCTCCTTGGGGTGCCGTCGACCAGACAATGCCAGTTGGCAGCCCCCCGGGGTAGGGCCTTCTCTGTGGGAGCGCCCACCCTGTGGAACCAACTGCCCCTGAGGTTGCGGTTGGCTCCTGACCTGCGTTCTTTCCGCCATGATCTGAAGACCTGGCTGTTTTTACAGGCCAGCCTGGATTGAGGGAGATTGGGGGTTTTAGTTGAACATTTTAGCCTGGAATTTTATTGGTCATTTGGATCGGATTAATACTTTCTTAAACATTTGTATGTATGTTATATTTTTGTGTGAGCCGCCCCCGAGTCCTTCCGGAGATGGGGTGGCATATAAATACAAATAAATCAAATCAAATCAAATCAAATCAAAGGAAGGGAATCCCACAGCTTTCTGTTTCATTCTACAGTAAACTATTGTTTCCTGTTCTTCAACTGAAGCAAACTTTTTGTTTGGTGGGCATTTGAGGAAACACCACATTCTTGTCTTCTGCTAACTGAAAGAGGAAACTGGTCATTTTCCAGCCTATTATGAAAAAGAAGGAAAGTATGTATTGCTTTGACAACTATCTCAACACATCTAAGGAAAGTCTTATTTGGGGTGGGGGAATGCTGATTACATCCTGGAACCCAAAGGATAGATCTAATCCGCACACAAAAATTCCCCTCTTGAATTTCTCCAATCAACATTATCGCCTTCCTCCCAAATAACTTTTCTTGCAGTTGGCATGGCTGTTGAAACCCTCTCCTGTCCACTCTCGTTGGCTTAAGCTTTTATACAATATTCCGAAATGGCTGTAGTTGGCCTTAGGGTTAAAATAAAATAAGAGGAAATGCAGAGGTTTGAGGACAGAGCAAACATTTTAGTGCTGGAGATATTGAGCACTAAAAATAACGAGAAATAACTCTTACCAAAAGAGTAACCAAAGATCCTGCTCTAGGGAACTCTGGAGAGGTAAATAGCACACAGATGTTAGTAGATGGTTTCCCATGTATGGTTTTTTTGCATCCTTCTCTTATTATTTACCTCTCTGAGTCAAGACTCTGATTTCAGGAGTTCTCAGACTTAGCTTGGACCTTTCCAGGACTCTGTAGGCCCATTTAAAAAAAAAAGAAAGAAAGAAATCGGAGTTTCAATGGGCAAAATGGGAGCTCTGTCAAAACTCATTTTGCTCCCCTCTCGAAGGCCAATGTGAGCCATTCCTTAGCACCAATTTTGAGGATCCTTGTGATATGGAGGTGAAAAAAATTATTAAAAGGAGAACTTTAGGTGTTGCTCTCCCAAACCTACTATAAATGAGATCACGAACCGGTTGTCATGGAGAGGAAACATAAAACATTGATCATTTGGGGGGGGGGAGTTGTCCTGCATCAAGGGGCGCCCTATCCTGCTCTCCTCTTGACCTGCTATTTCTGCATTCCTGGTGACTTACAAGGTCTTAGTAAAAACACAGCAACCAACTGGCCACTCTTGCACCCATAAAACATTGCAGTAATTCTCTGCCTTTCAGTTCCTTTTTTAAAAAAAAGACTTCCAATGAAATAAAACCCCTTTGAGAAAAACAATCACCCTCCCCTCCTGCCCTGTTTTCCCTTCTCCTCCCTCGGCACATTGTGGGTCTTCTCCGTGGATGGTGAAAAAACGCTTTTCAAGCCACAATTAATATGCAAAGAGTGGCTGCTTTTCTCCAAAGCAGAATGCAAACCACTGAGCATTTCTTTTTAGAGTGTTGCTGCTGTTGTTGTTTTTTAAATTCACATTTTCTTCAATTATTCACACCCTTCCCTTTCACGGGCAAGATCATTCAATTTCACCAAACCAAGAGATGCCAATTTGTCAATATTTTGTAAACACGCGCCAACTCACTCATTTTGTTTAAATTTTTTACATCCAACAAAGCAAAGCCAGCTACGGCTAATTCCCCAAACAAACATGTAATTTCATATTCGAATTACTGGGATAAAGTGCATTTAAATATCAATATGCTAATGAGGATTGTTTATGAATGTTTGATGATTTCTTCAAAGTGTTTGTGGTGACAAAACGCAGGACAATGGTGGTGATTTTAATACTAGGCATCATACAAGGAGTGATTGTTTAAAATGGCAGCCTGAGCTTTCCACAACAGATGTGAGAACTGAGGAAACCCATTCAGAACCGGATTTTTTTTTAAAAAAATGAATAAATTTCCATTTCCTGGAATTATTCTTCCATGCCTTATTTTCAAGATAATCTTCCCTGTGAGAAGCAGTGGTAGGCCCTCCTTTTTTGGCTTGGGGCAAGAGTTCAGAGTTTTGGAAGGGGAAGGAGTTTGTTTATTTATTTTATTTACAGTGGTACCTTGGTTCTCAACTGCTTTGAAACTCATTGAATTTGGTACTCAATGAAATTTTGATGCAAAAATTTTGTCCCAGTACTCATCATTTGTTTGGTACTCAACATACAAGCTAGAACTTGTTGGTGTCAGCTGCCTTGTGACTCATACATTGTTCCTTATAGGAAAACTCTGTTTGGTACTCATCATTTTGGTACTCACTGCACTACTCAGAACCAATTAAGGAAGAGTACCAATGTACCAGTGTATTTGTTAAATTTATTTGCCACCTGTGCGCAACAACAATGGAAAGGAGACCAAGCACAAAGTCCCTCAGATGGGCAGGTCTTGAATTTCGGTGGAAGTTTTCTCTTATAGATTGGGGGGAATTTGGCCATTTTTCCAGCCTTACAGGTTTCCTATATTTCCTCCATCAAAATGGCCTTCAATTCTGCTGTTGATCTTCAGCAACTGTGACTGGAAGAGTTTTGACTGGCTTTGGGTTGCCGACAGCTGCTTCTCATCACACACATTACGCATTTTATCTAAGACAGGGGTGTCCTACCTTGGCAACTTTAAGACCTGTGGACTTCAATTCCTGCATTTTCTGTTTTTATTTTTATTTTTTTATATATATACTTTAAAGTTTGTGTAGAAACTAAAGAGAAGCTATAAGAAACTCTAGAAACACATACACTGTGCTTAGTTAAGATTAACAGTGTTGAAATCCCAACGCAGCTATTCTTAGATCATTCTTTCACTATGAATTAAAAACCCCAATTGGCAGATACAATCCCTCTCTATTCTTTTTTTTTTTTAAAGAGGAGTGTAAAACATACTTATCTCATTCTTTTCAACAGAATACCATTGTGAAAGACACGATCTTTTGTCGAACCACCACTCAGTAACACAATCACAGCTTGCCAGTTCCAAAGATTCGGTTTCCATTGTGGAGGCTCCTGTGTCAGCAATCTGGCTCCAGTCCCAGGAGCCCCATGGAATGATTGGTGGAGGAGCCCTTGGTCTTTCAAATGCTCCTTCCATGAGCTACGAAGACAGAGGCGTGCAACTCCCTGGCCGCAAGATTTCTGCACTTTCTGATGTTGGCTACAGCGCTAAAGCAGTTTCATTAAGCAACTCCCTGCCTCCGTCCTAAGGCCTTACTGGAATAATAGAAAAATAACAGAATAACACTTCACTTCAGACAAATGGTTATCCAATCTCTTCTTAAAAACCTCCAGAGTTGGAGCACCCACGACTTCTGGAGGCAACTTGCTCCACTTATTAATTGTTCTCACGGTTAGAAAATTCCTCCTTAGTTCTCGGTTCTTCTCTCCTTGGTTAGTGTCCATCCATGTTTCTTGTCCTGCCTTCAGGTGCTTTGGGGAATAGGTTGACCCCCCACTCTTATTTCACAGATCTCTACAGCTCCCTTCTCTCCACACAGGAACCAGCAGGAAATCTCAACTTCACAATGCATTGCAACCTGCCCTGGTATCTTCTAAGAAGGGAGGTGCTCTCCCACCCCTCACTCCACCCATTTCAGGAATAGCATTATCAGACATTCTGTGGAAGTTGGATATGTCCTCCTTCTTAGGCTCATGTCCTCCTTCTGGTAGGCACAGCGTTAAAATCAAATACTTATTTTTATTTCATTTATTAAATTTGTTTGCCACCCCTTTATATTCACTCTAGTGTATAAAGTCTTCTATACTAAATCTAAAATTGTACTGGTATCACGATTTTATAATTTAAAATGATCTTTATTGTCACTTTTTTTCTGTCAGCACACTGGCACACATTAAAAGGGAAATTCTGATGCCTGCTCTCAAAAGAATATTTACATACCCATACATATGTTATCTATATCTATCTATCTATCTATCTATCTATCTATCTATCTATCTTGTCTATGTCTATGTCTATATCTAATCTATCTATCTACACAGAGATATATATATACTTATATCGGGTTTTCAATTCAATTGTATAGAATGTGAAGGATGTGTATTTGTGTTTTATTTTTATAGTTATAATGTACATTGAAGATGGCGTTTAATTTCATTGTACAAGGTGCAATATGCACATACCATATATATAATTGTATATTTATATATACTGTATGTGTTAGCGATTAAATGTTTTAGCCAATTTTTATAACATCTAGGCTACATTATTATTCAGATGAGATGGCTGTAATCCTGTTTTCCAAAGCTTTGTCTTTTTGACTGAAGGCTGAAATGAACAAACTTGACCTGACTTGGCCTGGCCACCTTTCTCTGGTTTAAACTACACTGACATTTTTGCTAATAAAATAAAATGAAATAAATGAAATAATGCCATTTTCATTCCTATCAGAAAAATGACTGCTCCAGATGTCACGAAAGCAGAATTATTCAGCTTATCCAAGAGGCTGGTGTTACTTGGCATATGTTAGGATGAACGCAAAGCTGCCTGGCTACAACCATGAAGTGGGAAACAACCTTTGAACTCGGACTTAATTAAGTAACTAATTAGTTAATTCATTTTATTTCTATAGCTACCCATTTCAACCATTGATTCTGGGCGGCGTACATCATAAAGCATAAAAGCAACTCAAACAATACAAAATAAATACTATATGGTCAACGAGTACAATTATTGCCATGGATCTCCATCTAAGTGCAATGTCAATTATGGAAGCCATATGAGTCACGATTATGGGTTGTTTTTTTTAATTTTAATTTTACAACATTGTCCCTGGCCATTTTTGCAGGCTGATTCTGACCCCTGCACTGTAAGCTGAAAGGCAGATACAGGCAGATACTTAAAAAGTTCTGACACTTTGTGGAGACTTTGTGGTTATAGTTATAAAGGCAGCGCATTAAAAGCAATTGAAAACCTGCCATTTGGCACCCGTGGTAACATCAAAGGCAAAGTCCCTAATGAACAGCTGCAGGAAAGAAGCAATGTCTCAACACAGAGAAAAGGTTTTAATGACACCACCAACAAACTCCAATTCATTTACATCCCTTTATATGAGCAAAGATTTTAAGATTCAGCCCCGTGCGGTATTTTCTCGGGCGAAAGGGTAGGAGCCTCCAGAAATCTGACCATCACATTTTATTCCAGTGCTTTGAATATTTAACAAAATAAAGACAGCTATCAGGACAATATAATCAGGATATCTGGCCCAACAAGAAAAGCATCACCCTAATGATGGGTGAGGGATGATATTCCCAAACTGGAAGTATTTGCAAACAACGCCAAAATATAAGGGGGATGGACCAGAAGCCAAGAGGATGTCATTCCCATAAGAAATACCAGGAGATTCAATAAGAATAAGAATAGAACAGTCCAGGAAGGGACCATGGAGGTCTTCTAGTCCACCCCTCTGCTGAAGCAAGAGAACCTATACTATACTATACTATACTATACTATACTATACTATACTATACATTCTTGTTTATTACATCTGCACTCATCTGTTCTTCACGAAACATCTCCACTTTTTTATCCTGACACTTGAGCACACTTCCTACCAAGAAAATGACAATGTAAATGTCTCAACACCTTGTAAATGAACTTATCAAATTTCCTTGTTGTGCATATGAACTAGCTTTGGTAAATTAGCCTGAAATTCTGTATCCCCTAAGAGAGTATCTTAGATACCAGTGAATGGGTTTCACCCTCCGTATCAGTGAGACCACAACAGAAATCCAATATTTATTTATGGTACAATGAAATCAATACAGATTGAGAATATGGAATAGATAGAAATCCAGGTTGTGCCCCAAAACACCTCTGTGGAAGTCAGTTCAAGAAGTTACAGTTCCTCCAATAAAACAAGAGAGAATCCTGCATGCTTTTCAAATAACTCTGGTAATCAATAAGCAAAGGAATGGCATTCTTTGAATCAATACAATTTGATTTTGTCTTATGCAATGAATGGTTATTTGCTCCTTCTTTAGATCAGAAGTCTTCAAACTTGGCAACTTTAGACTTGTGGACTTCAACTCCCAGAATTCCCAGCTGGCTGGGGAATTCTGGGAGTTGAATTTCACAAATCTTAAAAGTTTGGAGACCCCTGCTTTAGATTGATGGTAGCGCTTGCAATGCCTTTGCATTCTCTCCTCCCCAACTATTGTTTTGGGTCTCAGGCCACCCAACTCACACAAAGCCACATCAGGAAAATGCAACTATGAGTTAAAAAAAAAATTTAATAGCAGGGAACCCAAAGCAGATCTCTAACAGCACTTAAAAGTAAATATGTAAGTAACTGTCTGGGGTTAGACAGAAAATGTATGAAGCTAATTTTGAAATCTACAAGATAGCCATGCTCCTGAATGCTTTAAAATACTAAGATTCCTCCAGTAAGCCTTAAATTAAGTGTCGCTTTCAAAAGTCACCTGGACAAAACCGAGATTTCCAAATCTGCAGGTCAATAAATAACCAAATATCTCTGTTAGTTAAGAACACATAAGATGGAAACAGAGGAGCCATCTGCTGTATCCATAAATTAAAGGCTGGCATTTCTGTTTTATTCCAAAAAAAAAAAACCTACTTTGGGGTGTCCATATCCCTGAACACAAACAGGTCAACCAAAGGGAAATGTTTTCGAAAGCCAGTTGGGACAAGAGAGGGCATCCAGGAGAAATTACAGTCCTATTGAGGGCTTCCCTATTGCCTCTTCTTCTATCTCCTGCTTAAGAACAGGGCAGCTACGTAAGCAACTCCCTGCGGGTCCAGAAGCGTTTTCACAATGGCCAACCAACTGTGCCAGAAATGGCCACTGGTCAAAGGCAGCCATGCTGCCATCAAAGCTAATGACCATTGAGATTTAGGCTTTCTTTACTCTACTGTAAATAAGACTCAGGCCTCTTTCCTTAATTACATCGTGACCTTCAAAGGGTGCTCATTTGCTACTCTGACTCTCCTCTTCTCTTTGAAGCCATCCCCCTCCACTCTCCTCCCCAAGACAGATGGCTTAGCACCCTTCAAACCGGGATCCTCATCCTTCAAATGCTTTGTTTATTATTATGCATATAATTCCTCCCCCCCATTTCACGTGGTTCAGCAAAAAGAAAAGAAAAGGCCTTCTGCTCAGGAAATGTGTGGGTTCACAACTGCACAATCATTAGTACCCTTAACAAGTCTATCACATGCATTTTGGGGTCTCCCAAAGTAGAATGAAAACGGCAACTTCCCACAAGGTGCATTGTTAAGAATACAATTGGATTTGGGGGTGGCAACATCAGAAGAACAAGGCCAGACAAGGAATAATGGATGGAAACTGAACAAGGAGAGATTCAACCTGGAAATAAGGAGAAATTTTCTGGCAGTGAGAACAATCAACTGAATGGAATGGAAGTTGCCTTCGGAGTTGTGGGAGCTTCATCACTGGAGGCTTTCAAGAAGAGACTGGACTGCCATCGGTCAGAAATGGTTTAGGATCTCCTGCTTGGGTGGGGGGATTGGACTAGATGACCTACAGGATCCCTTCCAACTCTGATTATCTGTAAACTCTGTAAAGTTATTGTAAGTCTTACATTGTGCAGGGACTTCATTCCCAACATAAGGAAAACGATGAAACTAGTCAGAGAAAGATGGAAGAAATAGGGCCATCCAAGCAGGCCCCACTTTCTCCCTCGCACAACATGGTAATCTGATGGGCTCTTGGTTGCTTTCTTGCAGACGTTTCATGACCCAACTAAGTAATATCATCAGTGCAATGTTAGGTCATGAAACATCTGCAAGAAAGCCACCAAGTTCAGAGATCAAAAGGAGCCCACATTCAATCCTGAGCTGCAAGTATTCTCCTCCATTGGTACATGACTAATTTTCAGGAGAACCCAGGACTGTATCTGGTATCTAATCAGTGTTCAACTATTATGACAAAACACAATGTACCCAAGTTCTATGCCAAGGTATCTTTTTCTCACTTGATCCAAAATCTATGACAAAAAACAGAGAAAATTTTTGGGAGGGCAACTCCCTGCAGCTAAAGACATGCTTTCTCTAGACTCCCTGCACAATTCACAACCCTGGAAAAGAAGCATTCCTTAAAATTGAATCATCATAACGTGCTTATTTTCTACAGATCGGCTAACTCTCCTGTCCTACAAAGTTTCTTCTGTTATCAGCTAGATTCCAAGTTCTTAAAATTATCTAGAAGCTGACACATTCAGAAGCCGACACCTCTCTAGAAGGAGTGTAATCTGTGTTTAGCTTTCCTTTCAGGAAGAAAGATATATTGACAGTTCTTAGTGACAATCTGGGATATTTTCCCCTCCAACTCTCCCACATAAAATTGCAATCCAATAATGTCATGTTAAGGCCAATCTTTTGTATCCCAGCCTTCCTTCCATTCTCCATCCTGCCCATAGTAATGGGGTCTCAGAGTCTCTGAGTCCAAAACACCCTGAAACTTTTAGGACGTACTATTCCCCTTCCCCTGAAAATATAAGAATTTTTATTATTCACTGATCAAAGTTCTTTATTATTCACTGATCAAAGTTCTGCTTCTTTTTTGTGTGTGTTTTAATGGGTTGGATTTTTTTTTAACCATATCCTATGGACACCTCTGGATAGCAGTAAGAATTTTTTATGGTAGCACACATAACATGTACAACTTTTATTTGACAAGAAATAAAAACAGCAAGAAAGAGCAACAATATCATTTGGAAAGAATGAAAGCCAGTGTCAACAATGCAATCCATCTACTACTACATCAGGGTTCCCGGGGATGCGACTCTATTCAGTATTGGTTGTGTAAGTGCAGATTGCAACAAAATGAGATAGTTGTAACAAAGGCCAAGGGGAAGAAACTCTGTGATCTTTCAGCAACGTATTTTGTGTTTTGAGAATCAGATCCACAAAAGCTTATGCAACAATCTATGTATCAAATTTCAAGGAGCTGTTGTTTCCCTAAATTATAGCCATTTTTATGCTGGGTTGTTGATTTGGGTTACAACCTTGTCTTTTTGATACAGAAGCATCTTATTCCTATTACCTTTTTGATTTGCCCATATTGTAGAAAGTAATTGATCAGCAGGAAGGAAACGGATAATATAACATGCTGAGCACAATCACTAGATTAATGTATTTTCTTGGTATGCACAACACAGACAGTCTTTGCCTTGTGGCCAAAATTTCCATTTTCTAAGCAAGACACTTAAGTGAAAACTTTGTCCCATTTTACAACCCTCCTTGCTATTGCTGGTGACTCGGTCGTTAAACGAATCTTCCCCCTTGCTTATCCGAAGGTCGCAAACATTGAACACATGACTCCGGGACATGGCAGCTGTCATGAACACATGCCTGTTGCCAAGCCTCCGAATTTGGATCACGTGGCCCTGAGGATACTGCAGCGTCCAAGTGTATAAAATGACCGTAAGTCATTTTTTCAGTAACTTCAAACCATCACTAAACGAATGTTAGTAAACTGAGGACTACCTGTGCCATCAACCATAGAAGTCTGTAGAGATTCTCAGTCATCCAGGTCATAATTGTCCCAAAGGTGCTTTTTTTCAGGAATCTCTACAGACCTTTAGCTATACAATTTGGGATGGACACCCTTGGAATGGTGTGGGAGTAGGAATGGATTTCCAAGTGGGAAAAAAATGCAGACTACAGAAACCATTTGCATTACTCAGTTTGACCCTGAGGACACAGATAAACCTCCCAGTGGCCTCAATGACCCTCTAAAAGGATGCAAACGACCGGCTGTCTGCAAGGGGTATCAATCCTTCCCTTCCCCACCATCCAGTCAGAGCTGAAGAAGCTTCTTGGATGAGAAGCGAAAGGTCTTCAAAGAAAAACCAAGAAAGTCCAGTTGCCTCTTGAAAAAAGCATCTTTCGGACATCCACCGTAAACAAAACAAAACAGACAAAATACTAAGCTGCAAAAAAGTTATTGCCACCAGAGGTTAGATCTAGCTGATGTACAAATTTTTACGAAACCTGCGAGTGCGCAGCCAACTCTGCTACGACAGGTGGACCATGGGTGGCCCATCTACCACCTTGTGCCTACTAGCAGATAACATCAAAGAACTCCTGTAGACTTGATAAGAAGCAATGGAATCAACTTCCAGTGGGAAAAAAATCAATCCAAATAAACCATAAGCAATGCCAGATGATCTCCCCAAGAGTTGGAGGCCACATGGATAGTCAGCCATGAGAAGGAGGCTCATCTCATCAAGGTCCTTGCAACAAGGAGATGAATGACCTCTTAATGTACGCCACCCTGTTCCATTTTCAACATCTTCAAATAATGTAAGAGGATGCCAACAATGCCCATGTAAACAATTATCAAACAGTCAACTGTAGAACATGTTAGCTAACCATGCTGGCTAGGGAGTTCTGGGAGTTGAAGTCCACAAGTCTACAAGTTGCCAAGGTGGAACACTACTGCTGTAGAAACTAGGATTACAACCAGGTGTACATAAGCCACAATTAAATGTCTGTGGAGATCCTCAGTCATCCAGGCCATGGTTTGTCCCAAAGGCACTTCTTCAAGAACTAGACTGGTTTTTCTTTGAAGATGTTTCGCTTCTAGAAGCTTCTTGGGTGAGAAGTGAAACATCTTCAAAAACCAGAAAGTCCAGTTGTCTCTTGAAAAAAAGCACCTTTGGGATAAGACACAATGCCAACACAGACCATTGGCTGCGTCACATAGGGCATAATTGCAACAGGCCCTTACCTGTATCAGGTGGGCCGTGCACCAAACATCAACTCTCGTGCAGCGAGAAGGCTTTGGAGTTATCACAACATTGCAAGTTGGCTATGGCAACCTTAGCAACTTGAAGGCTTGTGGAGACTGAAGTTTGAAGTCCACAAGTCTTCAAGTTGCTAAGGCTGGAGGCCCCTGGGCTATGGCACTGAATGGAAGACCGGTGCAGGCATATCACTCAAGGCCCACCCAACTGGAATTGAGCAACCAGGGCTATGGGTGTGTGCCAGGGAGGGAAAGGGGCATGGATGAGTGAAGGGCAATTTGCAGACTTTCTCTCTGGCTGTGGCCATCCAAAGTTGGGTGGAGTGGCCACCTCGCCACCTAGGTCTGTCAAAGGGGCACTTGGGGGGCAGGGGTCCATGCCCCCTCTCCAGCCCTTCTGATTGAAGGGGGCAATCTGAGGAAACTTCACTGACCCTGCTGGATGGGGGTGGGGTGGGGGTCACATGGGGGGGGTCACCACTCCAGCCAAACACCTCCAAGTGGCCATGCCAATCCAGGGGAGACCCAATTCGGGGCTGGGGGCATCTTGGAGACGGTACATCTTCGCTTGCCCCGCTGCTGGGGTGCCAAGGGGCTCAGGACCCTCCCGATGAACCCTTTGGGAAGGGGGAGAGAGAGAGACCCTTGACAGGTCTTTTTGAGCCCCACGACTGAGTCTTCTCCAGGCCACGGACCTTCCCCTCACCCCCTCAGAGGCTCAGCTGCTCGCAGGAGCCGACCTGACGGCGTTTGCTCAGGCGGGCGCCCGCTTGGAGAAGCTCGGGCAGACCCTGGGCGCGGCGCGAGAAAAAACAGCTGCGGAGCCTTAACGGCATTTCCCGCCCGGGCGCCGCGGCGCTCTGATTGGCCCAGGCGGCCGTCAACAACGCCCAGCTCCCCCCACCCCTCCTCCTCCTCCTCTTGCCCGGGCCCGGGGCTCGCTCGCTCTTCCCGCGGCGGCGGCGGCGCGCGCCTGGCTGGGCTCGCCAGACCCAGGAGGGGCGGCCGCGGGGGCGCGCACCTTTTCCGACCAGCCCTTTTTGTTGTTGTTATTGCTCTCTTCTTTCACCCCCACCCCCACCCCATGAATGGAGTGGGGGGGTCTTTTTTTCTCTCGCCTTAGCCCCGCTTGCACGGAGTAATTTTTTCTTTTCCACCCCACGATCCCCCCTCCGGCTGAAAACCCCCTCTCCACTTGGCCTCCGCCGGCGCCGACCCCGGAGCGCCCCCCCCACCTCCAGTTCAATCCCACCTCCCACATTCCTTGCAAAGCTCTTTGCAAACTCCAGCCCGCCCTCTGGCTTCTGCTCCCGCCCGGGAATCGCCCCCCGCCGCCTCCCCGCAACCCCTCCTCAAAGCAAGGTGTGCGCTTCTGCAAGCGACCCAGCTAATGAATTAAATTACAGATAATTGGACGCGGGGAAATGACAACGGCGGCGGCGGGGGGGGCGATGGGGACGTGTCGGGGCCGGCCGGCAGCAGGGATGCTCAGCAAGGCACCCGAGGGGCGGAGCTGGGGGGGGCTGGGGAAGGCAGCCCTTGCCCCCTTCCACGGCGGCACCGCGAACCCCCTCCACGCAGCCGCCGCCGCCGCCTCCTTCCATTGTCTGCAGTTGGCACGCCAGCCAGACTCGGCAGCGTCTCGCGCGCGTGGCGGGGCGAATCCCTGCCCCACATCTGCACCTGCCCCCCCCCTTGCAAACGCGCAGCTGATTTCTCTCCCCCCCCCCAAAAAAATAGGCGCCCGGGCCGTCTCCCCCCTCCGCGCGCCCTTCCCAGCCCGCTCCGCCCTCGCCTGTCAAACGGCGCGGTGTCCCCCCGCTTCATCCAGCCAGTCCACCCCCCCCCGCCACCCAACCCAGCATCCCGCCCCACCCCCACCCCCGGTCCCAACCAATCCCTCAATTTTTGCATGCTGGTTTGAATGAGGGCGACGTTGCTAGGAGCGAAGCATCACCCGAGCCAGCCCTCCGGGGGTTGGGTTGGGTTGGGTTGGGTTGGGTAGGGTGGGTGCGCCGAGGCTTCCCCCCCACTCCCAGCCCCCGTCCCACGGGCGCTCCCTGCTTTCCTGCCGTGCCGCGTCCGCACCCACTTTCGGGAGGTTCGCCTTGCCTGCGCGCAATTCTGCACCCCGTTAACGGAGTCCACCCCGCCTCCCCTCCCCTCTACACCCCCAGTGCCAAGCTCATTGTTTCCGCGCAAGATGCCCGGGCGGCTTTCGCCCCACGACCAGGCGAGGAGGAGGAGGAGGCGTGGGTCGGTCCCAGATTGTGCCCTCCGAAGCCCGCTAGCGCCCTGGCATGGTGGCACCCAGCCTCGCCGACACGCATGAAGCCAGGCAGGGCAGAGGGAAGGCAAGCCGGGGATTGGGGCGGGGGTGAAGACAAGGGCGAGGCAAGCCAAGAGGGGGGTCTCTCCCTCCCTCCCTCCGCCCCAAAAGAGGCAGCGCCTTGCCGGAGGGTCCCCCAGGTGAGACGTCCGGCAAAGCGCATAGGGAGCCAGCGGGCAGCAAAGGCTCCGGAGCTGGACATGGCGGGGGTCCCGGCGTCGCCCCCTTTGCCCCACACACACACACACGCCTCCAGATAAGAAAGCTTGAGACGTACCTGCGGTGCCCAGAAGAAGCCAAGTCCAGACGAGGTCCGTGCTTTGGAGCATTGTCACCGGCCGGCCGCCGCGGAAGTTGCGCTGCATAGATTCTTTCGCTGGACAAGATACAGATGTGACGATGCCTGGGCTGATCTAGTCCCCCTTCTTCACTAGGAACCTGGGTGGGTCAACCCGGGAGATGCCAGGCGAGGAGGAAGGAGGGGGGGGGAGGAAAAGGGGAGGAAGAAAAAAAAACCGTCCGGAATGGCCCAACCGACCTAGCTACGCCAGAGTCTCCCCCGTTTCTTCTATCTATCGGGAAGGAGAAATTAGTTTGATTTTTATTTCCTTTTTTTTTTATCCAGCGGCTTCCGAGCTGCTTTCGGGAGCTGATCCGAGAATGAGTGACAGTCCCAGCCTCAGCACGCGGGCAGCAACGCGGATCCCTGCGCTGTCCCGGCTTTGGGGAGGGAGGCGAGCGCGGCACTGCGCTGTGTTCTTCCACCCAGACTGGCCACCGAAATAGTTCAGTGCAATAGGCAGCATCCAGGAGGATGCTGGGGGGGAGAAAGAGAAAGAGGAGGAAAAGCAGGCGGAACTGCCTAGAAAAGGTGGACTGGCTGGCTGGTGGAGGATCTGGATTCCTTCCCACTTCAAATAAAATAAAAGAAGGCTGTTTCCCCCTCCACTCCTTCCTCCATCTCCTCCTCCCTTTTAATTTTCCCCTTTGCAGACAAACATACACATTTGCACGGGGTTCTCCTTTTTTTTGGTGGTTAGGGGAAGGGAAAAAAAACCAAAGCATGTTTTGTAAACTTGGAAGGATTGTATATGTACGTGTGTAAGAGCAGGCATACTGGAGGGTGGGGTGTTTTATCCCCCCCCCTCATTTATCCCTCAAAACGTAAACACAAGCACTGTTTTTACTTTGCTGTCTATAGGAAACATATACAACTCCGAAGACATGAAACCAAGAAGAAGCCAACCAGCTTGGCCAAAGCCCAAAGCCACAGAAGGCAAAGTTTGAGGTTGAAATTCAAACCAAACTCAAAATAACATTTGGACCAGCAGGGATGGATGGAGGGGTGGGGGGGCGTGTCCAAACCAAACACTCAACTGCTGATGTTGGACAAAATGTAGCATCTCAAGACCCTCCGGAAGGAAAAACATGCCCACCAGCTGAAACGTAGATTTCCAAAGCGTTTCTTCTAGGAAAGAGGCCATCCTGGGCTTCTTCAGAGAGATTGGGACTACAGCTCCCAGGATTCCTGAATGGCTGATGGACCACTTGTACATGAAATCCTGATACATCTGGAGCAGAGATGGCATTTTTTTTAATATTCATATTTATATGCTGCCCTTCTCCGAGACTCAGGGCGGCTTACAATTTTTGGAGCGCAACCCAATGCGCTCAGCAATAGCCTTCATTCCATTGTATGTGCCTGCTTATTACTAAGCGGCATTTTTACAAGGTCAGCTAATTGCCCCCAACAATCTTGGGTCCTCAGTTTACCTCCCCCGAGAGGATGGAAGGCTGAGTCAACCTTGAGCCTGGTGGGATTTGAGCCTGCAATAATTACAGGCAGCTGGAGCTAAGTGCTAGGCGTTTAACAGCCTGCACCACCGAGGCTGCATTCAGCAGGTTCTGACCAGTTCTGGAGAACCGGTAGCAGAAATTTTGAGTAGTCCTGAGAATGCCACCTCTGACTGGAGATTTTGCAGTCTCCTTCCCCTGCCACGCCCACCAAGCCACGCCCACAGAACTGGTAGTAAAAAAAAAAATTGGATCCCACCACTGATCTGGAGCTACCAAGTTGGGGGGTTTCCTTAGAAAAATCTATGGATTTGTGCTTAGATGGAGCAACCTAAGTAGAAGGGAGGTAAATGCTAGAAAAAAAACATCCCTGGATAAACAAGGGTTCTAGATTTCTTCAGGGACCTTCATCCAGGAAGCCAGGAGGATTTAGCAGAGCTCAACCACGTATGATGAAAACCAAATATGAATGACAGAATTGGAAGGGCCCTTGAGGTCATCTAATCCAACCCCCTGCTCAAGCAGGAGACCTATATACCACTTCAGACAATCTCTCCAATCTCTTCTTAAAAACCTCCAGTGTTGGAGCCCCCACAACCTCTGGGGGTGAGTCATTCCACTGGTTCATTGTTCTCATCGTCAGGAAATGTCTCCTTATTTGAGCCACGCATCTCTTATGGGTGGTTGAATTGATTTTCCTACACACAACAGGGGGTACGACTAGATGATCCTTGAAGTCTCTTCCAACTCTGTGTCAAAGAGCAGCAAGGCAGAGGGGTTCCAACGACAAGACTTCATAGGGACTATGAGCTAATTGGAAGATGACCGTATCATATTTGCTTGCTCATTGGCATATTCTGGAAGGTACCATAGAACAATTTTATCTTCGAAACCCAAGATTTTTCACTCTCTAAGCCTTGACGTCTTCTCATCAGGATGTTCTTGAAGCCAACATTAGATTTTAGGAAAATCTTCTCCCATTCATTGACTTTTCCTTGTTGTCAAATGCTGCAACCATCATAAATACATGCCGGTTACACTCAGTGCCCAGATTTTCATCACATGACCCTGGGAATGGCCATAAATGCAAAGGCCGGTTGTAAATCACATTTTTCAGCACCATACTAACTATGACCAGTTGCTAAACAAGTGGTTGTAAGCCCAGGACTACCTACCTGTATGCTGAACTTTGAGTTGGAAAAGAATGAATGAATGAATGAATGAATGAATGAATGAATGAATGAATTCTTTATTGACCAAATATGATTATACACACAAGGAATTTGTCTTGGTACATGTGCTCTCAGTGTACATTTTTAAAAAAGATACATTTGTCAAGAATCATAAGGTACAACACTTAATGATAGTCATAGGGTACAAATAGGCAATCAAATCATACTAGGAGACAGTCAATATAAATCGTAAGGATACAAGCAACAAACTTACAGTCATACAGTCACAAGTGGGAGGGGTGGGTGATAAGGAGTGATGAGAAGGTTAATAGTAATACAGACTTTGTAAATAGTTGGACAATATTGAGGGAATTATTTGTTTAGCAGAGTGATGGCGTTCAGGAGAAAACTGTCCTTGTGTCTAGTTGTTCTGGTGTGCAGGGCTCTATAGCATCATTTTGAGGGAAGGAGTTGAAACAATTTATGTCCGGGATGTGAGGGGTCTGTAGATATTTTCACAGCCCTCTTTTTCTAATTCCCATGAAATGCCAGGAAGTCTGTAGTAAGTACCTTTGGAAAATCAGCCCTATCTTACTTGCTAATGTTGCTAAAACCATGGATAGAAGCGCAATCCTCAGAAGTTTAGCTTAGTCTGTGCAAAGTTTTTTTCCCCTTTCTATTTTTAATTATTCAGAGAGCCACCCAGGAGAGGATCTATGTGAACGTTTTGTTGTGATAGTCTGATAAGAGGCAACACAGAGAAAGTGAGAGGAAGGTATCAAAAGAGACTAAATTAAAGGTGCTTGAGGTTCAGCTAATTGGAGGGAGGGGGAAACCCAATTATTTTCCACCAGTAACTTCGTTTTTGCCTAAAATACTAGCA
Organism: Naja naja; assembly: GCA_009733165.1. NCBI lineage: Eukaryota > Metazoa > Chordata > Lepidosauria > Squamata > Elapidae > Naja > Naja naja. Next base: position 30,111,011 of record CM019156.1, on the reverse strand, counting down.
AATACTTTGGTTGAAAACGCCCCTTTGTCACAACACGCAACATAATTTGAGATGATTAACTGTTCTTTTTGCTTAAAAAGAGGCTTGAAAATGCAGGTAATTGTTTGCTTTTTGATTGCCAAGGGAATAATCAGAACTGCAAGATGGCATGTCAAAGAGAGCAGACCGACAAGTGTAAACTAATTTACACATCTTATTAAACATAATTTTTTTTAAAAAAAAACAAACAAACTGAAAAGCAGAGAGGAAAATCTACAAGTAGGTAAAGCACAAAGGCCAACTCTGTGAATGTTTATCTGCTGCTGAAATACTTAACAGCGCCTGAATGGGAAATCCAAGTGACACAACCTTTACACACTGATTTACACACTGTGCTAAGTTCTAAGGCTGCTTTTTTGGTTTTAGCATGCTGTGAAACCCAGCCAATCGTGGCTCGTAAATCATGATTTATGGCTTAGGAGAGTGTTTCCCAGCCTGGGCACATACTCTTGATATGTGGACCAACTCCCCAAATTCCCATTCCTTCAGTTGTGGGATTTGAAATGTATTAAGGATGCCTGGTTGGCTTATCACAATGTATAAACCAAGGTGGTACAGTTTGCCCAAGAGTCATGAGTAAAATAAGCTATAATGTAAGGTAAGATCCAGTTTGTCCCCACCTCTGCTTTCTTAACAAGCTTAAATTCATGAACTCACCTTAGTTTTCTGGTTTTTATTCATCACAATCCATTAGAACTGCACCAGTACTATTCATGGAGCAGAGATATTCCATGAGCATATTCTAGAAGACCCCAAAGTGCTTTCAGTGTTCATTGTGGACTGTTGTAGCTTGCAAACACTCCTTAAGACAGTCCTATGTAGGGCACATTGCAGTTATCCAACCAGGAGGACAAGCATGAATTACTGTGAGTAACTCATGTTTTAGATTAGGTTCTCCAACCTTGACAGCTTTTAAGACTTGTAGATCTTAATTCCTGGAATTCTGAAAGTTGAAGCCCACAAGTCTTAAAATTGCCAAGGTTGGACACTTATGTTTAGATCTTTTGAATGTAAATAAATATGTCCATGAAGATTCTCAGTCATCCAGGTCATAGTTGTCCCAAAGGTGCTTTTTCAGAGCTGAAGAATCTTCTTGGATTAGAAGCAAAACGTCTTCAAAGAAAAACCAGAAAAAACCTTATTTACCTTTGGGTAAATAAGTACAGGATTCTCACAAATGCCTTCTGTCATAAATCTGGACATAGTGATTTATTCAGCACACTATGGTTAAACAAACCATGTTTTAATTAACATGGGAACCCAACCTTACTTTCTAAGCATATCCTCTACCACTGATCCTGGCTCCCTCCTTACACACTTTAATCATTAAAATTTGTTAATAATTCTAACGATCACAGCTTATTCAGATAGGCAAAGAACTAATCGAGATCCCTCCAAGAGGGCTATGCATTACCTATCCATTCCCCAAAATCTTCAGGCAGATTTGGGACAGCCTCCAATTGGAAAACCTGGAATGCCACAGCAAATTAGGGTAGACAGGATTTAGCCAGGTGGGTGAAGGATCCCACTTACGCTACGGCAATTTCTTGCCATTTGGGGCGACAGAACAAATACAAACCATTTTTCAAATCACACATTTCAGGGATCGGTGTCTTGCAATTACCGCTGCGTTTTCCTTTGCAGGGATGACATTAGTGTCAGAAGAGGCCACAAGGAGCATCAACTGTCAAACCCCACCAGGAGATGAAAGAATATTGGGGCATTACTTCCCTTTGGTTGGCGGGGAAAATTGCTTCATATTTGTATCACACCGATACAAAAGTTAACAGATACCATCACAACAAATACGATACAACCGCAGAGAAGTGAGGTTGGTGGCTCGACAAGTGAGAGATCCTTCTTTCTCTCTGAAAAAGCGAACCACGCATCCGAAAGTTGTCAAACCACCTTCTACAGTTCAGCTACAGCTTTAAGTAAGCTGAGACAGGGTTCAGTTTTACATGTAATGCTAAGCCACGTTTAAACATGGTTTAGAGCCGTATGGATTCCTAACCCCCATGTTATTTCAATGAAAGTCAGAAGCTGGGTCATCTTCTGTTGATGGTCTTCAGATGTCCTCTTGTCTGTGTTATCCATCTAGACAGGAGGCTAAACTTTAGCCAAACCAAAGTTCCTGAAAGGTTCATAGACTCAGTTGGCTTAGATGTGCTCTCCGCTGTAAAATTGACTCATTTATACTTTCGGTCTCTCTCGGTCTACTGAAGAACACCCCAATATAAAATGATCAACGTCCAGGAGAGATTACAAAAGCACTTAGGTGAATCTTCCAGTGACTTTTTTTTCTCACTTTCCCTTCCCAACCAAATTTATGCGTTTGGCATTAACTCAGTTGCAACAGGTGGCAAGCTTGTGTGGGACTTAGTTTATGAGCAGCTTTGCTAGACTTCACCCACACTCAGAAGATCTGTAATCATTTGTCTGTTTGCAAAGCAACATGAGACAACTGTGGCCCATTAACTACATTCAAAATAAAAGTCTTTCGTGATATTAAAATCTGTCATTTAATACTGAAAAAAGTTGGTTTTGTAAGGGAGATGAATTTTGGCTACTTTGACTAAGAGCATGAAGAAGTTTTTGTTTGGTCATGCGGCCCCACAGTTCCAGTAGACGACCATGTCTTCTCCTAGAGTAGCTGTGAACCATCTTTCTGTTATTGTTGCAACCATCATTGTAGTATCTCTTCATCAAAAAAAATAGATGCCAGTGTAAAACAGGTTCTCTAATAGTTCCACGGTGACATGAACTTACTATTGCTGTCTATCATTTTACGAACCTAGTAACGATTTATCCAAGGCTGTATCGCCATTTATTCGAAAACACAGTCCATCTAAACAAGTGATTGTCTAATGCTATTGAAAATCACTTTGAATTTCTTGGGCTGTTGGTTGGCCAGTAAGGAAAGTTAATCGATAAAACATGAACGGAGACTATAAAAAATAAAATAGTTTACCAACTTTCAAAACCCCTTTTGAAAGAGGCTCTGCATATACTCTATGACAGGAGTCTATTGCAACTTGTAGAAACATTACCCAAAACAGAAAAACAAGTGTTCCCTCCAGGTTTGCTGTATTCATGTCCAAAGTTAATTGTAAAAAACAAAACAAAACACAATTGTACAGATTATCTGTCAAAATACCTTTAATCGTGGTAGCCCTAGCTGGACAGAAACTAAAATTGATGTCACTCAACAACAATAATAACATTGATGTCTAAAATTGATGTCACTCAACAACAATAATAACATTAAATCCCTATGCTACCCGATTCCCAACAACTCTGGGTAGTTTACAAATCATTAAAAACATTTAAAAACATGGAAGAATTCAAAGAAACACCGAAATAATGCAAAACAAAGAAAGAGCATTGATGATCCTTAACAAAACCTACCTGATAAGAGTTGCTAGTGGAGGAAGGATTCATACACATGGATGTGAAATGCCTAATAATGCAACACCTATTATGGATGTTTGCTTGCCTTTAATTTTATACAAGAAGAGAAATCTGGTAAATCTCATTGCAGAGCTTCCAGAGAAGAGTTCCTTAGAGGGCATCTATCACCACTCTGGAGTTCTTGTTAAATGAAGAATATTACCTGCTACCCTGCAGCCCTCGTGCCTTGCCCCTAGAATACCCCCACCCATTGGCAGGCACTTGATAGGGAAGCCTACCCTGAGCATGTACTACCATGTTTCCCCGAAAATAAGACCTACCCTGAAAGTAAGACCTAGCACTATTTTCTAAACCTGCCCTAATATAAGACCTACCCCGAAAATAAGACCTAGTGTAAATCTCCAGTTCCAGGAAGACTTTTCAGGGAGCAACCGTGCACCCGCGAAACACCCCCCCTACACACTCACACCCACTATTTGGCACCATAAATATATAAGACCTACCCCGAAAATAAGACCTAGTGTGTTTTTGGGAGCCAAAAAAATATAAGACAGTGTCTTATTTTCGGGGAAACACGGTAATGAGGTCGCAAACACTGGGATTAAAATATATATTTCTACCAATCAGAAATTGAAATGCCTCAAAATGCCCCAGCATTCCATTTCAAATAAAGGTAAATTTCTCCCAGGCTTCTGAATTCAGAACATCTCTGTTCAGATGCTATTTTGGAGAATTCGGTATGACAAGCAGCATTAGCTGGTGTCACAAGGACAGTATCATCAACGGCTCGGAGAAGCATCTCCTGGTATGTGAATAGGTGGACTAAATTGGAGCAGACCATAGAATAATCGAGTTGGAAGGGATTTTGGAAGTTTTCTAGTCCAAACCCCTGCTCAGATGGGAGACCTTATACCATTCTGGATAAATGGTTGTCCAGTCTCTTTTTGAAAGCCTCCAATGATGATGGAACACTCACAACTTCTGAAGGCAAGCTGCTCCATGGGTTGATTGCTCTCAAAGTTAAGAAGTTTCTCCTTTGTTCTAGATTGCTTTTCTCCTTAATTAGTTTCCATCCATTATTTCTTGTCCTGCCTTCTGGTGCTTCAGAGAGTAGGGTGAGTCCCTCTTCTTTGTAGCAGCCCCTCAAAATACTGGAATACTACTATCACATCCTTCTTAGTCCTTCTTTTCACTAGACTAGACATACCCAGTTCCTGCAACTCTTCTTCATATATATATATATATATATATATATATATATATATATATATATATATATATATATACATTTATATCCTTCTCCGAAGACTCAGGGCTGCTTACAATTTTGGGATACAACCCAATGCTCAGCAATAGCCTTCATTCCATTGTATATGCTTGCTTATTACTAAGCGGCATTTTTACAAGGTCAGCTAATTGCCCCCAACAACCTTGGGTCCTCAATTTACCTACCCCGACAGGATGGAAGGCTGAGTCAACCTTGAGCCTGGTGGGATTCGAGCCTACAGTAATTGTAGACAGCTGGATCTTAAGAGCAGGCATTTAACAGCCTGAGCCACCAAAGCTCTAGTCCCCTAATCATCTTCATTGCTCTTCTCTGCACCCTTTCTAGAGTCTCAGCTATCTTTTTAAATATTTTGGTGACCAGAACTGGATGCAATATTCTGAGTGTGGTCTTACTAAGGCTTTGCAAAGAGCTGCTATGCTGTCACCGAGGTCCAGCTTACAGCCTCAGTGTTGAGGACCGTCAGATGTTGGAAACCAAGAAAGGACATTGCAGTGCAAAAATGATGTAGGGCATCAACCTGCAAAGGTGCGTTACAGACTCAGCCTGCAGAATGGGGGAGAAACCAAACATTCATCAACGTACATCTAGAAATGTTGAGAGTCCCAACTAAGCCTTCCTCAATGTTAGGTCAGATCTTGGCTTCGGGTTCATTTCTCGGCACAATTAGTGTACTTTTCAATAGGATCAAAAGTGATGCTTTCCCCTTGTTAACTTTGCCCGCTCTATGATCTATGCTGGGTGAGGGTCTTTTCATTTTCTTCTCCTTTTTAGCAGGCTCAACTAAAGCTGCTTTAATTGGATGATTTTTTTTTTACCAGCTTGGCTTACATTATGATTTGGCACAGTTTTTAGTGTTCTCTGCTGGTTTTTTTTATTTAAAGAAATGGTATTACTTTTATGATTATTGTAAGCCACCCTGAGAGTTTTATTAAGCAGAAAGGTGGCATTAAAACACCCTTTTAAACCAAACATAAGATATTCTACTCTTTAAAACTGCCATCAAATGGGAATTTCTCTGCAATAAAACCAGCATGTTTTGCTCACAAATCTTTCATTAACACCTGCACAACAGGTATCTCCACCTCAGTGCCCTCTGCAATGAATTCCTACACTGACCCGGAGCAGAATTCCACTAAAAGCTACAGAGCCTCACACACCATTTCAATGCTTTTATTCAATAAACCACCATTTACAAACTACAGTTTAATGTGACATGTGAACCATGCCCATCATAATCAAGCCAAACTTCTAATGACCTCCTTTGCAAATAGCTACTGAATGGACATTTTATATTCAGACACCTTGTTTTTCTGGAACTTTTAAAGGAACAAATTTGTATAGTTAAACCAGAGAAAAAGTCTGCAGAAGGTATTAAAACCAGAGATCTTAATGTACTAACAAGATCCAACCAAAACTTCCCAAATATCCCCTAGTTGGAAAGAAAAGATTAGTTCCTCATCAATGAGGACTTCAAAAAGTAGAACCAAGCCTTTTCTTAAAAATACATTGAGTAAAGAACATTTTGATGTTCAAAGATCTTTATTGGAAAAGTGTTGTTGTTTTATTTTGCTCTTAAACAGGGACATCCCCAGGAGAAGGGGTGGGAAAGGAAAGTACAGGGGCTGCCAAGCATCAGACTGAATTCCCACCCTTTTTTAAGGCAGAAATTTCTCTTTAATATCTACTACTTCCAGAACTTGGTTCTCAAATCTACTCCTACTCCTTGCTTGGAGAAGAGAGTCCTTCAAAGGACCAGATGTAACTCAGCTCCCCAGAGGTGAATGTTTGGCCCAAGGATCTGTTCCATCTTTGTTGGCCAACCAGTTCTTCCCCTTTCAGGTTGCAGTGCCCTAAATTTTATCTTGATTATTTTCTCCAGCCCTGGGAAGGGACATAAAGAAAAGGTTGTGCAGGTTTTCTGTTTCAAGCGTACAGGTAGACTTTCTTGAATGACTGTTTGCAGTTACACCTGAAAAACTCATTTTATGACCAATCCTTGTACTGATGACCATTGCAGGTCTGCAAAGCAAAGCAAAGCTGAATGAAGGTCATAAGCACTGTTACCGTTTCACTTAGTTGAACAACCGAGATGTAGGCCCCCATGGCGGTCACTAAATGAGAATGTCCCACATATGTCATCATCTTGACGCTTCTGCAGCGGTAAAGATGAGGCTGTGAGAAGCAACTCAAGTACTTTTTTTTCATTCTTCTGGGAGATCTTGCAACTGCATGTTGAATTTCTAAGACTGGTTCTGGCAGGGCTCCCTTGCAACCATCGGAAATAAAAATGGAGATTCCACATGAATGTAGCTCTGCATCTATCAAATTCAGCAGCCAAGTGTCTTTGGTGGCTTCTATGCACTTCTTTGAAAAATGTCTCTTCCTCAACTTATTGCCTTTTTGTGTACATGGACTGAGAGAAGAGATGAATGTTGAATGCTTCCTACGTTGCCAGCTTTTGTTCCCTGCCATCTATATTTGCCTTAGATGTTTGTCAACATATCCCCTCGTTTTGATGTGAAACGAAGAAGAGAAGAGGGAGAAAAATGGAAAGAAACCAATAATTTAATATACATTTTTTCTGCCATGCAGCCATAGGGAACAAAGGCTGACTTAATACACTTTTATATATTAAGTTCCACATTGTTTCATCTGCCTTAATACATATTGTTTTATGTATTTTTTTAAAGCTTTGTATAGCTTTCATGTTTGAGCTCTGAGCCTCTCACAAAGCACTTACATTCTAAAAAGGTGGGCTGTAAATATTTAAAAAGAAAAACAATTCATTAGCATTTCTACATCTGGGCTAAGAAACAAAACCCTAGAAACAGGAAGCATTCAATTAAAGGCACCATTTTTTGCTTGAAGGTTTGGATGAAATGGACTCATCCATTTCAGGATGGATGACCCCTGAAATTGCCCTTTCTTTGGAATTTATCGATGTCAAGTCAACCACGATTCTACCACTGACAATACTGAAATATAAACCTATTATCTGTCAAGCACAGATATATCAGGAGTCCAAGCAATTCAAATGAATCTATAGGTTTAGTGTATGCTAACACTCTCTACAAGAATCTGAACTACTAATTGTCAAAGTGAGTTGGAAGTAGAATTCAAGAGGGGAGTTGGAATTCAAGAGGGGCTGGACTTTAGATCTCTTGTGGGCATTTGAGACTGATAACATATTTGACTCCTCCTCTCTCAGGCTCAGCTTGGATATCTCCTACTTTACCTGCCCTTCCAGCCTTTGTCCATGAAATTAAGAGGGATCATGTTGTTTGTTGGCTTCTGGGTTGACCATTATGAAAAATAATTTGGATGGCAAGTGTTTTGAAAAACGAGAAAGCTATCGGAAATTAAGGGTGGATACATGCAACAAAGAGTTTGCATATTGAACATAAATTTTACTGGTTGGTTTTTACAAAAATTATTCAACCATCTGCTGGCCACAATAAAACCATTATGCGCTGTAGAACAAGGTTTATAGCTCAGGATATAAATCTAGTTATATTCAATAAACTACAATTTAGCACAATGCATGAACCCATTTTTTCTCAAGAATTTAAAAATCATCTACATATTACACAAACCATGTTACTATTCTTTGGCTATTATAGGCAGATCTTCTTCTCTGCAAGAGATAGGTGTGATTCATATCTTGAGCTAAGCCTTGGCTCTCATTGAAAAAGACACAATAGGTTGGGATCATACTCACTAAACAATAAAGCATTGTTTGCAAAACCACAAGACCTGGTTCACATATTTTACTAAGCCCAAACCAACCGAATCTCAGCAAACGGAGCCCAAAGCGTGAACCAGACCTCTTTACCTGAAAGGATGAGGCAATTAACTTTGAAAAATTGTTAATAAAGCAAATTCTCAGGTTGGTAATTTGAATAGCAATTAAAAGAGTAGCTGGGAGAATAATGAAGGAAGGTCATACCAACTCATTTTGAAAGTACAAATAACCGTAGGAGGTAGGGTGAACCTGCCCAATCCTGGTTTCCTCTCCCAGTTGACTTCCAAAACAAGGTTGATCCCTTGCTTAGCGTGTTCTGTTTTATCTGCGTGTAGGATGAAAACACCATTTGGTTTTTATTCAAGGCCAATATAGGATTGCCACTCAAATATGATTTGTGGATTTGGCAGCTCTTCCTGAACCCCAGAAAAAGCTTCTAAGAGATAGTAATTGGTGAATCCACTTCTTCTTGGTCCACATGCCTTGAACAGGGGAAAAATGCAGCCTGGTTGAGGGTTTCATTTACCGAGCTATTAATGAAACATAAAACAGATGTGGGAGACACTGGATGACTAATAGGAACTCTGCTATATATTTATCTGCTGAATCAAGAGCTTAAATGCATCAGAAGCACAAAGAGTAGACTCCTTTTTGCCAGTTTTAGGTCCAATTCATTCTATTATTAAGGAAGATTAAATGGAAGTTCTCACAAGTGAATTACAATATAAAGCAGCATTTCTTATTCTAACCATGCATGCTATGAAGGAAAAGTTCATCTTATGTAATCTGATCATCTTATATAAAGTTTTTGAAAAACTGTTACAGAAGCTAATCAGCCTTACTGGGGCTACTTAGGATCTTAACTAGAGGTATCTTATCTACTCAGTGTTAACCCTTCACTTTTCCTGGAGACCTCATGGACAGAATGTGAGCTCCTAGAAAAAAAAGAATGCTGCAGTAGCCAGAAGGAATCTTAGTAAAACCTTAGTAAGGCAACACCTAGAGTTACTGCATCCAATTTTGGTCACCACATTATAAAAAAGACGTTGAAAATCTAGAAGAGGGCAGAGAAGAGCAACCAGGATGATGAAGGGACTGGAGGCTAAAACATATGATAGATGGTTGCAGGAACCGGGCAAGGCTAGTCTAGTGAAGAGAAGGACCAGGGGAGATAGGATAGCATCTTCCACTATTTAAGGGGCTGCCACAGAGAGGAGGGGGTCAAGCTATTCTCCAAAGCACCTGAAGGCCAGACAAGGAATAATGGGTGGAAACTGACCAAGGAGAGATTCAATCTGGAAATAAGGAGCAATTTTCTGACAGTGAGAACAATCAACTGATGGAACAGAAGTTCAGGAGTTGTGGGAGCTTCATCCCTGGAAGCTTTCAAGAAGAGACTGGACTGCCCTCTGTTAGAAATGGTATAGGGTCTGCTTGGGTGGGGGCTTGGACTAGGTGACCTACAAGGTTCCTTCCAACTCTGTTAATCTGTAAAAAAAATCCTCAACAACCTGGTTAGACTGCAGACAGAGATAGGCATTCAACACAAACTGTATAGCTTAACCTAATGACTAGGAGAAGAAGAAAAAACCTCACCAATAGGTAGAAGGTCTCTGACTAATTTGCACTGAAGAACTTGCCCATCTCCAGAACTTCATTGAATTTGGATCCCTGGTCCACCAGTAGACAAAATTCAAGGAGAGCAAAATCAGTGGCAGAGACACATGCAGTTCCCAATGTCCGCTTCGCTCTATTGTTTTTTTAAATCTATTTTCCTTCCAGCAATTTGCTAATGAAGAAAGGAGGGAGATGTGGCACTCATTTGGGAGACCTCTTCATTTTTATCAGCTAGTTAGACTCGTCCTCCAAGTTCTCCTTTCTATATGCACAATAGTATGTCTCCTTTTTAATTAACTAAATGATGGCAGTAAATCTTAAACATTCTGCATGAAGAGTCATATATATTGGCCTGATCCCCTGCATATATCTGACTCTATACAACTGCAGGAGAAAAACACACACCAGTATTGATTAGGCAATTCATTATGGATTGCTCTCTACAAAGAGATAAGGAAGGTGGGTTTGGCCTGTGTGTAGAATGGAAGGGCTACTGCCAAGGAAAGGAGTCACAGTTAATCACATAAACAGTATAGTCAACCTAGCATTTAAATATCCAGCTTAAGATAAATTTTTCATCTGACAACAACTTTCCAAATGCATTTTCTGCCCAACCACAGACAGCAATTTAAAAAAAAACACACATTTTCTGCCTTTGAAAACAGTAATGCAACATTTGGTAGGCAACTCAGTTCCGACATGCACATTAAGCAGGGAAGTTACAAAATTCATCATCCTAACAACCAGAATTTGGAGCCTCAAGCTTGATTAATAAGGATCTGAGTAAACCACCTGGGAATTGCTGGTTAGGTCTTAGGAGAGTTGAAATCTAAACCACCGGAGAGCACCAGTTTGCTCACTCCTGATGTCATCATTATTTCTTCATGGTAGATGACTGCAGCCAATTGGTGCATCAGTCTACTAAGTGGAGAGATGCATAGGGTAGTTTTTACTTGATTGGATCAGAGGCGAGCAACTTTGGCCCTCTTATGACCTGAGGACTTCAACTCCCAGAATTCCAGCAAAATCTCTCTGCCATCACCGAGCACAGCCTTAGGAGAAGAGAATGCTGCTTTGCAAAGGCCTTCTCTTCGCCAGAGACATGGCAGCAGCTCAGATTCTCTTGTCACATATATGACGTTGCCTAGCAACGCAGCTCCATGCACAGTCCAAATGCCAGCACAGAAGTCAAACTACGTAATGGAAAAGCCAGAGATACTTTATAATGCTGCATTTATAGAAAGATGTGTGCCAAGCTTCGTGGACACGTAGTGGGAAAATTCATTTAGCATCTGGGCCAACCCAATAGCATCAACCCAGCTCTTGAAGCAGAAAGGTTGGGAAAGAAAGCCAGGCCAGGCAGAGGCTCAGATCATTCCAGGAATCTTCTTTCATTTGGAGTGATCAGCTGAGAGACCTCTTCTTAGATGGTGCAGTCAACAATTGTCCAGTCCTTCAAGACTGCAGAATGGAGGTGAGGACTGGTGCAACTAATTGCTGCTTTATGGAAGAAGGGAAGGAAAGAAGGAAGGAAGGAAGGAAGGAAGGAAGGAAGGAAGGAAGGAAGGAAGGAAGGAAGGAAGGAAAGGAGGAAGGAAAGAAGGAAGGAAGGAAGGAAGGAAGGAAGTCAGAAACACAAGAGATGCTTTCAAGCAAAACCCACATGCCTACTTTCAGTTTACAGCTCCTTGTTCAGGTAAACAAGATGTTCTGGTTAGTAACTGGATTTGTCTGTACTTAGACTTATCTCCTGCAGTGCTGGGATATTTTTCTTCCCAGGCTGTTGGTAGGACCCCTTCGCCCTCCCCAAATGAGCTTCTGTCCTGCTGTTCTTGCCACAAAAACAACATTCGCAATGAGAAGCAACGAAACGTCACTTGATCAAGTGAAACGCAATCATGCAGAATTTTCTCTTGGCAGCCACAACCTAAATCTCTGCAGAATGAGGACTGAATGATTAGGGAGTCTCTCTCTCTCTCTCTCTCTCTCTCTCTCTCTCTCTCTCTGGCTTGGAGATAAACCTTCCCTTCCACACCACTTTCAAGAGCTTTCTTTTATTGCTTACTAGATGAGCGTTTATTAAAACCTCAGGAAATAACTAATTTACATCCAATGAAGACTCAATGCTGTTGTAGTTAACACACTTTCTGTTGGAAAAGGAGAGAAGGCAATTTTTGTAATAGGAGATGGGGCTGGCTCAGTCTTTTACTGTCAACAGTGGGGATGGCCCTCCCTTTCCTGAACATCTCTTCTTGACAGAATATGATTTTCTGTTATTATTTTCACAAATGCCAACCTTGACATCCCAACATTCTGAACTGATCAGGCACAATTGAGAGAGTAGCCCTTTTTTCTCCTTAATAATAATTTGAGGTTGCAGCTGTCCATGTCAAATTACATCCGCTCCATTCTGGTTATGATACTGAATTTATATTCAGCAGCTCAGGGATCTTCTTAACATCAGTGGACTTAAAACCATAGCCTGTAGGGTCCTAATGCAAAGAATGTCAACATAGCAATCATAGCAAGAATTTTCCCTGGAAAAGGAGTGTCATACCCCTGTCAGAATCTGATTCAGAGGGGGAGGCCGAGCAGCTGACAGGGAGTGGGAGTGTGGCTCCATTGGATGTGGAAGAAACTGGGGAAGGGCAAAGGCCGGCTGGTCAGAGCAAGGGAGAGGTAGAACAAGGGAGAGGGAATTCAGAGGAAGACTCAGGGCCACCCCTCTTCATCCTAGGGCATGCAGGGAGGAATGGAGAAGGGAGCAACATGAGTTGCATGGCTTACGAGGGAGGAAAGGGCCCTGGTTCCCTTCATTAGCTGCAGCTGGGAACACAGTGTTTAAAAAGGGAAGCTGCACACAGCAAAGTTGTTGGAAGCAAATGGTGAGTTATCTGTTATTGTCGAGGCTTATCTGGGTTCCTGGCATCTTCCCAACTGTGTGTGTTTTGCTGGCCTTTCAAGTCTGCAATTCCTTCTCCTGCCCTGTCAAGTTAATTTCTGCAGCATGGTTTGTGTGGATTTTTATTTACAGTTTGTATGTACTTCGTTTTCAGACTGAATTTCCTCCACTTAAAGACTCTTCTTGGGAGAGTTTTTTCTCCAGCCGAAGGTAACCTGGACATTGGGGGCAAAGTTGGAGGTATTAAAGGGACTTTTCTTGCTTATTTGACTGTGTTGCCTTTGTGCCACGCCCCGGGTCATCACAAGGACTGTCACTTACTGGGTTTAGGAACTGGACTTTTAGGCCACAAAGGTCATGGAAAGTTATTGGCTGAGCATTCATCATACTCATAACCTTCAGTAGTTGGTTCTTTGGACTTCCAGTTAGGAGGCTTTAAAACACACATCCAGTGTTTGCCAGGGGTTCTGAAATTCACCTGTTGCATTTCTGAGGAACCCAATGTGCCATGGATGTTGGTTTATAAAACCAAAATAGGCAAGGAAAAGCATGCATCTCTCTGTCTAGGTTTTACAAGACGCATGATTGCAATGCTCAGCCATTGTCACACCAGGTTTCAAATTCATGGATAGACCTATTTCAGCTACTTCTGCCCCTTCTGCATCCTATATTCCCAAGTGCCAGTGGAAGGGCTTAGGATGAGCTATTCTGACATAGCAGCTTATACTGTATTTTGGGGGGAGGGGTGTCTCATTTCCAGATGTTTAGCGAGTCCTCCTTTACTGATGAACATCTGAAAGCCTTTGCAGCACTCTGCATGGCCCCATCCCCATTTTGCCAGCTCCCCACTGAAAGCTGCAAGGATCCAAATCAAAAATAAACTCATTCCAGTGTAGATAGCTTACATTGCCTATATCCCCCATCATTTAAATGCACTCTGCATATTAAATTATGTGCAGGCTAGTCTTCCTTTCAGGAATATGCTTTTAACATCACAATACACTCTAAGATAAATGCATGAAAAAAAAATCTGGCAAAAAGATTTCTCCCACACAATGCTGCTTTCCTTTATTTTTTTTTTAAAAAACAGGTCAATGTTCATTTTTATCTGGGAAATAACATATTGAGATTTCTCTTTTACTTCTTAAAAACAAGGAAGGTTTTATTAAAACCTTATCCGGGTTTCCCCATGGGTTGCAGAGAATAAGCCCCCAAACAGTTTCATTTCTTCTTCTGTAGATGAAAGAAAGATAAGCAGCTTTGGTTACTTGTTTGACTAATGCAGATGGGATTTCAACAAACTAACAGCATCCTGCACCAACTTCCAACTGCTCAAAGAAGAAATTCAGTGCCTGCAGATCTCTCTCTCTTTCTCTCTGTCTCTCTCTCTGTGTCCTTCTGTCTCTGTCTCTCTCTGTATATGTCTCTGTCTCTCTCTTTCTCTCTGTCTGTCTGTCTGTCTGTCTCTGTGTGTGTGTGTTTCTCTCTTTTCTTTTCTGTTGTTGAAACCCTGCTGCTGCCAGAAACAGGAGTTAGGAAGTGTATTTCCAAAATTATAAAGGGCTTGGCAGGAGGATTGAGTCTCATTAATGTCCAGGCCCCATTTTTGATAGTAGTAATTGTACAATTCTGGAAAGATCTTCACATCCACTCTCAAAAATAATGCTAACACCAACATGTCTGGCTGGATTCATTCCTAAATGAGATTTCTGTTCCCTGATATGGCCCAAAGAGATTCCCTCCAGCAAGCTGACCAAGAAGACATCACAGAAATTGTGGAGTTGGAAGGAACCCCAAAATGATCTAGCCCAACTCTTCTGCAGTGTGCAGAAAACCCCATAAAACCAACTTCAAGAGGTGGTATTCAGCCTCCTCTTAAAAAGCTTCTTGAGGTGGGAATCCACAACCTTCACAGGAAGACTTTTCCCCTGGTGTACAGACCTCACTGTCAAGAAGTTTCCCTTGAAATCTGAGTTGCAGAAAAATGTACCTGTGGGTCAAGATTCAATCCCCAGGCAGAGTTAAGAAAGTCTGCAGTTTGGAAGTCTTGAAGATCTGCTGGTGGCCAATGTAAAAAAGGACTAAGGTAGCTGGGCCTAAACTGAGATTCAATGAAATGCAGTTGTCTTGGTTTCGTCTCTCCATTATGAAAAGCTCATGGAGGAAGTCAGGCCAGATCCTTCAGCCATTTGGTGCCGAGGGAAGGTCAGGACCCTGGACAGGGACAGCAGTGCAGATTCAGCCACCAGGACTCATGTTCAGGACCATGGGCAGCAATCAGGGGGCCGGCTGAGACAGAAGAGATCTCAAGACACAACAGCCAGAAAGATTGTGAGAAATTTCTAGTAGGAATACACAAAGCATCACATTTCACCAAACCTGGATTCAGTACGAATCTGGTGCTGCACATCTCAAGATGATCGAAGCAATATATGTATAATCTCTCTGCTATCTTGAAATCTGGCTAAAAGCCATGATACCAAATGCACAAATAAGAAGTTATGAACATCCATAGTTCATGGCATTGAACACAGTCTCTGTCCAGGACACCTGACACTGCGAGTAGAATAGAATGAGACTTCCGGACTTTCTATTATCTATCTATCTATCTATCTATCTATCTATCTATCTATCTATCTATCATCTATCTATCTCAGAACACACACAATATAGGAAGCTCAGTTTTGGCTCTGGTTCACAATAAACTGGAAGCATCTGCACTTATTTAGCAGAAGTGGTAGGAATATGGTATTGGTGGCATACTCGGAAAAGGGGGGGAAATGACACCATACCTACTGCCACCACCAATTTCCCTCAGGTGTTTTCTGGCCATCGTTGGAGTACACACAGGGATGGGATTCTCTCGGTTTGGACCAGTTCGGGTGAACCCCTAGTTCCGATGATCAGCTGGCTCTGAACTGATTCGCTCTGATGAGCATGTGGGCCCACCCTGCTCTTTCCTGTGCTTTATTTCATCTTTTTAGAGCACAGCTGATTCGTGCAGTAGTGGTTTGCCATGCCTCAGCTGTTTTATTCACAGGGGCTGCAGTTGAAGGTAAGTATTAGAGCTGAACATGGGCTTTTTAAAACATGGAGAGCGTGTGCGGAGTGTGTGTTTGGCGTGTGCATGCTCACCGAATCAGTTGTTACAGCAGTTGAATCGCACCACTGAGTACAAGTTCTGTGGCCGTGGCTTGATGGGCATGGCTTGGATTGGTGGGCGTGGCTTGGTGGGTGTGGCATGGTGTGGCTTGGTGGGTGTGACTTGGTAGGCGCTGCAGGGGAAGGATACTGCAAAATCCCCCTTCCCTCCTCAGCCCACTAACCTGCTTTCCAGCTCCGTTTTCCTGTGCAGGGCAACCAAGAGACCCAGCCAATCAGCTGGGACTTGGGAGGCAGAGAACAGATGGGGGTGGGGACAGTCAGAGGTGGTATTTGCCGGTTCTCCAAACTACTCAAAATTTCCTCTACCGGTTCTCCAGAACTGATCCGAACTAGCTGAATACCACTTCTGGTACAAGTTGGTAAAGCGAGGCTCGGCTAGAAATTTTCTTTGGGCTCTCTTTTGGCCTTGTGGATGTTATTTCACAAGATCTGCTTCTCTGCGCTGAGAGAAGCTTAAGACAAGATGCTGTTTGTAATCAAATGCGAAGCAGGAAACGAAGCCCACTCACGAGCTAACAAGAATCCCACAGAAGGGAAACAAGAGGCCCTTATCAGAGCCAGGACAGCAATGGCATTGTTTCGCTTTTCCTTCGGCGGACTAGAAGAGCAATTTGTCACTCTTTAAAGTGCTAAATGGCAAGAAGCAGGATTCTTATGACTGATGAAACATCATGCTTAATGCGGAGCAGGAAAGTTACAGAGAGAGCCATTTTTTGGAGGAGGCCAACAAGCACAATTAGTCTTTAAGTTACAACTGGTTGCTTAACCAGTTATGATGGACCTCCCCAGAGCTACTTACCACCCAGGAAAGGAGAATATTTGTAGCTCAGGGTTGAAATGAGGGGGTCCCTGGTACTCTTTGTGCTTGGTGGTTTTCTTGCAGACGTTTCATGACCCAACTAGGGAACATCATCAGTTGATGTTGTAACCAACATGATGAGCTTGGTAATAAAATGTCTGCAAGAAAACCACCAAGCTTAGCACCAAGGACCCCTCGTATAACCCATTTTTGGAATCACAATGGCTGTATTTATACACAAACATACAGTCATGTGATTGCATTTTGGATGGTTAGCAACCAGCTCATTTTTAGAGCTATTTGTGATTTGCTACTTTTGGAGGTTCCCAATGTTCTTGGGGGGGGGAATACCCATTGGGGTACATGAAGTCTCTTAATGAAAGCAATCATAACTTTGAATCTAATCATTTACGACTGCAATGACTTATAACCATAATTCCAGGCTCAATTGCAGTCATAAATTGAGGACTACCCATAAGGTCATTCAGCCAGGCTGTGATGTAGGCAGGTGGCAGGAAAGATCAAGAGATCCTGGAGAAATCTGGAATCCTTCAGAATCCAGTAAAAGCATGGATATTTTTTTTCATCTTAGTGGACAATATTTTAGTTGCCAACTATATGTGGCTTCCAAGAAGCATGTGATGGACAGCTTCACCACCTTTGCACCTTCTACTGTATATGTTTTGACCCTTAAAAAAAACCAATCCCACTGTACATTCCTTGGTATGAATTTAAAACACCTCCAAGCACAATAAAGGTGAGAAGGCTCGTGGCATTGGAGACGGTTCATTTGTCAGATGGTGACAGGCTTGTTATGAGGATGGAGCTGTAGGTGCTGAACTTGGCCTTGCTTGACAATTAAGTAATTAGCAGAAGAAAAATAATCCCATTTACTTGGGAATGTCAGCACCGAGAAGTATAACCTTACCCATAATGTTTTGTTTACCTGAACTGATGGAGTTCCCATTCTCATTCCATGTGAGTTTGTTGTGTGCGCAGGATCTGCGTTTTCTTCAAGCGTTGATTGGCCTTGGGGTATTTCCTTACGGGCGGATGGAAAGATCCTAATCCTAGAAAGGGCGAAAACCAGACCATATGGCCTTTCCTCAGAGACAGTTGTGTATATTCATAACTTTTTGGCAAATCGCACAAGCCAGCCTTTCTCCCACCCCCTGCAATTTTTCAAGAAATGAATCTTTGCACTTTGGCTGGCTCTGCCTTGGCAGGATTAAAGAAGAAGAAAAAGACCAACTCATTTGCTGGCATTGGAAAATGTCAGAGATACACAGTCTGTCTGAATAAGTCAAAACTAAATGGCCCCCAACATCCTTCTCCTTCTCTTCCGTCTTCTCTCAGTTCCAAATTGATTAGCAGCCACAAGCTATTAATGATACCTGCTTCTCATTCTCCTGATCCTTTCCTCCTCTTTCTCTTCCTCATCCCATTTGACAGTTCCTTATATTATTATTATTTTAATATTTGAACTGGTAGTCATGAGGGGCAGCCATATCAATCGTATTTTATTTTACTTTACTTCACCGCATTGGTTTGGTAACCAACAGGGACCGGTTGCAAGTGACCTTTTTCGGTGCTAAATAAATGGTTGTAAGTTGGGGAGGGGAGAAGGGAGAGGGGAGAGGAAGGGGAGAGCATGAAGGCAGTTTCAGCCTCTGTTTTCTGCAGATCAGTTTCTGGTTCAATAACAGAATCCCCTGGTGTCTTTTCGGTCCATTGCAGCCGTTCTCAAGAGCCCCCTTGTTCCCAAGCACAGAGCTCCTTCCAAGAGCAGATCCTGGCTTCTTGTTCTGCCCCCCAAGGGCCTGAGTGATATGAGCCTCCTCCTCCAAGGCAGTGATGCCTTCTGTCTCTGGTTTTGCAGGACCATCTCCCCCACCCCCCCAGGGAGAAACAGATTCCAACATTCCTGCAAGAAGTTCATATTTTCTTTTGTCTTGTTAATTTTTATTTGGAGTCCAAGTGGAGGACAGCCAAATCTCTCCCAACATCTGGGCCTACCTTATGTTTGGATTAAAATGAAATAGCAACTGCAGAAGACATTTCCTCTGTCCCCCCTCCCTCATTCTTCCCTCCCAAATGCTTAAAATGGTTTCATTTGGCAGGCAGGTTGGGGGGGTACATTTTGTGACAAATTCCTTCTGATCATGCCCAGGACCTACAAAGAGAGTTGACAGCAGCCCATAGGAGAAGCTTTCAGTAGATGCATCAAATAATTCAGAGATAGATGATTGATAGATAGATAGATAGATAGATAGATAGATAGATAGATAGATAGATAGATAGATGATAGATAGATAGATGATAGATAGATAGATAGATAGATAGATGATAGATAGATAGATAGATAGATAGATAGATAGATAGGAAAGATAGATAGACAGACAGACAGACACAGACAGCAGACAGACAGACAGACATGATGATAGACAGATAGGTAGGTAGGTAGGTAGGTAGGGTAGGTAGATAGATAGGATAGATGATAAATGTGATAGATAAATGATAGACAGACAGACAGACAGACAGACAGACAGACAGACAGATAGACAGGCAGGCAGGCAGGCAGGCAGACAGACAGACAGACAGACATGATAATAGGTAGGTAGGTAGATAGATAGATAGATAGACAGACAGAAGACACACAGACAGACAGATGTAGCTTGATAGATGATAGATTGATAAATGATAGATTGATAGATGGACAGATAGATGATAGACAGAGAGACACATTAGAGAAACAGGCAGACATTTCCTCTGAAATGGATGGCTGCAGGATGAACACACCTCCATATTCACAGCCTTGCATAGGAGAGACCCTCTTCCTCTTCACTCTTCTAGAAATCCCCTCTGGGAGGAAAAAAAACCCACACTGGTGCCCTTTCAGATGTCAAAAGAAAGAAAATAGAGGTGCTACTGCCACTGCCTGGTAAGGTATGGGAGGAAAGAGAAAAGAAAGTTTAAAACAGAACAAGCCTCAGGAGGGGGAAATGAGGGCTGGGTGATAGAGCAAGAATGGGGTAGGATCTAAGAGTAAACCAAAGTCCTCATGAAGACCCTTTATTCTCAATACCCCCACTGAGCACGGAGTCGGTATGCTCAGAGAATGCCACAAGAATTCTCTGGTCACCTCTTCACTTAATGCCAGGGAGAAATATTAAAATAGGACATATCACCAGTTCTTCACTTCTGTCTATCCAAATGGCTGCTGGCAAAACACACCGTGATGGCCTGATTTCTTCCACGTCCAGCAGAACCATTCAAAGGGATAAGAATTGGGGGAGGTGGGAAAGGAACTAGATGATGCCAACCAAGGTTGTTCCATGGGGCAACCTGGATTTATTTTCTATGGAGTCCTTGGTGCTTTCTGAGCTGGCTTGCTTTCTTGCAGATGTTTCATCACCAAACTACATAACATCATCATCAGTGCATCGTTTTTTAAAAATTTCCTTAGCTCTTTGAATGATACATTTCAGGGGATAAGATAAATGAAGTTGTAATAGGAGCCAAGACAGTAGTTCCTAAGAATAAAGCGGGTCCTTCCGTCTCTTCTCAGAAGGTGAAGATGTCAAGATTGGCTGGAATATCAATTATGGGAGAGAATGTACACCTCAGAGGACCTCTTCCCACATACCCCAAATCAAGCACAATCCCCACCTTGGAAACTGCTTTTATCTTCTGGGTCACCATGAAGATCTCCACCTGCTCCTCAGCTCAAGAATGAGCTGCTTTCAGACAACTTATAGAAGCCCACCCCCCCAACCATGTGTTCATCCACCTCTCCCCAATGTGTTACCCAGGGCTTAATCTGGAAGGGGTAGGCAGGGAGAGGAATAAATTATAAAACATATAACAGATTGCATTTTAAAAACAGAACTTATAGCTTGTTAAAAGAGTTTCAAGCTGATTCAGAAGGCCGCCCGGAGAATGAAAAATAGACAGGCTTGATCTCTGGCAAGTGTCCAAGGACAAGAGGTTCCGTTGTGGTGGGACAATCCAAGAACACCTTGCTGCATCCTTTAGACATTCAGATGAGACATCCAGAGGAAATAACAGCACATTCTTCCCACATTCCTGGCTTAAGTTTTGATGTACCCTTTAAAATACTGCCGTTCTTCAACTGTCCTTTCTTCTTTTTGGCGTGACTGGAAGTGGATTGCTTCTTCCTGCTGCAAAGCCGGGTTGGGACCTCCTAGAGCAGGCAGCAACCTTCCAGAGGGCCACAAGAGTTCATCCATGCAATTTCCTTGAAGGGGAGGTGCCTATATTGACTTGTTGTTTTTTCCCTTTAGGGTAAGTTTAGAGTGGAAGCCATATTTTACTTGAATTGGAAGCTTCAAGGCTGCCACACTTAGTGCCTGGGAATTTGGGAGGGGGGATTTAGTAGAGAGGTAGGAGATTAGACACAACATTCTTTCTCAGAGAGTCAAGGACATGTTGCCCTGCACCTGGAGAGGAGCGTCTGGAGGAATGTCTCCAGTTGGGATGATGTTTGATTGGACCATGTGATGGACTTGTGGGTGCAGGGGATGGAGACTTGACTTTCTTTTGGGTGAGGGAAAACCCAGAACTCTCAGATTCGGGTTTTCCCAGATGTGCCCATATGACAACTCTAATAAAATGGAACTTTGAGGAAATGTTTGTCTATTGGGTTGGAGCTTGTTAGTTGGAATGCTGACATTGAGTGAAAATGGGAAGGGTGTCAATTTCGGGCTTGATAGGAAACCTGACAAAGGGTGGGGTAGGAAGATTCAGGGTGTCAAACATTTTTCATTACCACGAATATCCCCCTCCCTCCAAAATTCCTGAGTCACAATATTGCCATTCTGCCATTGAATTTTGACCAGACAATCTGAGGCTGCTGGAGGAAATGCAATCAAGTCATGGGCCACCTGGTCAAAAGTTAGTTATGATAGTTATGATACAGAAGAAGGATGTGATCATGGAGTGATGACCTACCAAAGGTGGACACCCCACGGAGAAGCCAATTTCCTTTGGGTGGTTTGGTCTAACTGGAGTTGATACATGGTAGCTTCTGGAAAGTCAATCCATGGCCGTCTTCTCAACAGATAATGTAGAAATTAGAGTGTAAGGCATCCAGAAAGTATCCGGGATATCAATCACTCCAATTGATTTATTAGAAACAGATCTGGTACGTCTAAGGCATTTTCCAAAGTGAAAGAATTTTCAGGTGCTACACAGAATCCACCTTTTTCTCCTCCCACTTCTATACTTTATAAATCACAAGAACCAATTAACTGCAACTGCAATTTCTTAGTAGGACATACAGAATAACCTTGAACTTGTCAACTCCTCCACCCCCCTTCCCATTATGTTGGCAGATCTCTATGTCACAAAGCTGACATAGAGATCTAGAGAAAGGCATACAAATCATAGATCAGTCATGAGGTTAGAAGAAGGTACAAGCCATATTTAAAACCTATTAGACTGACCTATTCAGGTTTATTGTTTTGAAATCCCATCTGACACCAATCTAAGACAGCAGCTATGAAATTGGCCCTAAAGTAACATTCTGTGGAACTGACAGTTGGATACCAACCTTCCCACTTGGCAAAAGGTGAAATTTCTCAATATGCTTGATGGTCAGTTGCCAGTCCTGTCACTATTCTTGGTATGAGCATCTTAGACTCCAGACTCCACTTAAGTGCCAAGTAACTGCCAGCACCTGACAGTGCTGCAGTCTAAATATTCTCTAGTTAACCTATTAGCTTTAATTATATAGCACAACCTCTGATTATGTAATCTTAGAAATGAGCGTTCCATATTTGCAGGAGGGGTTGCCTCTCTTTAGCCCAGCCTCCCCTCCGTTTCCACTTCCTTTATAAATATTTGGTGACAAGTTTAAAGTCTTGTCAACACAGCAGGGACACAGCAAGGGTGGCCGGGGAAGAGTGGATGTCTGATAGCAAAATCGGAAAAATGGGAATGTGTAACAAACCCTGACGGGAAGACAGTTAGGGGAAAAAGTGAAGGATCATTATTATTCCTTAAATGAAAAAAGGTATAGACCACCATGAAGCTGCTGCAGGAAATGTAATGTCTGCCAGATGTAGCAGAACCCTTAGTCATTCAAGATCTCCAGGTCAGCCAAGTGCTTTCTCTAATCTGGGATCTCCACGATTCTGAATGGCAATCTAAGATACAATTCCTCTGGACTTGATCACCTGACAGTGACTTTGGCCATGATTAACTAGCTATAAAAAGTAGACCTTGGCAAAAGAAATTGTGCTGGTTGCAGCCTGAAACCTTCCATGCCGCCTATGTTCTGCCTCACAGGTGGGGCTCCTAAACTCCTCCGCACCTCTCCTTACTCTTGGTGGAGCTCTGTCTAACTCAGTCCTAGAGGACTTAAGCAAAAGAACTCTGTTTTTCCAAATTTTCCTTCCAAGTGAGACCAGTGGCTGTGCTTTTCAGGACCCAGATACGGCCTGTCCACAGAAGTGGGCTGCTGGGGGTTCGCAGGGGTTCGGGAGAGCCCCCAGCTAAGATTCTGTGCAGTTCAGAGAATCCCCAAATCCTGGCTGGCCCCACTCACCTTGCCCCTCCCCTCCTGGGAGTCCCTACACAGCCTGTTTTGGATGCAGGTAAGTGCAGGGTGAGTGTGGAGGCTCTGGGAGGGCCTTCTGGAAGTTTGGGAAGGTTGGAAATGGGCCCATTTCCAGCTTCCAGAGAGTCTCTGGAGCCTGGGGAGGCCATTTTCGCCCTCCTGGAGGCTCAAGGAAAGCCCCCGGAGGTCAAAAACGCCCCATCCCCACCATGGTGCAGGAGGCTGGCTAAGCCATGCTCACTATGGTCACACCAGCCATGGTCAGACATGCAGAGTAAACTAGGATCAGCCTTGAATCAAAAGTCTTTGCGGAAGAGAACTCAGGAACAGCCAGAGCAGAGAGGGGACCAGGGCCAACCCCCCCCAGAGATCCTCCATGAGTTCAATGTCACTACTGTATTTACAGCAGTCCAAGAAAGTCTAAGGACCAGCTGGGTGGAATTCACTGAGAAGCTGTATGGGGGGATGCTTTTCATACTCCAGTGGTCAACATTCCTGATGCTGTCGATTGAACCCCCACCGATGCTTATGTTAGGGTGACCAACCGTCCTCCTTTAGGGAGGACAGTCCTCCTTTTGTAAGTTCTGTCCTCTCTCAAAAAGTGTCCTCCTACATGTCCTCCTTTCTGATATTTGAAGACTAATCTGTAAAACTCCGTATTTGATCAATGCCGATCCGATCCGTTGTGTGTGATGTGACGTATTTGTATTTGACATGACGATTCGTCAAGTCTCAGTACAGTGCAGCGAGACACGATTATGAGATGCGTGCGCTCCACACAGGAGAATTGTTTTGAGAGACTGTGCCTCACGCAAGAGTGCGCTGTGCACAAGAGTGCAATGCACTCAAGAGTGGCTGTGCACAAGAGTGCAATGCACTCAAGAGTGCACTGTGCACAAGAGTGTGCCGCATGCAAGAGTGTGCTGCACGCAAGTGGCTTTGTTTTTTTTCTTCAATTTATTTGTATCCTTCTCACTGTAAAAAAGTTGGTCGAACTTACTTATGTCTCCAGAAGCGACTTTGAAAGTTATATCTCCATGATTAAAGTTGCTTTTTCTCATCGTCTGAATCTTCCCAAGAAGGAGAGCCTCCCCCTCCCCTCAAACCAGTCTTTCAGCTGGAATGGAGAGCATGTTGGCTTCCACAAGAACTAAAATTCTAACAGTTCTCATAGCTGGTGACTTTTTCTTTCATGGGGGAATTTAGTCCAGAGTCAGACCCACCAGCTGGGCCTGAGAAATGCAGGTGGTGGGTGCTCAAAAGGACAAACCACCTCACTCCCACCACCCACCACCCTCACTGACCTCTGCTGAAACAAGAAACCCACATACAGGACCCTCCCTTTGTGAGGTCTTTCAATCTCTCAAGTTTCCTTAATGAGCAAAAATTATTGAGTGGAGGAAAGATGGCTATATAAGAAGGCAAACGGAAGCCAACCAATTGTTCCTGGATTAAAGCGAGGCAGAAAAACTCAGCCATGTTTGCAAATGAGATGCGAGCAAGAAAAAAGAAACATATCCAGTGGATGAGGATGTGATGATCAGAAGCAGCAGCATGAGCTTCTGAAGCAAAAGTAGCTTTTAACAAATCTTGTTAAGAACTATTTCCAATTCTTTTTTTTTCTTTATATTTTTGATACAGGTTTTTTTTTTGCTGTGGGTGCTCCACAGTGGTGAGATTCAAAAAGTTTTTACCACCGGTTCTGTGGGCATAGCTTTGTGGGCATGGCAGGGGAAGGATATACTGAAAAATCCCCCTTCCCTCCCCACCCCACTGACCTGCTTTTCAGCTCCATTCTCCTGTGCAGGGCAACCAAAGGAGACCCAGCTGATCAGCTGGGACTCAATGGGAGGCAGAGGAGAGATGGGGTTGGCGGGGCCAGTCAGAGGTGGGATTGGCTGGTTCTCTGAACGACTCAAAGTTTCCGCTACCGGTTCTCCAGAACTGGTCAGAACCAGCTGAATCCCACCTCTGGTGCTCCAACACTGGAAGTTTTTAGGAATAGATTGGAGAACTATTTGTCTGAAATGGTATAGAATTTCCTGCCTGTGTAGGGGATTGGACTAGAAGAATTCAAGGTCCCTTCCAATTCTGTTATTCTGTCCTTAAGAACTACTTGGAAGCTGCTGCAGTTGGTTCAGTATATGACGACATGAACATTTATGAGTGGACCTTGTTAGGGTCATGTAACCCAGGGGTGTCCAACCTTGGCAACTTTAAGACTTGGGGATTTTTACTCTTTCTTCAGCACAGAAGTCAAAAATTGCATTGCTGAAGGTTCTGGTAGCCATAGGGTTGCTGTGGTCCATAGACAAGAGGCCAAGATCCTGAAAAAGCGGTTGCCCAACCCAATGTTGGCCAGCTCATATTCATTCTGGGTAGGTTTTCTCCATACGTAAACACACCAAGATAAAAGACCGGCTGAGAGAATCATGACTCACCCAGATCCCTAAATTTTGATTTGTGGGCTATGTATCATCAGATGTTCTTTGAGCTTCTAAACAAATTTGTGTTATACCTATCAAAGGCTGAGCAATGAATAGTAGCCACCTCTGCCATTTGCAAAAGAGACCTCGGTCATAATTCTAAGATCAGCAGTATTTCCAGCCCCCACTCCTATCTACCCCGGGATCTTTTCAGAATACTGGAGCTACATGTGGACATCTATCTTGCTCTCTCCAATCAGCCTCTCTGAATGGCTTCAGCTCTGTGCAATTCTGTGATTTGTTCTCCATCCCAAAGCAGCTGTAGAGACCAGTGCACCCGTTCCATTTTTTCTCATTATTCACTTCAAAATTGCCTTGCACACAGATGCTATTTTTCACCGAAGCCAGACAGTTCATTTCCAGTGAGTTC
Organism: Naja naja; assembly: GCA_009733165.1. NCBI lineage: Eukaryota > Metazoa > Chordata > Lepidosauria > Squamata > Elapidae > Naja > Naja naja. The sequence continues at coordinate 30,084,612 of CM019156.1, read as the reverse complement.
TGAAGTTCCTTTTTCTCTCAAGAGTTCAACAAGTTTTGGTGCTTTTGCCTTGGCCTTCTCTACCCTGATGTCTCCAGATAGACCTGGTGTCTCCTGATTTCCCACTCAGAGTGGTTGTGGGTGGAGAAGGTAGAAGCAGTCCACCATCAGTCTGGAGGTCACCAAATTTAGGAAAACTACTGGTCTTCACTCAATTCCATCATCCTCATTTCACACCGAGGTCCTGCTTATCATTTCATCCATACGTAGTCCTCTTAAGTATAGTAGAACACATTGGTGAAAGCCCCTATTTCACACTACATATTGCAGTATAACTAGATTTATTTTGCATGAGGCTTGAATTTGGAAAGTTTAAAAATAAAAACAAAGGAGGAATATCATTATTTGGGTTCAGCCATTTCCAGAAGATCCAGATCTATCCTCTTGTGACTCTCTCAATGACCGTTGGGAAATCTAATTAAGATCATCTGGCCTCCTCCAACTCTCTTCCTGCCACTGTCTCCCCAACACAGAGGAAATGGTCTTCACAGCATCCAGATTTGGGACTGGCAACTCCCTCGTGGAGTGAAGTAGTGTCTAAGCAACCTCAAACTGTGCTTATGATCTGACATCAGCTTTCCCTTGTTTTGCAGACCTGCAAAGATCATCTATGCAAGGATTGGTTGCAAAGTCATATTTTCATCACTGTGGTTGCTGGACAAAGCAGTCGCTAAGTGAGGATCCCCTCCAAAGCTTTGCACACTGGAATTTCCTGCCAATGATGCCTTTCTTTCCTTCTGCTCCTTCCTGGAATTCCAACAGTCCTGGGGCCTACATTCAACCCCAACCAGCTCCATCTCTGTGGCTCCATCTCTCCCATTATGCAGAACTACCAAACCCTGTTGGCCTTCCAGCCCGCAGTTGTCTTGTAAAACATTGGCTGGAAGTGACCCAAACAGCCTCTTTTCCACCCCGATGGCTATTTTAATTGTGCCAGGCAGAGGAAAGGACTTCATTATGTTCACAGGTAAACATTGATTTTGGCTGCCAGGCTGCATGGAGACTAAAATAGTCTGAGTCATCCATGCCTGGACGCATTTAGAGACCCTGCTTTCTGGGCTTGTTTGGATATTCTGGATTTGCTCCATCATGCTCATCCAAGTCCTGGCTTTGGGGCTGCTTCCCAGAAGGTTTGGCTCAGGTTGATCCTGTTGGGTTCATCTGTGGCCTTCAAAGGTTAACTATGGAGGGAAAGTTGCTCCAAGTAAGCTCCAAAAGGGTTTGGGGCAGGGAGCCAGCCTGCTCCCTTTGGAGTCTGCAGAGAGTCCTTGGCATCTGTGGGTCATAAATGTCAACTCAGGAAAGGGTTGAGGGTAGGCAGAGGGAATGCCTGCCCATCCTTTGAGGATCTAACCATTGGTCTGAAATAGTATAGGAGGCTGACTAGAAGACTTCCAATTGTTTAAAATAAGTTATTTGGACAGCTGTCTCCTCAGGGAGATTGACCTGCCTTCTGTCCTTTGGAAGATTGGACAAGTTGTCCTGTCTTCCTGCTGTTTTATTATGTGTGTTGTGTAACGCTGGGCTTCAAATTTAACAAATTAACAGGGACTTTGTATTGTAGGTCATCTAGTCCAACTTCTGTTCCATTGGTTGGTTATTCTCACTGTCTCCTTATTTCCAGGTTGCATCTCTCCTTGTTCAGTTTCCATCCATTATTCCTTGTCTGGCCTTCAGATGTCTTGGAAAATAGCTTGACCATCCCCAGTTTCTGCAACCATTCATCTTTATAGAGTGGTGTTAGTATCTTACTTGATCTTGATTGTATCCCTCTGTTAATGCAACTTAGGATTGCGTTGGCTTTTTTCCTCCTGCCTTTTTCTGATCCTCCCTGAGAAAGCAGAGTGGTGCTGGTACCATTGTCCTACCCATGGCTTCTTCAGGGCAGACCTAGGCAACTGGTGGAGGGGGAAAAATGCAGTTAGTTGCCTAAACAAAGCTGTGTTGTTCAACCGTTGAGCAAATTAGTCTCAAGAGGCCCAAGGAGAGGTAGACAACACCAATTGTTACATCAGACAGATGGTGCACTCAAAACAGGATGGGCGCCTGACTGCTGCCCATTTGGAAGGCTTTTGTGAAAGGAAGGTGACTTGATAGCAGAAGTTCTCCTCTGGGATCCAGAATCCCCTGTGAGCATCAGGTGGAACCTGGGAGGTGTCTTCTGTCAATTTTTCCACCTTCACTCTCCTGCTATTTCAAAACACAAGTGGCTTTTACTCTCTGGCTGTGTTGAAGCTCTGTTGGGAATTTGCTAGTATGTACATGTGCACCATTCAACAGCTCCTACTTAGTAAGAAAAAAATGTTTCACATTCCAGGTTCTGGAAGGTTCTTTAATGACAGAACATTTTAAAAGAATAAGAAGAATCTTCCAGCTTTACGTTGGAGCAGTAGCTTCTTAATCAGGGGTGGGATTCAAATTTTTAAACAACCGGTTCTGTGGGCATGGCTTAGTTGGTGGGCGTGGCTTGGTGGTCATGTGACTGGGTGGCTGGCTTGGTGGTCATGTTATTGGCCAACCAATATCACTCACATCGAGGCACGCATCTCCTCGCCTGGCCTCTCATGACTGTGGGGATGCAGCAACAGTCGTAAGTGTGAAAAATGGTCATAAGTCACTTTTTTCAGTGCCATTGTAACTTTGAATGGTCACTCCACACAAGCAAAGTACCTGCAAAGGAAGGAAAAAAAACTCCAGAGAAGTTCCTGAGACAGGAAGTCTAGTCCTGCCAAGAATGTAATAAGGGTTAACGGAGAGGCAGTTTCTGTAAGCAACACCAGAATGTTTCCTTCCTGCCTTCCTTACAGGATTAGGCCAGTAATTTCTTCTAACAACCGGTTCTCTGAACTGCTTAGAATGTTAACAACCGGTTCTAGAGAATAGGTGCGAACTGGTAGAATCCCACCTCTGTTCTTAATGCAGGAAGTTGATTGAGCTGCTCTATTGGGAAGTATACAATAAAGTGCAAAAAATAATAATTTCTACTGAAAAGCTTTCAGGTTGCAAATGTTTTAGACTCCTGGTGATCTACCAACCAAGGAAATTGAATGATGTCCTCTAGAAGATGGAGGAGTCTGCGTGGACAACACCATTTCTTCAGTCAATACAGGCATTACACCAAAACTTTGTAGCCCTCCTATTGTGAGCTTCCCCTTCCCCTCAGATAACTCCCCCCTTCCCTAAATTGCTGTCCTCTCCAGGCAATCCCCCTACTCTCAACTGCCCTTCTCTCTGATCAACATATCCATGGAGGAAACTTGACTCAGTCAAAGGGATTCTCAATCAACCAAAAGGTATTGATAGTCCAAAACTAAACACCAAATATATTCTCCAGCCATAAAACCGAAAAAGGGTCTTCAATGAGAAGTGAAACCTTTTCAAGGAAAAACAGAATAAGAAAGTCCAGCTGCCTTTTGGAAAAGCACCTCTGGGACAATCATGACCTGAATGATTGAGAATCTCCATGGACATCTCCAGGCATAACTACAGCAGCTGGTTCTCCTTTGGATCCATGAGGATACTAGTCCTTTGGTGAACCATCTCCAGATGCAGGTTGGCCTGTCTTCTCACCGGATTACCTTATCGCTGGGTTTCTCCCTTCAAAGCACTACCCTTGCTGGAATTCTCAGCCAACTGTATTAACATTCCTTTCCATGGATCTTTCCTGAAGCTTTTCCTCAGGAAAAAAGAAAAATCAAACGAGCTTCTCTGCTCCAGCAGCCTTCTTCCGAATTACTTGCCTTCAAACACACCAACTTGTTTGGCAATGTCTATTCCCTAGCCCAATTTCTCTCCTCTCCCAGCCCATCTATTTCCTGACAGAAGAAATATATACTGGTTTATCTGTGGTGCATTTTCTCAGAAGCCGATAGTAAATTTCCAGATGACTTTGCAATGGAGGAAACAGGCAATCATTTTCATAGTTATGTACAATAGCAGAAAAATCCCTTCTACAGTCAATTTGTCAACAGCCCCCGTATAAAATGACAGGTGTACTTGCCCAAGTCAACATTGCAGGATTAAGACTGATCCCACCTTTCACCCTTTTTTAGTTTCTTTTTGCATGATCCTCTGAAAGTCACCTGTGCTTCTAAACCTTCCCCTCATCTCACCCCAAATTTATTGCTGCAAGATGCCTCTGTTGGGTTCCACTGCAGGACTTTGCAATAAAGACAACTTCCTCGGAAACAGGTTTAGCACAACTGTGAGCCATGCCACTTACGCAGAGTGGCCATGGCCAGGGATCGTACGTTCCCCTGGCCGTACATCACACAAGTTGTGGGTATCCTCATCTTTCCCCTTTTGTTAGTAGCAAGTAATTTCATGCTTCCTTTCTGCTTGCTTGTTTCAGCTGGGGGAGGATTCGTTTTTATGTCCCTCTGCAACCTTTGCTTAGCCAGACTCTCTCACTAGCAGGAGGTTACTTTACTAGGATTGGTCCAGGAAAGGGGAGCATCACTCAACAGCAGTGAGAAGCTGCAATAATACACAATGAATGATCTGCTTATTACAGTGCACAAAGCTATTTTGTGTTGACTCAGATCACTGGCCCATGTAGAGATGGTCCAGACGGATCATCTTTGAACAGTAATAGGAACCTTGTTTTATTTATTAGATTCCACTGATCTGGCTAAAGTAGATGGAAGATCATTCCACCAGAGACCACGAATGGGCTCGAATTCTTGCACATTGATTGCCTCTGCTAACCCTTTCTACTCAGGAGCGTAAGCTGGGCTTCAGCACTGTAGTTGTTGCGGAGTCTTTTAAAGAAAAGTATGCTCAATTTTACCTTCCCTGCATAGCTACCATTATGATTATGAGCATTTGCTGCTACAAGCTGTGTTGTAGCTGCCAGCTTTTTTAAAGGAATAGACAAATTCATGGAAGGAGGTGGGATCTCAGCTGTTTCTCTTGATTTTAGTGGTATCCCCACCCTTAAAAAGCCTGTTGGTGGTCAACCAGAGCTGACCCTTGCAATATGACCCTTGGGTCAGAGGAGAAGATCAAGTCAAATACGGATGTCCCAGTGGGGCAGAGACCCCCCGTGTGTTGTTTTATTTATCTTATTTTTTTTTAAATTACATTTATATGCCACCCTTCTCCGAAGACTCAGGGCGGCTTACAATTTTTGGAGCACAACCCAATGCGCTCAACATTTATATAGCCACCCAACTTTCAACTAGCTCTGGGCAGCTCTCCTTCTATATGGTTCTAAAGTAGTTGTGTTGGCCCTCAAACGTAACAAACAAGATTATGACAATTGCACAAATGGGAAGGAATGTCTCAAAGGCAGTTAACCAACAGTTGGAAGGAAGCTGGATTAGAACACCTTTGGCTGCATCCAATGGACTTCGGCTCTCTGCTCCGTGTGCCGTGAAGTCCTTCTGAAGTGCTCCGCTGCAGGGAAATGCACTTTGGATCACCTACAGAACAAAACCCAAAAAATTTCCCAGAGACTGACAAAGTCCACTTACATGCTAGAGAAGACCAAAACTGGAATTGGGAGTTAGAGAAACCCATCTATTCTCTTAGCGTATTGTCAAGGCCAGGCCCATCCTTGCGCTTGGTTAGTAATAAGGCAGCAGGGCAAAGTGGTTGAATGCACTTTCTCACATGGTAGCAGTCCTCTCCCCAAGTATTAGCAGCTTCCTTGACTTCTTACATATCCACAGCCTTCCAAGGAAGCCATCAGAAGGGGATTCCACCCCCCAAAAGAGCATTTCTAAGAGCGGGGCTACTATCAAACACTTTAACTTCAGACTATCTACTGTTGACCTCACCTCTTTCCTATGAGGTCTGTAAGGGGCATGCATAAGCGCACCAATGTGCCTACCATCCCTGTCTTAATGTTCCCTTTTATTCGTATCTATTTCATGTATTAATCATCATATTTATACTTATATATTATCAAATGCATGCTTGATAAAATAAATAAATAAATAATAAAATTAAAAAGGAGTCCTGTCCATGAGAAATTCCTAAAGTTCTTCACCTTTCCTGTCAAATTTTCAGAAAAACCACCCTCCAATTTCCACGTTAATAACTGTGATGGACAGCCTCCAAAGCTCATTTGCCACTACTCTAGGACATTCTTCTCCCAGGGGTGAGAAAAGCCACTGGAGAATTATATTAACCAAAGAAAATTTCCAGTAGAAAACCAAAAACTGTCTCGAATCAAATCAAAAACTCTCTTGAATCTGCCAAACAGCTGGAGTTTACACACGAATTTTTTTTTCCTGGGCTTTGGCTGCTTTTGCCAAAAATATCTTCTGCTCACCAGCTGACTTGTGGGCTGGAAATGGTCCATGTTCTAGAAATCCAAATTAAAGTTCCCTGACAAATGACTCCTGTCTCCCTGAACAACGCAAAGAGGAGTCATCAGATCCCTCAGTAACGGGTTCCACTGTTAAACTATTCTTATCATTAAGAATTCTTCCTAATAGACCATCAGAATCAACTTTCCTTGTAACTTATCCCATGTGTTGAATTCCAATGTGATAGAAAACAGAACTTGGTCTTCGGTCTCACACCCTCTAGAGTAAGCTGGATGATGACTCGATGGAGAGATGCAGGAATTGTAACCTCAGCAAATGGGGCTGAAGCATTTGTTTTAAGTCCAAAAGAGACAGATAACATTCAGAAGTGACTCAGGCAGGCAGTTCCCTGATTCACTAGGGTATAAGGAGGAGATGGATGTGCAGCACAATTAGACATGAAAATTTCTGTTGCTAGAACAGTAATTTTAGAGCCTTGTCAAGTTGATTTCCTAGTGAGGCTGACACACTCCTTTAACAGATATTATCATACACATAATGCCCTTTAGATCTTTGGAATAAATTTGATGGACGAGGAAGAAGAGCCTTGGTGGTGCAGGCCGTTAAATGCCTAGCACTTAAGTTCCAGCTGCCTGCAATTAGTGCAGGCTTGAATCCCACCAGGCTCAAGGTTGACTCAGCCTTCCATCCTCTCGGGGTAGGTAAAGTGAGGACCCAAGATTGTTGGGGGCAATTAGCTGACCTTGTAAAAATGCCACTTAGTAATAAGCAGGCATATACAATGGAAGGAAGGCTATTGCTGAGCGCATTGGGTTGTATCCCAAAAATTGTAAGCCGCCCTGAGTCTTCGGAGAAGGTGGCATATAAATGTAATTTTAAAAAAAAGAAGAAAAGGAGGAGGAGAGGAGGGACAGGAGGAGGAGGAGGAGGAGGAAGAGGAGGAGGAACAACAGGTGCTAATCCTCTATAGGAGCCAAATAAAGCAAGGGATATTTTGCACTCCCTCTGCCCAGACAGCCAGTGAGGCAGCTGAGAATGAATCAGGGAACTGACTTCTTGGAGACAACTGTCACTCATGCAGCCCGATGAGGAATTGCTTGCTGATGGCTCCCTGGAAGCATTCATGCTTCTTTCTGCTAAATTTATCAGATTCGGTTCCTGACTGAAGGCAAGCAAGCATGCAAGGCACCATTCTCTGCGCTTGTCAATTGCATTCTTCCTTTAGCCATGATCTGCATACCTGGAAAGAGTTATTGGCAACTCTCCACTCGCCCGCATTTATCTGACAGTCATCATTTTAAGGAGACAGAAATTTGAGAAGACTGAACAATATTCCGCCTGCCCAGCCTTCCCTTTGCAACAGGGGGTGTTTGCAGGGGGTGTCACTGTTCAAAGCAACCCTGGAAAATGTCCTTATTCCCTCTCCTTATGCCAGCGATTCTCAACCTCTTCACTTTAAGATGTGTGGACTTCAGTTGCCAGGATTGCGCTGGGGAGGTTGAGAAACATTTTCCTATACCTGGGGACCTGGGCATTTTACAGCCCCTGGGCCATATATAGCCGCCTGGCTGTCCCTTTGCAGCTCACATGAGGTTGATCAGAAATTAGAAATCAAATGTAAATGGGTGTGCACCATGCACCCAGTTATACTGCATTGTTTTTATTTCGAAGGTGACTGCTTTTTGTTTTCAATTTGCAGTATGTGCGTGCATGCCAGTGGTGGGAGTAAAAAAAATTACTACCGGTTCTGTGGGCATGGCTTGGTGGGCGCGGTGTGACTTGGTGGGCATGGCAGGGGAAGGATACTGTAAAATCCCCATTCTCTCCTCACCCCACTAGCCTGCTTTCCAGCTCCGTTCTCCTGTGCAGGGCAACTAAAGAAGACCCAGCCGATCAGCTGGGACTTGGGAGGCAGAGAAGACATGGGGTTGGCGGGGCCAGTCAGAGGCGGCATTGGCCGGTTCTCCCAACTACTCAAAATTTCCACTTCCGGTTCGCCGAACTATTCAAAATTTCCACTTCCGGTTCTCCAGAACTGGTCAGAACCTACTGAATACCACCTCTGGTGTATGCACCTTCATGGCCCTAGTGGGTCAACCCTCCACAACAGTCACAGTTTCTCACGTGGCCCCTTGTGAAAATTAATTGCCCACTTCTGTTCTATACCAACATTTTATAGAACTCTGCCAATGTTCTCTTGACACATTGTTCCCTATACATAAAAAAAAACCCAAATGATATACCATATACCAGAATGAACTGAAAAATAAAGTACTATACTGTAATGAAGTATAGTAAATATTTATCTAATGAAGGACCCTGGTGGTGCAGTGCTTAGCATGCAGCATTGCAGGCAAACTCTGCCCACCACCAGTAGTTCAATCCTGACCAGCTCAAGGTTGACTCAGCCTTCCATCCTTCCAAGATGAATGAAATGAGGACCCAGGTTGTTGGGGGCAACAATCTGAACCACTTAGAGAGGGCTGTAAAAGCACTGTGAAGCGATACATAAGTATAAGTGCTATTGCTAATGCCTTTTGCTCACGTGGCTTGGAGGAGAATTTGTCCCCTTTCAAAGGCAAGCACAGCCTCTTAGGATGGTGGAAATGGATCTGGAGCACCTGGGATCCACCAGGTTGCCCAGGAAGAGCAACTGGGCCCCAGCCATTTTCTGCCACAATTTAATGGTGATAATTTGTCACTGCACCCCAGTCTCCCAACTCCAACTGAGCATATCACAAGCCTAAATTCTCACACAAACTTTCTTTTGCTGTTTTCCACTTCCTTTCCTCGTGTGTGCTACATTGAGCAAATGTTACTAACATATTTATGCTTTCCAAGTAGGAGATAGATCTTTCTGAAGGCAAGACAGCAAGTGGCATATGATTTATCCTTTCTTCATTTCCAGCATATGTTCTTCTGCTATTTCTCCCCATCCTCTGTAGTTAAAAGTGCTGCGTGCAAAGTTATACATTTTTGACAAGATGGATTTTGACCTAAATATGCCAGAGTTTAAATGAATCAAGGGCTGTTGAATTCCTCTTCCTTCCATTCTTCAGAAAGTTTAAGGGAATTGGTTTCCCTCCTTCCGTGCTCACCCCTTTCGACTCCAAATTCCCAAACCACCAAACACTTTCCGCAGAATTTTTAGCGGAGTGCATTTATACTTTGTCGGATACTCCTGCTGTGAAATGGGACACGTATGTTTGGAATGATGCATATTTCAAAAGCAGCTTCAACTTTGGCTGACTGTAGCCTGCCTGCTACTCCCATACCTGAATTAAAGATAAATAGAAAAATAGAAAGATTACTGTGAAGGTTTAACTCCTTAGTTGGTACAGCTATTTTTTTACTCAAAGCATACAGGGAGTTTTGAGGCGTTTTTCTCCTTTTGCATTGATAAAAGCTCTTGATTTGCATTAGCTTCAGGCTTCAAGATTCTTGGTGTCCCTCCTTTAACAGATTTAACAGATTAACAGAGCTGGAAGGGACCTTGTAGGTCTTCTAATCCAAGCAGGAGACCCTACACCATTTTAATGTTTTAATGTTCACTGTTTTTATGTCTTATATTTGGGCTTGTTGTTTAATTGTTTAATGGTTTTTAAAATATTTATTGTTTGTGTTCTTAGCTGTGAGCTGCCCCGAGTCTCCGGAGATGGGGCAGCATACAAGTTCAAGTATAAATAAATAAATAAATTTATGACAGATGGCAGTCCAATCTCTTCTTGAAAGAAGAGCAGCTTGCTTTCTTTGAGTTCCAGACAGAGTAGCCACAAAGCCATTGGGTTGCAATTTTGTTTCCCGCTTCAGTTTTCCTACACCTCATCCCCTTTTTTGACTTACATTGCAACCACACTTGCAATGAATGAATGGTTCTAGAGTCAGAAACACTGATGTGAATTGAGAAGCATAGAGTGTGTGAGCAGCTATTGTGCACTTGATGTTGGAAGACCTTGGGCTAATGAATGATGGTTTTACTCTTGGACATCCGGGAATTGACTGGAGACTCAGGAGTTGTGTCCTTGGTCAAGTGGAAGCTTCTGAAGAAAGATCACAAAGTGATGGTCGTCTAGCCAAGAAGGGGCGATCAGATACCCCTTTCTTGCTTCCACATGTTTTGTGAGTCTGGGCCAGATGTTCCTGGTTTGTACTTCAATAAGGGAGGCACAGTGTTCTTGAGGTTGCATTTATGCTTTGAGTGACATGACATCTTTTGGGCCAGGATAAAAGATGAAGTTAGTGTCAGCTTGGTTTTGTCTATGCTTGTTTAAAATTAATTTTTGCAACTGTATTACTCAGTAGTCGTGTAAATTTTTCTTTCCCACATATTAAACATTGGTGGCACAGTGGCTCAGTGGTTAAGACACTGGACTGGCCAGCTGAAAAATGGGAAGCCCAGGTTTGAGATCTGAGTGCCACATGACAGGGTGACCTCCCGTCCTCGCCCCAGCTCCTGCCAATTTAGGCATTCAAAAGCATGCAAATGTGAGTAGATAAATAGGTACCACTTCAGTGGAAGGTAACAGGGCTCCGTGACATCATGCTGGCCACATGAACATGGAAATATCTTCAGACAGTGGTGACTCAACTGGAGATGGAGGTGAGCAATGCCCCTTAAAGCTAGCAATGACTAACGGAGTAAAATCCACAAGGATTCCTTTCCCTTTATCATATTAAACATTACCACCCAAAACAGGTCACTGCCAAGGTTTTATATTCAGTTGTAGGGTTACCAGATAGCATCTATTCCTTGATTCAGAACAGATTTTAGGTTTCCCCAGCCATACTGTTTTTTGGTCCTAACAGGTCAAAAGATGTCCCCTATCCAGACTCCCTGGACTATAATTGTTTACAAGGCTAGGAAGACCCTCTCTCTACCGAGAATGAGACCCCAGGCATCTGAGCCAACCACGCTGGAAAGAGAGGTAAGAGGCATTCAGGGAGATGACGTCAAAAGAGCTGCTTACTATTTACTTCGGCAACGATTTGCCTCTTTTCTATGCTCTGGCGAGACGGTGAAGGGCAGCGTCTGAGCCTCTCCTCATGCAGAAGCTGCTCCTGTGTGCATGGAATGAAGAAAGAAAGCGTTGCTTGGTTATCTGAGCATAATTCAGTCCTGGGAGAGTAACTCCTAGTTGCGTGCCAGAGCAATGGGTTGTCCTGCAGTTGCATCTGACTGCATTCTCCCAACACTGCCCCCTTCCAAAAATCCAAAAGATTGTTGAACCATTAATTCTTCTAAGGAGAAGGAGCTGGCTGTGGAGGCATAAGGCATTTTATTTTGCTACTTTGGGGCGGGGGAGGCAATTGAGCAGCCCAGTTCAGCCAGTGGGCTGGCATTTCCCACCAAACATGAAGGTGAGCCCTGAAATCCAGAGTTGACAAAGAAACGGTGCGAAGAACAGATGCTTTCTGCCCCCCACACCGTAACCTTTGAGAAGTTGGGAGAAGCTATTTTTTCATTAGCAAAAGTGTGGAGAAACAGCAGGGACCGATCTGATGCCAGGCGCCCCAAGAAGCTGGCCAACAACCCAGAACGTGATCATCTGTTTAGCTAATATTTGTTGCAATCAGGGCTTGCCATGAATACACGAGGAAGGGCTTGTTTGAAATGAACGCGGGGCCCAATTCTGATGCAAAAGGAAGGCTTTTGTTTGAACATGATATTTCCTCTCCCTCCCTCCCAATGGTGGTTCATCTGCACGCCTTCTGTTAACAGGGATTGGGCCCGGTTTTCTACAAATGCAGTATAAAATCACAGTAGGACACTCTGTTCTGTAACAGGGAGAGAAGATTCACTTCACAAGGAAAATATTTCCTTCGTGATCCCTAATTGTGTACACGGCCAATCACTCCTGTATCTGGTGTCTGATGAAAGCATTGCTTTGACTCTAAATGGCCTTCATTTTCTCTCAATACTGCCAGCATTAATAATGCCATGGAGGGAGGGGGGGAGGAAAGAAGGAGAGAGAGGGAGGGAAGGAGGAAGCAAAGAAGGAAGGAAGGACAAGAGGAGGTGGGAGGGAGGGAAGGAAGGAAAGAAGGAGGGGAGGAGGAGGAAGGAAGGGAGGGAGGAGAAGAGAGGAAGAGAGAGGAAGGAAAGGCAGAAGGGAGGAAGGAAAGAAAGAGAAAGAAAAAAAAGGAAAAGTAAGGAGGTGGAAGGCTTCCAAAATTTTTCCTTTGGGCCTTTGTGAAGTTCAGGAAAACCCAGCTCTTTCTCCAAACATCCAGCTCCTTCCATTCTTCCAAGTTTGAACGGTGCTGAATTCAAGGCTGTTTGTCACTGGTCTGTAGCCCGCTAGAACCGAAACGACAACTCCAGACTGTGACTGTTGGGTTTCCCCTTGGAAGAGCCCTTCTGGGCTTTTCAGGTGCCAGATCCCATTAATCTGAAAGACACAAGTCGTGAGCGCTAATGAGAGCCACCGATGTCTACAACGGCATCGCACAACGTTTTGTTATGACTGCCTGTCAACTGCATTTCAAGAGATTTATCAGACAGGTGCACATGAATTTTTACAGGGGCCAGACTGGCTGTTCCCAGAAGCTGGACAAAGGCCTTTTCTGTTAGGGGCCAACCCTTGCTGCGTGCAGCACACAACCAACTGTTGCTAGAGGTCTATTCATTTCTTTGGTAGCCCGTCTCTACCGAACAACAGAGGACATCTCTGAAGACTCTACCAACATTTCCATTCCAATCCACTTTGAAGACATCAAAGTCCACATTCTAGACAGAGAGGACCACTGGTTTGAAAGCAGGGTCAAAGAGGCCATCTATGTCAAAACTGATCAGCCATCTCTCAACAGAGGAGGAGGATACAACCAGAGGTGGTATTCAGCAGGTTCTGGAGAACCGGTAGTGGAAATTTTGAGTAGTTTGGAGAACCAGCAAATCCCACCTCTGACTGGAGATTTTACAGTATCCTTCCCCTGCCGTGCCCACCAAGCCATGCCCACAGAACTGGTAGTAAAAAAAAATTGAATCCCACCACTGGATACAACACCTCTTGTCTACAACCTAGTCCTTTCAACAGTCTCAGGAAAGCTCCATACCCATTTGCATTCTGATTCAGGTGACCCAAAGGGCCTCAGTTATTCTCAGAGAGCTAATGACCAACCTTCAGAGTGCTAAGGACCAGATGACTGCAAAGAAAATAAATCTTTTTATTCCCCACCCACCATTCTGTCAGGCCTGAAGAAGTTTCTTAGCTGAGAAGTAAAACATTTTCAAGGGGAAAAAAAACCCCAATAAACCCCAGTTGCCTTTTGGAAGAAGCAACCCTGGGACAACCATGACCTGGATGATTGAGAATCTCTCTAGACATTCCAGATTAAGTAATGATCATGTCATTGGCAGGAGCGTTGCCGTCTTCAGCTCCTTGCCTGGTCCTCTGCTTATTATTCTTGTCTGTCTCATGAGATGGGATCAGCAAGGAACCAAACCTCACATGGCAAAAGCCGAGATTAAGCCCCCATTTCAACAAGTATCTCTTGCTGAAGGCAGGTCATTTTTCAGAAAGGTTCTCTTGTTTACATGCGTGATCATTTCCAGGTGTCTTCTGGATTCCATGGCTGAGCATTTGCCAACAAAACCCATATTGGTGAGGAATTCATTTTTCTCTCAATCAAATCCGCTGCCCGTTGACTCAGCAAGATTCAGTTCTCCAAGAATCAAGCTAAAATCTGGCATAGATCAGCGAGGGAGGGTATCACAGTGACAGCATGTGGCCGGGGCAGGAATATATGGCTTTCATATTCACAGAAGTGCAGATGCTCAGGCACTTAAACCAATTAACTGGAGGCAGGCCATGGTCTCATCTAGCCATGGGCGGCGGAAAAGCTCATGTTTATTGCAGTTTATTAACGCCATGGCCCAATTTGATTTAATTAAATTACCTTCTGTGATACCTGGGCTCGGTGGCAGAATTATGGGCTTCCTTTAAAAGAGGGGTCTCCAAGCTTGGCAACTTTAAGACATGTGGACTTCAACTTCCAGAATTCCCCAGCCAGCATGGGTTTTGGGAGTTGAAGTCCACAAATCTTAAAGTTGCCAAATTTGGAGACCTCTGCTTTAAAACAACAATGAGAACCTCATCTGCTTTGGTCACCTTTTTAAATCACAGTGCTGTGGCCTTCAAAGAACCTCTTCTTCACCATAGATAATCACGATTAGCAATGGTGTAGCTGTATTGGCATTTTAGTCAGTGAAATGTTCTGAGCAACTTGAAAGTTTACCAATCCATTTGTGTTGTTTTGTTTGATTCTAGAGACAATGACTCCTAGCTGTGCATTTTCGACTTGCAAGCCAGACCCTTCAAAGTTGTAATTCTGCACAAAGGAATGATCGTTGCTGCCCTGCCCTGGGTGCCTTCCAGATGGACCTGGGAGCCTTAATGAGTTTTTGGAGATGCAACTTAGAAGAGCTTGAGCTGTCCCATTGACTATTTATTCTGGAGGAAATGTTGGCCAATGGGCTATCCAAATAACCTTGGGTTTCATATCAAAAGAAAGAAAGAAAGAAAGAAAGAAAGAAAGAAAGAAAGAAAGAAAGAAAGAAAGAAAGAAAGAAAGCTTACCAAAGAAATTGGCAAGAATCTTAGACTCCTGAACTGAGTCCAGCTATAAAATAATCTCCAAAATGAGTGGGACAGAAAATGAATGGGATTTTCAAAATCCAGAAGGTTTTGCTACAATTGCTTATATCAATCACTTCTGCTCCATCTTGCAGAAACAGCAAAATCAAGCAATTATTGAGACAGCTGAATTCTAAATATCTACCCTTCAAAATTGGAAAAAGGGTTATTTGCTTTTTTCCCCAAACGGTGATGAAGTGGCCCTTGCAGTTCCATGCTGTTTGTCCACATCTGTTTCTGTCTTCGGAAAACAATTGGTAGCCCAATACTATCAGTTCAGAAGTTGACCCATAATCCCAGAATTTAGGAAAATTGGGGCTGTTTCCCATGCTCTCCCACCTTCCCTTGGTCATCTGGAGCTCGCTCGAAAGTCAGCTGGCTTCTTTTATAGTCTATTGGCTTCCATAGAAAATCATAAAAATCATAGGTGGAGGTTGGGGACGTTGATTTGGGCCTTGGCATCCAACCCTCTACACATTGCAGAAACCTATATAGTAGCTAGAAGGCTGTTTAGCCATTGCTTCAAGATACAGTAGGACCTCTGATCACGAACACTTCTGACCACAACTAAATCAGGTTCCAACCAAAAAATTCACAAATTTTTTGAATCTGAACACATATTCGGGTGGCAATCAAACATGACCCCTGACCCAGAAATTCCTGAAGACAAAACATTAGAAGATGAAGAAATCGCCAAAGTCATGGAACGAATTACGGTGGTGACCAGAAGTTCTACTTGTTCTCTTCTTCCCCTCAAGCTCAACACTTCTTGGCTCATTGGTTTGATTGTTGAGCTGCTGTAATTGCTGTGAAATCTTTCCAAAGGTTCAGGTGGAATCCACTTTCCCGTGACCTAGTCCTTATCTCAATTCCTGAACTGTGGCCTTGATCTTCTGTGTGACACCCTTTCAGGTATTTGAAGAGTTGTTGTCTCTTACACAAACATCCTTCCCATCTCTCTTTGCATGACTTCACTTCTAATCTCCTGACCATCTACCTTGTCTTTTGCGTAGGCTCTTGTCTGAATCTTTCTTACTGAGTTGTGTCCACAACAGGACACAGTTCTCAAGATGGGGTTCTTCTGGCTAAGGTTCTTCCTAACTGGACCAGCCTTCTCTTGCTCCCTTGAGAATACAGGAAGGAACCCATTGTAAGGATGTCTCCATTCCGAACTAAAGTCCAGCTACTCAAAGCTTCATAACAGATTTACCATCTGCCTTAGGAAAATCCATTTAGCTTACTGAGAAACGAAGGCCAGCCAAGGAGAAGAGGCTACAGTCAGTGCAGCCTTCAGCATTTTTCCTTCAGGAAATCTGAGAAGCCGATCATCATTTTGCAAGGAAGTAGAAGCAAAGGAACATTACTCATGGGGAAATTACAAATGAGAAGTTCAGGAGGGAACCACGCTCCAATGCCACGCTGAGCTCGACTGGGCACTGAGAAATGTTTTGCTCAGGCCTCAAACGTCAAAGAGAGAATTGCCAAGGCTGAGTAGCCAATGGGGAGAGAGGCTGTTTCAAGGAAACATAGTCTGTCTCCAAGAAGAACAGATTGCTCTTTGGGGAAAGAAGACAGACTGAGATCGAAATGCAACCCTGGGAGACAAGAACCTGAGCCTATTAAACATCAGCCTTAAGATTTTGTCTTTTTTTTTTTAGGCCCCCGTGCTGGGGAGCTGGGAGCCTGTCTTGTGCCATCGCCAGAAATGAAACATGACAAGGGATGCTGTTGTGTCAATCTTCCAGAGCTCCCTGTGATGTCACCTTGTAGAAAAGAAGACAGAACTGAGTTTCTTCTTCAAAAATCAAAAAAACGAAAGCAGAAAACAGAAAACAGTGACAAGTGAGGAGAAGAAATGCATTTGGCTATCACCTGGGATGGACTGCTTGATTCCAGGGACAGGACTTACAATTTGGACCCCTTTATCAGAGAAAGAATTTGAAAATGCACCTACTTTGAGTATGGGGTGACATAAGGCCTTCTAATTTAATCTTCCTGTACCAACTGAGAAAAGAGAGCTTGCTAATCACTCTTGGCCAAGATCTCCTTCATGGAAGGAGGTTCAAAAACTTCTTTGGACAGCTCAGTTCTGTAGTTCAGGCTAAGAAAAAAAAAAGAGTGAGGTAACTGCTTATGATTTCCATAAGGCTAAGCCAGGATTTTTGTTAAAACCATTATATGCAGTTTTGCATATAACCAGGCCTACTGTGCCTGGCTTAGATCTTGTAAGCAAACCACAAGGCTGAATATGGCCCAGCATAATAAGTGTAAGCCAGCCAGGGACAAAGAGAGGACCTAGCTGTTCTCAGCAAGGAGAAATTCCATCTTCTCACTATCTCCCAGGTCTATGCTTGACTCAGATTCCAGGTTCCTGCCTGTCTTTTCTAAAATAAATCCTGGAATCCATCAGTGGGTCTATTTTTTTATAATATGGAGCCTCTCTGCCACGTCCAGAAACACATGTGTGTCTTGATGCCATCGGAACTAAAAAGAATCTTCATCAGATTGTTGAGGACACCAGGAGCTACTTCAAAACACATGTCCAAAGAAACAATTGTATTCCTTCCATCTCCATGAATGAGATCCAAACATTGTTCTTCTATTACCTCTTTGTCTCCTGGCCTCTGGCTTCTGTTACTCTGGCTTCCAGCTACCAGAGGTAGAAGGAAAAGAGAAGGAGCACCATGAAGGAGAACCTGAGAAGGTTGCTTCTCTGGCCCTCATAAACATTCATCTCCACCTTGAATCCATGGGCAGAAGGCATACTTAGCTATGCAGGGGGATCCCAGCTGAAAATATCCCCGTATTTGCACCCTGGGAATGTTTAGACAATGGCCTGCTTTTACACAGCCTCTCCATCAATTACCCCAGAACGTCTATGTCTTTGTACGGTGTTTTTATGGCCCTTTTCCTTTGTGATGTCTCCCCTCTTGATGCTGAAAAAGAGCCTCTTGGCTTAAGAGGCCACTCTTCCATCTCTGTGCTGCCCTCTGCAGGACACTTTGGGGAGGGTCTTTTGGTTTCTGGGGGAGGGGGCAAGAGAGGAACACCTGCATTTGGGGGAAGCTCTAACAAAGCATTAGTAAAGAAATAGAAGAGGTGAGAGGAAGAGAAAATCAGGAGGGAGATGGAAGGGAATGAGCCCCCATCTTTACGATTTGGCTTGAAAATGGCTCATGGCTTACAGCCTACATGAATGTGAGAGAGACACACCGATGGTGTTACCTAGTTTGATAGCAAAGCATCTCCAGGAAGGTAGTCAAGAACCCGATACTTGAACCCTGAGCTACATCCATTTTCCAGTATGGCAGCGTGAGAACATTCTATCTCAGGCATCAGCTTGTAGGCATCTCAAAAACTAGCTACTCTGAGAACAAAATGCTGGACTAGATTGGTGCCAACTTGATGCAACAGAGACGTTGCCACATTATTGCATTCGTAATTCTCCTTTCAATCCGATTAAACATTACAGCTCAGTGGCAACTTTCTGAGATTTTAAGAAATGCATCCAAGACACTTGGGGGGGCTTCTGTGACTATAGGGACCTCAACCTGAGCCCTCTCGATACACATCCCATTCAATTCTTGACAGAAAAAAGGGGGACACTCTTATGAACATATCGTCTTCCCATCTTAAACAGAATATTAAATGACATATCATTCTTCACCCTTGCTTATTCTAGAACCTGGCCAATATATTTACATTCTCTCATGGATCCAGATATGGGTGACAGTGGCGGATTAAGGCTCACTGGTGCCCTAAGCACTGACAAATCTTGGTGCCCCTCTGCTTTGTACATACTGTACAAATGAAGTCATATTCCCAACTTTGTGGTGCCCCCTTTGGGCCTGGTGCAATAAACACATGCCTAGTCTGCTTAATGGTTAATACACCACTGATGGGTGATAATATCCCTGAACAAGGCTCCCAAACAGAACCTGAAGAACTGAAACAAGTACAACAGATTACTTTGTCCGTCTGGATGATCCGAAGGAGAAAAGGAGAGACAACACAGAGTTGTGTGAATCTTCTGCAGGATATTTTGCTTTGTCAAAAGCTTGATCTAGAACCAGGGTTATCCAACCTTGGCAACTTTAAGACGTGTGGACTTCAATTCCTAGGATTCTGGAGAAGCTGGCTGGGGAATCCTGGGAACTGAAGTCCACACGTCTTAAAGTTGCCAAGGTTGGACACCTCTGTAGTGCTGCTTTCTGAAACAGCCGAGTGGAATTGCCATCATGATTCCCGGGAGAAATGGCAAACTGTCCTTGCACAGTTCAGCGCCAATCCATGCGCCCAATCCCTTAACGTCAAAACAAAGAGACTTCCTTGATCCAGGTGCTAATGGTCTCCATAAAGCCTAATAACCGTGGCAAGACCATCGCAGCCGCTACCTTGCCAATCTGTAAAACAGAGCATACAAATCCAGCCGTACAACAATAAATAAGTCCTGCCCTGAATATGTTAAAGGGGGAAGAACAATGGGTGTCACTCTGGGCTGCCTCTCTAATCAAGAGACAAGACCAGGGGAGAAAGTGAAGTGAATCTGTCTGGAAAGTTGTCAAATGCCCCCTGCCTAAAACACACACACACACACACTTGGGGAATTCATTCGTGGATCCACAATGAAAAGTGAATTTTGCACGGCAATCTGGCAGAGAACAAATCTTCAGCAAGAACAAGACATCCTGGTTGCATTCAGCCAACATCTGCTCCGGTTTCAAACAGGGATCTGCAGGAGGTCTTTTTGACAAACAGCTCAGAGAATGTTCCTCCGGCTCTGAATTCTCTGCAAGGCTGCTTTGCTTTAGCTGAGGTTGTGTTGTTGCACGTGGGGGCTGTTCTACTCCCTACCACCCCACAGAAATGGGACCAGAGGGGTGGGTTCCTCCCCCCCAACTCCCAGAATTAGGGAATCTTAGGATTGAAACAGGAAAATAGCTCTGTCCTTTCTTTGAAGAACTCCTGAGTCCTGTCCAGGATTCACAGCACAACCAATGGATGAAAAGCTCTCTCCATCTGCAGAACAGAGGTGGGATTCAGCCAGTTCTGACCAGTTCTGGAGAACTGGTAGCAGAAGTGTTCAGTAGTGAGGAGAACTGGCAAATCCCACCTCTGACTGGCCCTGCCAACCCCATCTCTTCTCTGCCTCCCATTGGGTCCCAGCTGATTGGCTGGGTCTTCTTTGGTTGTCCTGCACAGGGGAACAGAGCTGGAAAGCAGGTCAGTGGGGTGGGGAAGAAATGGACATTTTACAGTCTCCTTCCCCTGCCATGCCCACCAAGCCAGGCCCACAGAACCAGTAGTAAAAATTTTGAATCCCACCACTGCTGCAGAGCTGCTACTAAAACAGGTAAATCTGTGGAAAAAGTTTCTGTGCTTGTCCACATTGCCCATCAGCCCCAGACACTGGCCCAACTGTCTGGAAATGGTGGGAATTGTAGCTCAAGCCACTTAGAACAAAGGTCTCCAAACTTAGCCACTTTAAGACTTTGGACTTCAACCATGCTGGCTGGGGAATTCTGGGAGATGAAGTCCACGATGGCCAAGTTTGGAAACCCTTCGCTTAGAAGGGACCTCCCTAGGCAAAGCAGAGATGCAACGGCAGCTTGCTGTGGTCATGAGTCTTCTTCTTGGCACAGGACACACATCCCAACATGTGGTAAATAAGTGGCTCAAAAAGAAACCTTTTAATGAGACTCAGTAGAGCCCCTCTAATTTGCTTACAGCCACCACAAGTTTATGGAATGTCTGATCACCCGCTTCAGAAGAACATCTCCAGATGTTCTTGGTTCCTACACTTCAGCTGCCTACGTGGAGGAGGTTTCCAACTATGAAACTTGTCCACAGAGTGTGTAAGCCATGGGACATTTTGAGGGGGTGATTTGTAGAGGCTCAGTGTACTCTTAGCTCATATTGCTTTTATTCATTGCTCCATCCAGATCTTCATCAACTGCAGAGCTCACGCAAAAGCATCCCAAGAGAGAGAAATGTACTGTTTTCCTGAATAAAAATGGAGAGGACTATAATTGTCCACAAAACTGCAACTCTGTGCTATCTTTAAGGGCTGGCATGTCCATCGGGCCAGCTGATTTGGCAGCACGGGGGCAAACTCCCTCTGAGATGTGTTACAGGTCCACATCCCATGGGGGGAAACTGCCATTCTTCAGCTGGTTGAAGGACAACTAGCTGGGTCTCTGGAGGAAGAAGAAGAGAAAGAAAAAAACAGTCCAATTTTGTATCTGACGGCTGCACTGATTGCGAAAGTGCCTTTTGGTGCAAAGAATCAAGCTCAGAATGCTTTGACCTGAAGTGTCTCCACACACCTGATTGAAATTCACATCACAAGCTTAGAGAACAAACCCTCCAGGATTCTGGAATGAGTGTCTAGAATCACTTACCCTGCATGGAGGCTTCTGGATCTCTTGGCTTCCCTGATGTACCTTTATGACATGTAATTATTTCTAACAGTGCTGCTTCAAGTCCTGATACTACCACACCTTCAAGTGGGGGGTGTTTCACACAGCACAAGAGGGAAGAATGATCTTTGACAGACCATCATCGTTCTGCATGGTGGCTTGTTTTGCAAACGCCTCTGAACGTCTCTGCTTAAGGGAGACTCATGCATGGCTGGGTTTAGCTAGGAACCCAACCAATTTGGAGGCCAGCTGATCAGGTATTTGCAAAATGCAAATTGAGGCTTCCTAGGTTCTTGGCAATATTCCTGTCTCCTTCCTGATCCTTAGGCACAGACTCCCTGCACAAAACTTTGCATCCTAGCCTCCAGCCAGATCCTGCTAAGGTTTGCCATAAAAGGAGTTATTGCCCAAGTAGATATCCAGTTGTCTGGATCTAGCTGACTTGACAGCTAGCTTAATCAGCAAAGCTATGGCTCACCCAGTTGAGTTCTGCCAGAAGCTGGGGCTGCCAAGAACAGACTCCAGCCAGCTCCATCAAACGACTTTCAAACATATGTTAGATTAAGGTTTGAAATTAGCGATAGGGGCCCTGAGTAAACACAAGGGAAAGACAGCAGGCTTCTAATCTCCATCCCACCATTCCTCCTTCTCCACGAGAGGAAGCTCATTTGTTTAAAAAGAAGAAGAAGAAGTGATTTGAGTACTTAAAACTAAAGGAAGCAATGTTGACGGCACTCTTTCGGCCAAGCTGGATGGGGTCTCCGAAGCCTTTGAAAGAATGTCTGCATGCATCCATTAATCTCTGCTCGATGGAAAGGCGAACAACTGCATATTCAGCGTAACATCTCTTTCCTCTTTCCTGTATTATTCACCGCCTGATGAATAATGCAGTGGCAGTGACAATGTTTGACAAGTTGATGTGTTGCTCTTGGAAAGACTGGTTTTGGTAGCTGCTTTTAAAAAAGACTTAGCTTCCTCCTCTTTCAAATGTCAACACCAAAGAGCAGAGGCTTCCCAAAACCACTTGAAGCTCTGTCCAAGAATGAGACAGATACCTGATTGGGGTCCAAGGAGATCCACTGTGTTCCATAGTGCCACCAAGAAGGAGCAACCACCTGGAGGGGGCATTACCTGAAGAGCAGTCTCTTCTGCTAATAGTCCACCTTGCTGCCAGGTTGGTCATTTTGACTTTGCATCTCCCTTCTCTTTTTGCAGACATTGATTCAGGATTGTTCCTCCCAACCAGCTAGGAATATTTCTTGTCCAGGAGATGGGACTCTCCCTGAATCCTCTCATCTGCTCAGAGGTTGCCTATTGTACAAGTTGAAGATGACAGCTGGATTCATCGGCCTACCTCTGCTTGAAGACGATGGAGGTGAGCAACCAAAGTGGAGACTAAGTCTGCAAACATTGGTGGAGGTTTGGGGTCCAACACACCTGGTCAACGTTCACAATTCAACCTCCGTTAATTATTAGCAGAGTGGGGAAGAGAAAAATATTCTGTAATGAGGTTCTCTCCCTCTGTCTCTTTTCCCATCTCTCTCTCTCTCTCTCTCTTTCTCTCCCCAGAATCAATATTTGATGTTAATATTATGTGCTCAGTCATTTGCAAAACAAACAGAATTGCTTACCCTGCCTTTCCAGACAGTTGGTAACAGTGACACCGGAGAAATCAGCTACATGCTGTTTGCTTTGATTGTTCTAATCATGACAACGTGAAACTTTTTGAGAAAAAGGGTGAAAAGGCTCCATTCTCCTCTCCAGGCACCACTGTCTGCCTAGTAAACAGTGTTTTCACTGCAGAGAAAAGCAGCAATGAGGAAACTGCATCGAAAGAGGACAAAGGACAGGGTGGGGAGAGGAATTGCACTTGTGTTTCTCACAAAAAGCCAACTCGGATTTCAGCTTCAGCTTCTGGAATCAGAAGTCTGAGTTCTTCTGTGGAAGAGGATCACGTGGATCTTCAGCAAAAGAGACCTCCCACCAAACCATGATGTTCCTCACAATGGTTTATTACAATGGCTTATTGTTGCATACCCAATTGCTGTGCATGTGACATGCTAAGCCTTTACAAACCATAAGAGTCGAGATTATGCGAAACACCCCATGGCAGAGCTACTCTGATCACATTATGGCTTTAATGAGGTGTGAACCTGGTAAAGGGCTCCTGCTGAACACCACAAGAATTGGTCTTTAGTCAGGAATCAAGACCTGGAGAACAAACTTGAAGGAGAACCATGGGAGGTCCTCGTGGTGGAACATCCCAGCAAGTTTGGGGTTTCTCAGGGCCAAAATAAAGTTAGATTATAACCGCCCCTTTCTGGCCCAAACCAGTCTCTTTTAAGACCACGCCCCCCAGAGCTGCAGCATGGAAGCTGTCTCGATTCTACACGCTCTGCTTCTCTTTGCCTTTTTGTTTTGCAAAGAGTTATGAAAACGAGTGGTGTTTTTAAATAATTCATTTTCTGCTCAAAACCAGCAGGAAATTGCTCCAGCGTTACTCTGACTGCATTGCCAACAGTTTTCACAGCAAGATCTTTTTAGCCTTTGGTGGGGGCTACCAAAAAAAAAAGGCAAGAGTGAGAACATTGTCCTGTAAGAAGACAGGAACTGCGAAGAACATGGCAGTTTAAAAAAATGGAAACTGGCAAAATGATGGAGAGCGGGGTTGAATTGGTTGGTTCCTGGTGGCCTCTGAGCTCAGTTTTCTTCTTGCAGACTGATAAAAAGAAAAAAGAAAAAGTCAAAATACAATACACTCCCATATCACCACCTACTACTCAACTGTCCAGGGAAAAGGAACTGGCATCCAACTGTTCTCCAAGTACCAAACGATAGAAGGTCAATCAAAGAGGAAACAACACCCAATCCAATCATCCTCTCTCCCTTGGCTGTGAGGACAAATTTTATTTGTTTCTTAGAAAATTTATACAGCCGCTCATCCTATATACCTGACAGCAGCAACAGTAAGAATATGTAAAAATAAATAGAGAAATATAGCAAAAAATTGGTGTCTGTTAAACAGCTAAGGTACCTCACTTCTCCATGTCAAAGCCCTGATGATAATAGCTATCACCACTGACCATGCAACATTTGCAAGAAGAAAACCAAGCAAAGTTTGGAGAACACCAACTCAAGGGAGGTTGTCAGAGCCAACCAATTTAGCTCTATTTCACTTGCCTGGTTGAGCGGGGAGGGGAGCGTGTTGGACTAGGAAACCACCAAGGTCTCTTCCAACTCTGTTATTCTGTTTCTGTTGGATTTTTTTTTTTTTAGGATTGAGTAAACAACTCCCAACCAAAAGAAGTTGATAGCCCTGGTCTGCATCTAAACAGGGAAGAGAAGAAGACCTTCTTTGTGATCCAAGCACGTTGTGGGTGTTGTAGCAGGCTCCCTTCTGTTTGGCCAGCCCAGGGGCTGTTGCCACTGCTTGCTTCTCCCAGGTCCAGATAGACCCCCAAGGCCACCAAGGTTGACTTTCAGGTCTACACACTCACTAGCAAGCTGTGATTTAATCAACAATCATGATTGAGGTTGTGATGTTTCTCACCAAAGCCCTAGAGCTACGGATCCTTGCAGCCAGGGATCTTAGGACTTCAAGGGTTTACATCAGGGGTCCTCAAACTTGACAGCTTTAAGACTTCAACTCCCAGAATTCCTCCTCCAGTCATGTTAGCTCAGGAATTCTGGGAATTGAAGTCCACAAGTCTTAAACTTGCCAAGTTTGAAGACCCTTGGTTTACATGCTGGTCGGAAAGAGAGAAAGGGACCAGGAGAAGATGGGAGCCAACTGCTCTCCATCTCCACTTTGACTTTGACAAGCATGCAGGGTCAGCTACTCAGGACCAACTCTGCAGTGCAAATGAGCTCTAGAAACAGATCCCATTAGCATTCATGGTCTAATTACCAGCACATCATACTCAATATTTACCCTTAAGTGGTTATCCATAGTTTCATTTCTTTCCATTCTTGAAAAGAAAGCACACTCTGCTGCCCCACCCAACCACAAAGACACGGCAAGGGGAGGAAGACAGGAAAACAAAAGACACTTCCCCTTTTGATTCATGCAACCAGAGACTTCGCCTTTTATGCTTGGCCAGATTACAGGCAGGCAAGTAAACGGGGTCTCCGCTAAAAGGACCAGGAGAGGAGGGGGATCAGGAAGACGAAAGGAAGCAATGAAACCAAATAAGGCAGGAAACCTTCAGACTTTCAGAGGCCAAAAGAGTCCTGGATTTGTGTGACAGCCACATGTTTCAATTTTTTTTAATCAATGTCTTATTATCCCCAGCATTAAATTTAGTTCAGGCAATTTCTGGAACTGTTTATAGATTTAAAAAACAAAACAAAACCCAAAGTATATTTGTGAGCACATTTTTGCAAATGTCTACTTTTTGGTCTTCCTTCCCCTGCACGAAGCCAAGATGTTTGTGCTATGCAAAACTATTTTGTACGAATGCCATGTGTGCCCTTTCCCCTGAAGTCTGCATTTGGGCTGTGTGTGGTATGCCCATGAGGGTGTGAATGTGAACTGCATTGCAAGATTCAGAAACAGATTTCAGCCCCAGAACTCCATTCTGACTTAGGAACGTGGTAGTCTCTCAGAACAGAAGGGGAAGCCGAAGGATTTTGGTCTCATCTTTAGGAATCCTTTCTGGCTGCCTCTTAGGAATAAGCCCCACTGAGAAAAGAATCCACAAATCCAGATTGAATCAAGAGAAAATTATATAGCTCTCTTAGGCCAGAAGCTAAGCAAAGCTGGGGAGATAGTTCCAGCTGCTCCTCAAAAGTCCATTTTGATCTTGGTAATGATCATGGTGATGATAGGCATTCAGTTGTGTCCAACTGGTGTCAGCTGTGATGGTGACTTGTTCGATCTTAGATGACATCAAATCCACCCTGGAAAACCTGCAAGAAACTCACCCTGAGTCTCCCTTCCAATCCTTCTAAAACCAGGTGGGAGATGGTGTCCTTTGTAAGCCACCTGACTTTCCATTCCTTTGTGTACGTTCATTTCCTGAGCTCAGGAATGTGTGAGGTTTGTTTTACTCTCCACTACTACCAAGTGCTGGACAAGGAGTAAGTCTGGGACAAACCAACAGCCCTCCGTGCAGTGGAAGAATCTGTGGTCCTGTCCCCATCACCAGATATCCCTCTCTGCCCCACCTCATCCAGATTCCTTGCTTTCTCCAAATTGTCTCTCGTTATATTCACCTTGAAAAAGAGGCTGAGAACCAAAAGCTCCTTTTTATTCCAGTCTTCCTCCCCCCACCCCCTGGTGTACTTCAAACAGCCCCCAGACCTTGCTACAACAGAAGGTTCAAGAAAAATGGAGAAAGAAAGGGAAGGCTGACCTTGGCCTCTCCTTGCTGGCTTCTTCGCCTCCAGATGTAACTGTAGCCCCCCTCTCCATATCAAAGGATATGACATTGTTATTCTAGGGAGAAGACCCTGGGGATCTACCTTCTCCCCTTGTGCCCTCGGCGCTGCAGAAAGAAAACAGGGAAAAATTAAATCCACCAGCCTGGAAAGAATCTGGGATGAGAATTTCCTTTCAGAAGCTCCTGTGCTAAACCAGGATTTATAAACGCCTCTTTCTGCATATAGAAAGTAAATCAGACATAGAAAGAAGAGCCTGTATTTTTTCCCAATTACTAAGCAGCTGCTGAAATCAAAACAAGAGGAGGAGGAGGAGGAGGAGGAGGAAGAGGAGGGGGAGGAGAGGAGAGAGGGAGGAGAGGGAGGAGGAGGAATAGAGGTCTGTCTCTATGCTTTCAAAACAAGGAAAACTCCATCTTCGCTCTTTTGTAAAGGGAGGGATGATTTTGCAACTCGTTGGAGAGAAGACCTAGATGAGACTTTCTCCCTACTCCTGTGCAAAAATACAAGCCACTTAAAATTAATTATGTTTTGCAACATTGATATGATACCCGCCATCCAATATTCTCACACAACAAAAGGAAATTAACACGAAGACAATCAAACCAGAGAAAAATATAAAATTGGAAACCAACCAAAACATTATTAGTGAAGGATGAAACTAAATTAAACTCCCAGCAGTATCAGTTCTTTCAACTCTGGAAATGTCGTAGGAACTAGAGATTCCTAAAATACTTTACAAAATCAAAAGTTGGAAAAATAAAGGTTGAGGCTGCTGTCTGGCCTTCAAGGAATCCAGGCACGGATTTTGGGGGACTTTCCTGGACACCCCAGAAGAAAGAGGGCAGCACTTAGGTAGAGCAGGGCTTTCCAAACCTTGACAACTGTGAGACTTGTGGACTTCAACTCCCAGAAGTCCCAGCTCCAGGGAGCCTTGATGATTGGCATCTACTGGAACAAATGACATCATAGACATCATGATGTAAACTGCAAAGCAATTACATCATTTTTCACATGATGTCATCATAGCTGCCACCAAAGCATCCAACAGCAGTATATTGTTCTTGGCAAAACTCTTTTCACAACTTCTCAGCCCAGCAAAGCCAGTAAAGGCTGAGGAAGCACCTTTAATCTCACAAGTCCCAGAGAAAAAAATGGCTCTTCAAGGACAATTCTACTCAAGTGAAATGTCCACTGACCTACTAAAGACCTGGTCTTTTGGCCACAACATGGTAGGGACAGAGGGCACATCTCTGGAGTTCTGTTTCCCTGGAGCTCCTAACTTTCACAAGGAAACTCCACAGCAATATTGATGTATGATCTAAAGGAATTTCTCCTAATCTGCTACTCCCAGATAAGCTATAATATAACATATATAAAATATATATATATAAAAGACCAATGAACACAGACCTAGACTCCCAACCAATAGGGATGAAGAGAGGACCATTCAAATAAAACACAGGGCCAGCACCAAATTCAAACAGAAAACGGCTGCCAAACCTGAGACACACGATTAAAAAAAGAATGCAGTACACAAGCCTGAAGATGGCAGATGGGATTCTGCCAAAACAGCTCTATAAAAGCACAACTATTAAGATGTGGGAAAATACCCAAAGAAACCTAAATACCATACATATAAATACCCACGAAAACATAAGAAAACAAATATGTATATAAACATGTATGTATGTATGTACGTACATATGTTCGTTTGTACTTATGTACGCATGTATGTACGTATGTTCCAGATTTCAACTAGCTTGAAACTCACACTTTGAATACATCATCTTACATCAAGACTGGCTTAGGAAGATTTTGCTCACTGTACATGCTAAAATTATCCCTATTGTCTAATAAATATTCTTTGGTTTCATCCATCCTCAAGATCAGCAAAGTTGATTGCTTGTTAACCCCACTCAAACAACGTGGCTTTGAACAGAACCCAACAAAAACAAACCATAAACAGGAAAACATAATTGTGCAATGTTAACTATAACAACCCAATATATAAATTGGTGCAAAACATCATAATGAAACAACCGAAAGAACATTCTGCTCAACTGGACCCAACTGGTCAAGGGTCTTTATTGTAATTCCACAAGTCAAGAAAATGTTTACAGAGTTGCAGTTTGCTGAAGGTCACATCAAAGCAAGCAGAGAGATCCATCCATTATTTCTTGTTTGTCCTTTTTTCAGTGAATGGGGATTCAAGTGAGTTTCATTTTTCCTGCCTGCATTCTGCACACTTCCCAGGAAGGGTAGGTGAGTATGTGTGTGGACTACAATCCAAGGCACAATTTCCCCAAAGGGTAATGCATCACACCAATATGTAAATCAGAGCTGCCTTATCTCTCTGGAGGTGTCACACCCGGCATATGAATGAGGTCATCCCTTCTCTACTTTCACCCTCCAAATACGCAGGTGCGAAGGGGACCCTGCCTGCCAGGCAGGCCCCCTATATAAAATCCCAGGAAAATGCCAGGTCCTGGAGGGCATTGAATTTCCTTGCAGAAGAGCCAGGCCAAGACAGGTGCTTCGGGATCCTGAATGAACTCTCAGCCAGCAGATCCAAAAGGGACAGAAGTGCCATTCATATCTCTTTCATGCCACGGTAGGGGAGAAGACAAGGATCTCTTTGACCAGATTTTGGCTGCTGGTATCTTTGCTGTAACCCGCAGAGCTCATTGTGAGCATTCCAAGCAGGGCCCTGAAGCCAGCCAGGGAGGAGAAAGAGATGTTTGTCTGGATCAAGCAAACAGGATCCATCAAACTCCTGCAGGGGATGCCGTGATGACACCAGAGGAGGCCACGTCTCCAACAGAACTTGGCCAAATCACTGTCACTGGTTCTTTTGCCACCTGTCCAGAGAGAGTGCCAGGTTCCTGGAAAGATCTAAGGACAAACAAACAAGGTGGCTGCACCTGCAACTCTCTGCACCGTTTTTACAGAGTCACCTATAAGAAAGTGGTTTGGACTGTTGCCCACTCAGGTCTCCTCAGTTAGTGAAGGTATCGTCTTCCCCAATATGATGCCCTCAGCTCTGTTGAACTGCAAAATTGCCCACTTGGCTGGGGATTCTGGAAAGGGGGTGGACATGAGATGAAGCCAACCTACAAAATATCTTCCAATAGAGGAGCAGGGTTGAAAAGAGGGGTCCTTGATGCCCTATGAACTTGGTTGTTTTCTTGCAGAGATTTCATTACCCAACTAGGTAACATCATCAGGGCAAAATGGGAGTAACCAGCCTAATCAAAGAACCACCAAGAACAGGGGTTGGCAGCCTTAAGCATTCAAAGAGCCACAAAGGTCCTAACTGGAAGCCCGCCTCCCCCCCTCCCCGCTGTTCAATTCCGGAGCCGACTGGAAGTCTGGTTCCCCCACCATAGAGTCTCCTCCTAGCACGGCATCCTTTTTCCTCTACCTGTCCTAACCGAAATCCCTATCAATTGTGGAGCCAACCAGCAACAGGGAGCCACAGCAGTGGGATGAAAGAGCCACATGTGGCTCCAGAGCCATGGGTGGCTGACCCCTGACCAAGAACATTCTCACCGCTACAGGACAAGCCACCTGGATATAAATGGAGAGAAAGCCCACTCCAGCTAATACTGATGATATTCTCTAGCTGTGTAGTGAAACATTGGTGGGGGGAACCCAACCAAGCTCAGAGGACACCAAGGACTCCCCAATGTCTTCCAGCTCAAGTTGAGTCTTCACACCCTCCCTTAGAGAGGCTCTTGCTATGATGGGCAGACACTGAGCCATCGCTTCCATCTGGTAGCCACTTAATATGCACAGTTGCTACACACTTCCATCCCGCACATTAATATTTCCAGCCAGATCTATGAAGGTTCCAAGTACCAATGAATTAATGCAAAAAGACATGTAAGGAGGAAGACCATATGTCTCATGGTGAGCATCTCTTTTCTCCTGGGACCCCTGATGTTCTTATTGCAGGGGAAGATGGTAAAAAGAAGATGGGAAGGAAGAGGCCAGCTGGTTGGTGGGTAGCAGAATAATCAAGGGTCCTTCATAACCTTTTGGGGGGAACTACTGTCACAGATGAGTATGAGGCACCTAGGGAAGTTCTGAGCAAAACAATTTAACATAGCTATTTATTGGACAAACCTAACCCTGTTTAGCCACACACTCCACCTGCATTAAATGGAAGTCCCTTGTAGGCATGTTAAAAATTAATGAGCTTGTGTACGAAAGTATTTTGACCCTGAAAAGACATAACAGAAGTTCTCATTATGCTTGAGGAACCTTGAGGTCATTAGCTTTTCCAAACCCCATCCAGACAGCTGAAGTCTTCAGCAAGAACAGCCCAAATCTTGTAAGATGTTGGTGTTCCGGAGTAGATCTCAGCATTTTGGAAACCTTTTTCTAAAAGTTCTTAGAAATTGAGCTGGTGGCCCTCTTATGGCTGACCTTCCTTTCAGCAGACCAAGTGAGTGCCCACTGAAAGAATACCAACATTTACACCTGTTGGATCAGGCTCTTATAAGCCAAAGTTGGGGTCTCCTGCTCTGCAGTTTACAGGTAACAGATGAACAGAGTTGGATGGGATCTTGTAGGTCATCTAGTCCAATACCCCCACCAAGCAGGAGACCCTACACCATTTCTGACCAATGGCAGTCCAGTCTCTTCTTGAAAGCCTCCAGTGATGAAGCTCCCACAAATTCTGAAGGCAACTTCTGTTCCATGGGTTGATTGCTCTCACTGTCAGAAAATTTCTCCTTATTTCCAGGTGTCAGAGTGGCACCCATCTGAACTCCCATATTTTCCTTTTGCTCTTTAGGGGGCCCCATCTCTTGCAATCTCCCACCTGCTACCCTGTTTGAAGGGCTTTCAACTACCAGGTAAGTCACTGACTTGAAGGATGTAATTATCAGCAGTGGGGGAACATCTCCCCCAGTGCCAGTGAGACCTTCTGGGGGATTCAGGAAGATTTACGCACTGAGCCAGTCATTAAGGTGTCAGGATGGCAAATGCTTGGAGGTGGACAGCTGAAAGAGGGAGTTGTTCCATTCCCAAATTATCCCAGCAGTTTCATTGCCTTATCAAAAGGTTTCTACACTCCTTACCTTAGCTTTGATTTGACAAGCCTCACCAAATTATTTCTCCTTGCTAGGCCACATCCTGTTCAGGTGTTCAAAATAAACACAGGGGGAGGAAGATCAAAATTAGTTCCTGCTTCACACTCCATTGCTGATGGATGTACTGTTCCAGAAGTTCAGGGCTGCGGTTATATATTGATTTATTTTTTAGGTTCCATTTCCCATACATTTCAGTTCTTCCAGCTGTTACCCCATATTGCAGATGGCAGCTCAGACATTGGGGGGAGGGGGCGGAAGGGCAGTGAACGCTTTCACCAACCACACTAAGCCGTTGTTTGTTCAACTGTGATTTATTGGGCTCTACTAAACTGCAGATAGGCTTGCTACAACATTCTCTCCCATAAACTATGGATTACAAGCCCCCATGGTTTGGGTTCATTCAACCATCCTACTTGGCCATCTCCAACGGAGCATGTTATGACCTTGTGCAATGTGCCAATTCAGCAACAGGCTTGGGTTACTGAGTAAGAATGAAACCTGAAACTTCACCTCTCCTTTGAAATATCGAGTAGTTGCCAAAACTGAGTGTTTTGACTTTGTGGTGTGAACGGTTAGCAGAGAGGGGAGCTGAGGAGGGAGACTGAATAAGTATGGTTTTTTTTCCTATCTGCAGAATTGTGTGATCACCAACAGCAAATTGTGTAAGTTACTCTCTACTCAACAGGGTAGAAAAAAGACTCAAGGAAGTTCACGGCAGAATGCTTTCATTTCTATGTGGAAAGGAAACGGTGTTCCAAATCAGCTCCTCTGCATTCGTTTGCAGTCTGGTTAAGCTACTTTAGCCTCCTTCATCCCTGGATCAAACATCTCATTCTGAAGTTGCCTTCAACACAAACCTATTTGTTTCAAGGCCAAACTTTGAAAGTAGCTTCCTCCACCACTTTTGAAAAAGGAGGGAAGAGGACAGAAAGCCCAGCAATGAAAAAAATACTTTATGCCAGTCCCCAAAGATGGCAAACAGAAGATGATGGCAAAGCTCCTTCCAGTCACACCTTTCGCTGAAAGAGACGGAAGGTGGCCACAATTGCAGCTCCAGTCTGTCCCTTTCCTCCTGGGGGTGATTTTTGGTGTGTGTGCTCTGAATTACAACCCATCCATGGGTGATAATCTTAGAGGCAGACAGCTTTGCAATATGGAATGCTGGCTGAAGTGCAGGCAGACAAGGGAATACTTCTGGCTGGCGAGATGGCAAAGAGAAGCATTAATTAATCTCCACATGTGCTGCCTGGAAAATCCATCTTCATGTGTTGCTCACATGGTGTCCCTTAAAAGCACAACCACTGGAATTTATGGGCCTTTGGACTTGCTGGAAAAGATGCCATTAAACCTCAGGCCTTTCCAAGCTGTTCTCCTTCTTTCCTTACCCCCAGATCAACTTGGCAACCATTTGTTTTCTTCTGCTGGTTTGCCTTGCTCTCTTTCTTTCCAATGGTCACTGGCAGTGGATAAGATCTTCCACACAAGCTCAGATTCCATTCTTGTATCTTGCCTCGGTCAGCAGTGCTTGGCTGGAAGCAATTCAAGATGGTTGGACTTCAAAGGCCATCATCTTTCTTTTCTTTCTTCTCCCAGTTTTCCCTCCTGAACCAGACCTTCATGAGGTAGGTGTATACCAGTGGTGGGATTCCAAAAATTTTACTACCAGTTCTGCAGGCATGGCTTGGTGGGCATGGCAGGGGAAGGATACTGTAAAATCTCAATTCCTTCCCCATCCCACTAACCTGCTTTCCAGCTCCATTCTCTATGCAGGGCAACAAAAGAAGACCCAGCTGATCAGTTGGGATTTGGGAGGCAGAGAATAGATGGGGATGAGGCCAGTCAGAGGTGGTATTTGCCTGTTCTCCGATCTTCTCAAAATGTCCACTACCAGTTCTCCAAACTGGTCAGAACCTGCTGAATACCACCTCTGGTATATACCTAGGATCTCATTGGGCTGCTTTCTGTCTCCCTAGCTGAGTTTTTTTCACAACAGGAACTCTATCATTTTTGGACCCTTGATCTTCCATTCATCAGCTAAGCTCATATTTTTCTCCAAAACACATAGTATAGTATTGAATAGTAGCAGCCTATTTTCACCTACAACTTCCTGAGTAGTCCTACCAAGAACATATTCTGGTTGGGATTTTGCTTGGATGACACCTTCTTTAGTTGGTGTTCCTCCAAACCTATGGAATATTTGGGTTTGGGTTTCAAAGAGTTGAGTCCAGAACATGGAAGGAGAAGTACAAGAAGCAATGTTGGCCAGCCACTCAACAGGACACTTCTTAACGCTCTAGGTCTCTCAGGTTTAAAGAAAGCTACCTGCAGTTCAAAGCCAACTAGAGGCTACAACAGGTTTCCACGATGTTTGCAATCCATCTGCTTAATCAAGGAAACATGGATCAAACAGCAGCACTATAATGCAGAACCCCTTTGTCATATTTTTAATTCCCTATCCAAAGTGATAATGGATGTTAAATTAGCTTACTTCTTATTTAATCTTTTGTTGTAAATTAAAGGGTTTAAAGCTCAGAAGAAGAAATAATACCTCTTTTGAGGAAAGACGTTAACATGCCCTGTCTTAATCTAATTTTGGGGAAAGAATTACATATTTCTTCAGGAATCACAGGCAATGGTATTTGAGAGTTAAAATCTGTGTCTTTTCCCACATATTGTGTCTTCATTTTAGGAAACTCAACTGAGACCAACAGAAATACTGTTTACACCATTAAGGTGAATGAAACAGGCATTTCTGGAAGAATATTCAGTCTTCTCCAAGCAGGGTGGCTTTGAGAATTTATTTCCCAATGTAACTCTTTTCACTCACAACCTCTCAGTGATAAACTGGCCTTAAACATAGAGGCCCCATTAAGCATTACAGTGTGCTTCATCCACCATTGCTTGGTTTAATTCTTCCTAAAATAATCTAAACCAGGGCAGGAAAATCCCACAAATTTCTGTTCTGTAGGCAGCAATTTTGCTTCATCAGCCTGCATTTTACTAATGGATGACCCTGAGTTCTAACATGATGTGAAGGCAACAAAAATATCTCTTTGACCTGTTTCTACCCACATGTATAATATGCCAAGCCAAGCAAGGAGAGAACCAGTCTAGAACTAAGGAGAAATTTCTTGACAGTGAGGACAATTAACCAGTGGAATGGCTTGCTTCAGAAGTTGTGGGTGCTCCAACACTGAAGGTTTTTAAGAAGAGGCATTGGTCTGAAATGGTATAGGGTCTTCTGCTTGAGCTGGAGGTTGGACTAGAAGACCTCCAAGGTCCCTTCCAATTCTGTTATTGTTATCCTGATGTTCTTGGACCTACCCCTGGATGTCTCTGGGTCTACAGACGACTTCACTCCCTGGTTCTTCCTACTGCAGAAGACAATGGTTATGAATTGTGCATGAGATCCTTTCATGGTTGACATACAGGCCACTGGACTTTTTATATATTCATATATTTAAAATGCTAAGCTTCACAGAGGAGAGCTTTTTCATGGCCTTCCCACAACCATTTGATCTGCCTGTCTTCTTTTCCCTGGGAATTATTTCTCATTAGAATACCTTTCTACACCGCCTCTGTTTACGGCGTCAAGTATGGCAACACACTTATCCCCAATTTTGATCTTTCGTGATGATATTTATCTTTGATGCTGACTTTATAGAACTGCCAATGGCTTTATTTTTCTCTCTGTCTTGCTCTGGGCCCATTGTAGCTATGGGAACCAGCATTAAATGCCCATTCAGATACGCCATCAAAATGAATTTTTGAAACAAAAGGAGAGCTTTTAACATTAGCTCTTTGCAAGCCTGTCTTCCCTCAAGACAAGTGAATTATTTACAGAATCCCTCACACATAAATTGGACCACAGGAGACATCGCTGTATCTTTTCTCCTTCTGCGCTTCTTCAATTTTGATCACTGCCACTGGGGATAAAAAAACAACAACAACTGGATGGCAGGGATTCCTTTTCTTGAGTCCAAAACTTAACTGAGACATATGTTGAGACATCGAGATACTTAAGGTGCATCTACAGGCAGTCCTTGACTTACAAATGTTCATTGAGCAAGCGTTCAAAGTTACAACTGAAAAAAGTAATTATAACCAACTGGGTCTTTATAGCAACATGGTGTCAACTCATAAAATATTTCTATGGTCTTTTTAGAGTTGCCAACATAAAGGGAGGGGGGAAAGGGGTTTGAAAGAGCAGTGTGGCAGCTTGCAAACTGAAACAGCATTCCATAAATGTTTTCAAAGATAGTAACTAGGTGACTGAAGTTTCTGCCAGGCAAAATTCTAGCTGGAGAACATGATTCATGATTCTTGGCTATGGATGTGTCCCATTGGAGAATATGAATTATGAAATACCCAAGGTTGGGGGGGGAAACCAGGGTCAAGGGTGACAATGAATTATGTGTCTCAGAGGCGACTACACCCAGATAGTGCCAGACATGTTAACTCCCAATAAATCCTTTGGAATTCTTGGAAGTTTGGCTCGAGACTCATGATTTAATTGGGGTAACTGCCGGAATCTTGATACATGGGATCAGAATTTGAGCATTCAGGGACCAGCATGTAATTATGATGGTTGGAGCATCCCAGGGTCCTCATTTGTGACCTTCCCAGTGAGATTCCAACACACAAGGTCAATGGGGGAAGCCGGATTCACTTAACAACCATGTGGTTCAGCTGTGGGGTCCTACCTGTTCCACTACTGGTTCGGTGATCGCACATGCATGCGTGCAGCTTTCCACACACCAGCTGAGGCCTGCAGTGCCAATCAGCTGAGAAGATAAAGAAGACCCCATGTAATTTTTGATTGCCCCCTGTACTCAGATTTGAGGGAACATCAGCTGGGAAGGATCTTTTATACCAGCACCCGAATGTCTAAAGAAGGCTTCTTGCAACATTGTTTGTTAGGTTCTAATTTGCAGTTGGTGAAATGGATTGCCAAATTTGCTGTAAAGTTGATGGAAATAAGGACGAAGTTGGTGCAGCAGAGTGTGGTAGATTGTAGGAAAGATCACTTGCTGTAAAAATGTAATTTTAATTAATTTTAAAAGTAGTTTTAAGATTGTTCGGGGTAGATGAAGGGTGACATGGTAGCATAATTTTAATCATATTTAATCTGCATTTTAAATCATTGTATTCTATCCCGATTCCATTTTGGATTGGATTGTATTCCAATTTTATTTTGAATTGTATTTTATTCTATTTCATTTTGAGTTGCTTTTCTCAAATTTTAGTGGTGTTGTGTTTTTGGAGCTCTGCACTTTGATATGGCCTAAGGGCTAATCAATAAATAAAGATCGATTGATAAAGAAGATAAAAGTGTAGTGGTGGGTGGGAGGGACGATCCTGTGCTTTTCTGTTCTTCCTCCTCTTTTCCTCCTTTCAGCTGATCTGAGGCTTTTTTTACTACCAGTTCGGTCAATCCAG
Source organism: Naja naja (assembly GCA_009733165.1). NCBI lineage: Eukaryota > Metazoa > Chordata > Lepidosauria > Squamata > Elapidae > Naja > Naja naja. The sequence goes on along the minus strand of CM019156.1, from coordinate 30,047,329 downwards.
TCCGAACCAGTAGCATATCAGTTCATGATGTGGTTCATATCAGGGGTCTCCAACCTTGGCAACTTTAAACCCGGAGGACTTCAACTCCCAGAATTCCCCAGCCGGCTTTGTTGGGAGTTGAAGTCCTCGAGGCTTAAAGTTGCCAAGGTTGGAGACCCCTGATTCACATAACAATTGCAGTGATTCACTTAACGGCATCAAAAACATCAGGTGAAACTCTCTTAACAACTGCTCTGCTTAGCAATGGAACTCCTGGTTTCCATTGTCATCGTAAGTTGAGGACTACCTACATCGGCAGTGCTAAATTTGTTGGAATGAGTTTGCCTTCACTATAAGTGAAGAATCTGCTGAAATGAGACACTTTGACCTTGGAAATCCAACATTTGCACTGTGTCTGTTTGTAGGACCTCAGCTCTAATCCCCCCTCACCCAGGGGGGAGGACTCCAGAATGAATAACCTTGCCTCAATTCAGAAGACACCAGTGCTTAAATTGTGCAGAGACTGGGGTGCATTATGAAAACCCTTAGAAAGTTACTCCTTAGCACTGCAAAGGAAGAAGAATTTGTGAAATGCCCCTGAGGAAATGTTCTCATGTTAACAAAAAAAAGTCATTTCAGCTTGAAACTTCCTTGACAAGTTTGCCTGAGGAGACCCAATAAATTAGTCTTCAGCAACGTTTCAGGAAAAATTCAATAGCAGCTGTGAAATAAAATAAGTAGCAAATAATCAACTTCTGAAGTAGAATCTTTAGAAGGAGAAGCAAGGAGGGAGATTCAGAGCTTACCTTTGTAGCTACACCTGGAACGGAGAGGTGAGACCTCAGGTCCTCCAGGGCTTCCTCTAGATTCAATTTTACAGCAAAAGAAATCTGCCATAAATCAAACTCGGCAAGTGTGTCTGTCCCTTGGCCTCTGCCTCCCAGCTGAGGCCACCATAAGTTTATCCTCTTTGCTTCCTCAAATTTTTCACAAAATTGAAGTTTGAGACCCATCACTACTAACAATAACAAAAGTATTTATATTTCATTGCTCGGCTGCATTTTAGCAGAAATTAAAAGCACCCAGAACAGTCTGCTTCACAACAAATCAGTCAAAACATTAAGTGACTTTAAGGCACTGCTAATGCAGTAGCAAGGAAATAACATTTAAAAGGAAGTACCAAGAATTCAGCCATGAGAGTGTATTAGATGATCTGCAAGATAATCCACTTCCAAACTCTCCTTTCCATGATGCGACACAGACATCGTATCTCCAGAGCCACTGGCTCTGAACTAGTCAGGTTATTTTATTTAATGAAGATCGCTGTGCAACTTCAGGGCTATATTCAGACCAGTGGTGGGATGGAAATCTTTTTACTACTGGTTCTGTGGGCGTGGCTTGGTGGGCGTGGCAGGGAAGGATACTGTAAAATCTCCATTCCACTAACCTGCTTTCCAGCTCTGTTCTCCTATGCAGGACAACAAAAGAAGACCCAGCCAATCAACTGGAACTCGGGAGGCAGAGAATAGATGGGGGTGGGGCCAGTCAGAGGTGGTATTGGCCAGTTCTCCAAACTACTCAAAATTTCTCCAGAACTGGTCAGAACCTGCTGAATGCCACCTCTGATTCAGACCACACAGCGTACCACATCAGGTCAAGACCTAGCAAGTGCATTCCCACAACGTGTATCATGGCATCATTGTGCAAACGAAACAATTGATGTCGTGAGCCAAGCAAGTGGAGTTCAGCTCCTAACAGACACCTTCCTTGGATGCAGCTCTCAGGCAACCATTCACAGATCTCCTGTCATCGTGTTGCCTCAAACCTGCCAGCCCCTCTTTACTCCTTCTGTGGATCTCCATCCTTGCAAACACTGGTTAGGATATCTTTCACCCCCAGTTTTCATTCCCTTCCCAAACAAAGGAATGGCTCCAGTTGGAGTGGCTCCAGCCCTTGAGTCAGTCCTAGCTGAGAATTGTTTTGCAGACCAGAATGTGCACGAGGCATCATGGACAATGTATGTGTGTGTAGCGAACATATATGATGATGAAGAATCAGGGTCATCAAACTCAGCTAAGCTGCCAAGGGAGCAAACTCCCTGGTCTTAGTTTCATGTTTCACAGCCATGTCAATGATAAAAGGAAAATACTAAACATAAATTAAGTTCAGCCCAGATCAGTTGTTTTAGCTTGGGAGGGAAGGGAAAATACAAAGTCGGTCAGTCAGTCAGTCAATCAATCAGTCAGACAATCTCAGTCTCTCTCTCTCCCTCTCCCTCTATCTTCCTCTCTCTCCTTCTATCTCCCTCCTTCTCCCTCCCTCCCTCCCTCCCTCCCTCCCTCCCCCCCCCTCTCTCTCTCCTGGATTAAATAATAACTGTCTTGGACACTCGCAGTGTGAAAGAAAGTGACACGCTCTTGAAAGGATTAGGCTGGGGTTTCCCTGCCAGAGGAATCTGTCAAGTTGGACTCCGAAGCACACGCTCTTTGGCCATGTCTGTAGAGCAGATGAAACTTGTAGAAGAAGACTTTGTGTGTGGGCTGCTTTGAAGGCATCCTGGAAACAGCTGGGACTGGGACAGGCTGGAGAGATCATATCTGCCCAGTTTTTAACTAACTTCACTGAGAAGTGAGGGCCTCATCTTGGAAGCTCAAGATGCTTGGACATCCATCTACCACTACTACATATCTGCAGAGGAATTTGCTTGACCAAAAGCTACAGAGACGTAGCTTCCAATCTTTACAACCTAAGTCCAAGTATTAGTTTTATTTTTTTATGTATAATGTACACTGAAGGTGGCATTTAATTTCATTGTACGGGGTGCAATGACAATAAAGTAAAAGTAAAGTAAGTTCACCTCTTCATATCTGGTTATAACTGTCTCTTCTTTCTATGATCTACTCTGTCTAATCATCCAAACTATAAATCATAAGTTTGTTTTTCCTGTTTTACACAATAAAGGGTTAGATTGTTGTATGCTGCTGAGAGTCATTTTCTGCCAAGAGCCATATAAATTTGGCTGATATATAGAGAGATAGAGAGATAGAGAGATAGAGAGATAGAGATAGAGATAGAGATAGATATATAGATATAGATACACACACATATATTGTCCTTTTTTGCAAGCAAAGAAGTCAATTCAGCCATTTTGTCATGTTCCATCATCTTCGACATCCATCCCTTCATTGTGACATGTGAAAAAAGGAGCAGCTTGCACCATTCTGACCTGATGTTGTGTTCACACTAGAATGAATGAATTGCCCATTTGATGTCAAATACACCTGGAGAATCCCAAATGGTTGAAACTCTGGTCTACTAAACCAGAGAAGTTACTTTATTTAGGATTTCACCTGGCTGACCTTCCAGAAAGTGTGAAGGACATCTTCCATATCTTGAAGAGCCAGCATTGTCCTTAGTGGATCTCAGAAGGTTCACCCTGTTCTCCTTTTCTCTCTGTGTGTGTACTGTACATACAAGCACACACACACACACACACACACACACACACACACACACATGCCCACCCAAATCCAGCTGACTCCAAGCTCTCCAATTACATCTCACCACTGGGAAAGTTACAGTCCCAATAATGTTCTTCGAAGAATTATTGCACGGCTAGTTTTAAGATCATTTCTCGCTGAAGTGTAATTCCAGAAGCTGAGTCTGCATCTGGCTTTAAGTTTCTGCAGATAATATTTGCAAGACCTTTCCGGCGGTTTGAGAAAGGAGGGTTAATTTCAGCTTTCGCCCTTAATCACAATCTGAAGATCACCTGTGAGGGTTAGGCTACGTTCTCAGTAATTTATCTGTGAACTTGGAAAATGGTACAGCAAAGAAACTTAAGCAGCATTTGTGAAACTGCAGTGAGTTTCTTTTCTTGGTTTTTCCAATAAATCACCTCAGATAGCTTAGGGTCCAATCAATAGAAGGGGTGGGGGGGAAATCTACCAAAGATTCCATTGCATCCAATTTAAACGATTGCTTCCCGCCATGTGGTCTGAAGAATCGTGAAAATTAATCACTTCCCGCTGCCCCGATGAAGTGTCAATGGGGCTCTAATATTGATACTGCATTTTTCTGCTGCAAACCATCCATTCATTATGAAGGCTTTTTCATTACCGCTGGCCAATTGTTTTTATGAACAATGGCTCCAATGGGCTCACATTAGGTGAGGTCAACCACCCATAATGTGCAGCAATGGCAAGTTAATTTGGGGACAATTGCAGAGGTGGTATTCAGCCGGTTCTGACCAGTTCTAGAGAATCAGTAGTGGAAATTTGGAATAGTTTGGAGAACCGGCCAATACCACCTCTGACTGGTCCTGCCATCATCTCTTCTCTGCCTCCCATTGAGTCCCAGCTGATCAGCTGGGTCTTCTTTTGTTGCCCTGCACAGGAGAACAGAGCTGGAAAGCAGGTTAGTGGGGTGGGGCGGGAAAGGGGATTTTGCAGTATCCTTCCCCCAGAAGTGAGCTGGGAATGGAGATTTTACAGTATCCTTCCCCTGCCATGCCCACCAAGCCACACCCACAGAACCAGTAGTAAAAAAAAATTTGAATCCCACCACTGGATGATTGGCTTATGTGAACAAATCAATGAAGTTCTGTTTCGATGCAGAATTTGCATAGGCTAATTTGCAAGTCCAAGGCTCGTGTGTCACCTTCCCTGTTTTGGTGGGAAATGCACGGCAAGGTCACGCGGAACCTGGCATATTGCAATGCAAATAGCTGGGGTTAGTTCAGCCATTTCAACAGCAGGCACCGGTGGGAGCCAGTAGATGGTGAAAGCAACCTCATAAAAGCAAGACCAGGAACTGTCATGGGGTCCTTCTTCTGTGGTAGAAGTTGGTGCTTTTCAGGCTGAGCCCAGTTGGGAAGCTCTATTGGCAGTAGTTGCTTGTGGCAACCTGAACATTATAAGTTACTTCCCTCTTGGAAGACAAAAAAATGTGTATCGGCTCCCTGTTGGGAATCTACACTGATTTCATTGCAATGTAGTTGATACACGTCCACAAAATGAGACAGAGGCCCCATTAAAATAGAGATGGGTAACCTTTCTTTCTTTCTTTCTTTCCTTTCTTTCCTTCCTTCCCTTCTTTTCCTTCCTTCCTTCCTTCCTTCCCTCCAGTGGTGGGATTCAATTTTTTTTACTACCGGTTCTGTGGGTGTGGCTTGGTGGGCGTGGCACGGGAAGGATACTGTAAAATCTTCAGTCAGAGGTGGGATTTGCTGGTTCTCCGAACTACTCAAAATTTCCACTACCAGTTCTCCAGAACTGGTCAGAACCTGCTGAATACCACTTCTGCTTCCCTCCCCCTTCCTTCCTTCACCTCTTCCCTCCCTCCCTCCTTTCCTTCCTTCCTTCCTTCCTTTCTTCCTTCCTTTCTTTCTTCCTTCCTTCCTTCCTTCCTTCCTTCCTTCCTTCCTTCCTTCCTTCCTTCATTCTATCCAGACAGCCATCCAGACAGCCAGTTTGATAGAGTTAGTTACATCTTCAGGTTTTCATGACACAGAAAGATAGAAGATTAAGGAGAAGAGAGGAATGCCAGAGTCTGAAAACAACACAACTGGAACATAAAATAAATCCAAATAGAAGTCCTGAAAGGTTTGGTCACAGGTGTGCGATTTCTGTGTTAAAGCCCAAGCAACAGGTTGATTTCAAGGGACAAAGACTTCAAAGTCACTTGCAAATAAAACCAAAGTGGACTTTATTATAATTTCAGTTCTGGACTTGGCTCACCTGTGTGATCTCAGGGGATAAAGTCCTCTGCATCTTCCCTTACTTTAGAAGTGGGGAAAGTAATACATCTCAGCACTGAATCTATTGGAATTTAGTGGCTTATGACAATTGCATTGAAGGAATCTCAGAATTGCACATAAATCTCAAGTTATGATGGAACTCCAGGTAATTTAACAGACTTGAGTCCGTAGAGAGTCCCACAAGTCTCCAAAATCCAACATAGTGACATCTCTATATACAGAACTTGATCGTTTTCAGAAGTACAAACAGAGAACAAATTTGTTAGGTATACATTTCCATATAATTTCACAATTCTTTCCATCTGTGTTTCCTTAGTGGGTACAAATTATGTACATAAGGAAATGTTTGTGGATAAAATACATATATCCCCCCCCCCCAAAAAAGCATCCTCTTGGGCACAATTACACCTAAAGCATATTAAAGGCATATTGCTTGCAAAAAAATATACATTAGAGGAAAGTTGTACAAAAGCATGCAAGGAACCATTTATTTTCAGGAGCAATGACATGAAATGAGAAACATTTGTGTGGGCTTTCTAAAAATACTCTAAAACAAATAGAAAAATGAGATGAGAGACAAGAAAAAGTGAGCCGCATTGAATTTCTCGAAGTTATTCCTAAGAACCTCTGGATTTGCACATGGGGGTTGCCCGGGGACTCGCTTCCATCCTTGATTTGCTGAATAAAAGGGATTATGGTTGAGGAGAGGCAGCTGGAAGTTGCAAACACTCCTTGCCCTTGTTTTTGCACACCAAATCAATGTGTAATTAATAGTGTTCCTGAAGCTTTGTGTTGGTCATCTGAGAAAAATCAATGGTGAGGATTGTGACAAAATGGAAAGGATTAGAAGTCTAGGATCAGCTATCCTTTCAGGTGTTGTGAGCTTTGCTCTGCAAATCTCCAGGTTCTTGGTCTCTAGCCAAAGAAGGCCAAATCCTGACTTGTCATTGGGACCTTAGGAGTACAATACTTTCGTAGATATTTGCACACAACTTTTGCTGCAAAAGGAGAGAGGATGATAGGTTCTAGGGCTGTTGAAATATAGAATATGTGGAGAAAATTCTTTTTAATGTCAAGAATGTCTTAGAATGCATGAATGAACAACTGCATAATTAATAAGCCATATTTGGGTACTTTAATGTCAGTCTATTATCACCAGCATATAATGCCAATCATTCTATTATTTCATGGTAGTGTGAAAAGGACAGGCTACTCATAGGGTTGAGAGGTTCAATGGTTGAGATCAATCCTGCCTGTCACCTCTCAATATTGATCCCTGATACCAGAGGTGGCATTTAGCAGGTTCTGACCAGTTCTGGAGAACCGGTAGCGGAAATTTTGAGTAGTTTGGAGAACCAGCAAATGCCACCTCTGACTGACCTCGCCCCCATCGATTCTCTGCCTCCCATTGAGTCCCAGCTGATCGGTTGGGTCTTCTTTTCTTGCTCTGCACAGGAGAATGGAGCTGGAAAGCAGGCTAGTGGGGTGGGGAGGGAATGGGATTTTGCAGGAACCTTCCCCCAGGAGTGGAGAAGGGATGGAGATTTTATAGCATCCTTCCCCTGCCATGCGCACCAAGCCACACCCACAGAACCGGTAGTAAACATTTTTGAATCCCACCACTGCCTGATACTTAGTCACCAGATCCATGGTGGCCAAAGTCTCCAACTGCTGCTATTAAATTTGGGTTCTTGGGAAAAGTTGAGTTTGTTGCTGCAAACAAATTTAGCTTGAGCTGTTTGATTCCATCTCTGGGTTGGCAGTGGAATCTCAGATAGCTGAACTTGGCCCAAAATGGCCTGAGTCAAGGGCACCATAGGAGTCCATGGCCACCTTGGGCCTACTGGAATTATCAGGGCCCTGAACCATACCAAAATTTGCAGGCTAGATCTGATTTCAGCCTTGGGAGAGTCCTTTCTGAAGATGGAGGACATTTCCAGGAGTCCTTTCTCATGGTCAGATCACTTCATGATGGCTTTTTGGCTTGCTGGTGCTGCCCCACCAGGAACTATTAGATCAAGATTGATGTAATAGTTTCTGGACCAATCTGCTCCAAGACCTATTAACAGATTAACAGAGTTGGAAGGGATTTTGTAGGTCTTCTAGTCCAACCCCTGCCCAAGCACCATTTCTTACACCATTCCTGACAGATGGCAGTCCAGCCTCTTCTTGAAAGCCTCCAGTGATGAAGCTCCCACAACATCCGAAGGCAGCTTCTGTTCCGTTGGTTGATTGCTCATGGAACAGAATTAGAAAATTTCTCCTTATTTCCAGGCTGAATTTCTCCTATTGTGGTTTGCAAACCCTTGGTTGTTGATATAGTGGGTTGGATGTACCCAACTGATAACAATAGAAGAGACTAATCCAAGTAGACTTTTCCAAAACCATGCTAACGAACTAGGATGGATTTCAGGAGGAACTTGGGATTTGCAGAAATATTGTGTGATCCAACGGTTCTGCTAGTTTTGCTTGATCCACTATGGTTGATAATGGGAGAAGCTGCAGTGGTGAACATCCATGGATATGTCATACCTTCTCACCTTTTCAATAAGGCTAAAAATAACAAATATTTGCATAGTCATAGACTTGGGATTCCAAAAGGAGTTTTAGCTTGACAGCCATGGTGGGGGAACATTAGAACAATGAAGGCCAATGAAGGAGTGCATCATTCATCTAGGAAATAAAATTCCACTTTCTCCACTATTTATCTGGCCCGGGCCTGGAGTTCACATTTTGCTGCACATCCATTTCTACTGTCTTCCCCTGACAATAACAAGGCAGATGTTGACAGGTACTTGCACAGGGAAATGCTTTAAGCTGTCAGTCGTCGAGACTCAAATTAATTTGATTGTGAGGGATGAAAATGGAAAAACTTGGTTTTGTCGGCTATAGCTACGGAGGGAAATGTGCAGGTAATTCCAATTTCACTCTGGAGGAATGAACAGAAAGAAAGATACAATCAAATGAACAAAGGGAAGAGTTTGGGGCCCAGGCAGACATTTCACATCCAAAGTTTGGCTCAGAATTTGAAATGGCGTATAATCATTTGGTGCCATGAAACAGATCCCTTACAATACAGTGTCAACACTGAATTCAGTATTTTGGAGTTTAGTTATTATGGCCAAGACTTCATCGAACAAAAAAGAATTACATTGTCAATTTAATTGGCACAGGAAGCAGCAAAAATTGGAAGAAGGAACCAAATTAACATCCTCAAAGCCTTAATTTGGTCTTCAGATGGAAGCACATTGTATAAGGCCAAACCCAAAGGGTTTGGCATTCATCCCAAAGGAACTGAAGAAATGGTCAATGAGAATGGACTCCTGCCCTGGATATCTTGTCCAATAAAGAGACCTGCAATTCACAGGAAGCCCCATCAGACCTGAAGAAATGATGAAGCATCCAACTCTCTAGATCAGTTTTTCTCATTTTTGGCTTGCTTGCTGACTGGGCAATTCTGGAAGTTGAAGTCCACAATCTTTAATAGAATAAAATTCTTTATTGGCCAAGTGTGATTGGACACACATGGAATTTGTCATGTGCATATGCTCTCAGTGTACATGAAAGAAAAGATACATTCGTCAAGAGTCTTGAAAGAGCCTTGGTGGTGCAGGCTGTTAAAAGCCTAGCACTTAAGTTCCAGCTGCCTGCAATTATTGCAGGCTCGAATCCCACCAGGTTCAAGGTTGACTCGACCTTCCATCCTCTCGGGGTAGGTAAAGTGAGGACCCAAGATTGTTGGGGGCAATAAGCTGACTTTGTAAAAATGCCGCTTAGTAATAAGCAGGCATATACAATGGAATGAAGGCTATTGCTGAGCGCATTGGGTTGTATCCCAAAAATTGTAAGCCTCCCTGAGTCTTTGGAGAAGGGCGGCATATAAATGTAATTTAAAAAAAGAGTCAACAAATCATAAAGTACCACACTTGATAATACTCATAGGGTATAGTAAGCAATCTAATCATAATAGGAAACAGTCAATAAAAATCCTTAGGATACAAGCAACAAGGTTACAGTCATACAGTCATAAGTGGGAGGAGATGCGTGAAAGGAAGGATGGGAGGATTAATAGTAATAGTAATGCAGACTTAATAAATAGTTGGACAGTGTTGAAGGAATTATTTGTTTAGCAGAGTGATGGCATTTGGGGGAAAAACTGTCCTTGTGTGTAGTTGTACTGGTGTGCAGGGCTCTATAGTGTCATTTTGAGGGTATCATTTGAAACAGTTTATGTCCGTGATGTGAGGGGTCTGTAAATATTTTCACAGCCCTCTTTTTGACTCGTGCAGTGTACAGGTCCTCAATGGAAGGGAGATTGGTAGCAACTGTTTTTTCTGCCATCCTAATTACTCTCTGAAGTCTGTGTCTGTCTTGTTGGGTTGCAGAACCAAACCAGACAGTTATAGAGGTGCACATGACAGACTCAATAATTCCTCTATAGAACTGGATCAGCAGCTCCTTGGTTGCTAAGGTTGAGAAACTTTGCTCTAGAGAATGCTGATGCCTTGCCTGGAGCCACACACCAGCAGATTGAGTTTCTCAGAAGATCAAATCTTGCTCCACCCTAACTCCAAAGGAAGTTGTTGATTCGAAACTTCTTGGACTAAACAAACTTTAAAAAAAAAACATTTTTCCTGCGGGTTTCTTTTTTCATTTCACTGGTGTTGGTGTTTTCCAACTGTGTCTTTCTAGCAGCTGGAAAAAATCACCCTGGATACAGTAGGATCCTGTGGGATTAGGAGGCCCTTTCATGGTCCCAACATGTTGGGGCTGTGAGGGAGATTTCTTGTTGCTATTTCCTGTTGCAAAAGCTGGCTTGCCTGCCACATGGCATCACTCAAAGGTATGCATGTGAGACTGTGGGCATACCCATGTGCCCTTGGTACAGTCTGATGTGGCTCTGAAATCATTCTTGGGGAAGCAATATCTCAAAATAGAAATCTTGTTTTATGTACGGCATTGTCCTTTCCTTCACATCAACGCCATGAACGGTTGAAATTTGACTGACGTATCACTGGGGAAGAGTTCAGTCTTACAGAAAATCAACATCTGAAATACATGTACTTCCAAGGCTTATTTCACTTAAAGCAATTATTTATTTAAAACATTTATACAACAGCCCATTTTGTACCAAACTTTGAGCAGCTCCCAAAGGAGACAGAAAACCCCATCAATGTACAATAAAAATATTAAAAGCAAAGATGTTAAAACCATGAAAACCCCAAAACCCGGCACCGTCATTTGCTAATTTGCTATTAGAGTTGCTGCTATTAGACTGTATTGGTGGTACCTCAGATGACGCACAATGATGTAATGACTTCTTGGGATGGAAAGAATCTTTAATTCCTCCCCAGGATGATAAGAAGCAGGCTATAATCTTGTCAATTAGAGGTTTTACGGAAAAGAACTATAAACATTATTATTGCTTTGCCAGCGCTCAATCCCCTTCCTGTGCCTCTTTAACCAGCTCCAATCGCCCAAGAGCGATATAGTTAATGCTGGGAAACATTAATAAATCACCCACTTCTGTCTGACAGGGCAAAGTCTCAGCTGTACTTATTGATCCCAGCAATGTATGTGGCCCTTGGAGGGAACATCTCTGAAGCGACAGACTTCTTCTCAAAAAGTCCATTCTAGATCTGAAAAACTAAAGTGAGGAAGGAAAAGGAGGAAAGGGTGGGGAAAGGATTGGTCTTGGTGCTTTGCATGGCTTCTACCAATTCTTGGGTTCTAAACTGGAGGAAAGATTTTGGAGGTCAGTAGAAAATGACGAGATGCGGTGGCTCAGTGGCTAAGACGCTGAGCTTGTTGATCAGAAAGGTTGGCAGTTCGGCGGTTGGTAGAATCCCTAGCACCGCATAACGGAGTGAGCTCCCGTTCCTTGTCCCAGCTTCTGCCAACCTAGCAGTTCAAAAGCAGGTAAAAATGCAAGTAGAAAAATAGGGACTCCTTTGGTGGGAAGGGAACAGCATTCTGTGCGCCTTATCGGCGTTTAGTCATGCCAGCCACATGACCACAGAGACGTCTTCAGACAGCGCTGGCTCTTCTTTGGCTTTATAACGGAGATGAGCACTGCCCTCTAGAGCCAGAAATGACTAGCACATATGTGCGAGGGGAACCTTTACCTTTATTTTTAGAAAGTGATGAAAGGAAACTAGATCACCAAAGAAGAGGGTGGCCGGACACCATCAAATCAGACCTCAGCCAGAACACTGAACCACTCAGAGAAGCAGTGCAAGATCAGAAGATGTGGAGAGACTGCTGCCTAGAATTGCCAAGAGTTGTCCACAACTGAATAGATATCATCATCATCATCATCATCATCATCATCATCATCAGAAAGCAGCCTCCATGCTCTTTGGTGGCTCCCAAGCTTCTCAGCCCACCTGACTGATGAAAAATGTTAGGGTCCTCCACCAATGAAGCATGAAAGGAGTAGCCTAATCCCCCCCCAAAAAAATACATTTAGCATAAAAGATGTGGATGTGTCCAAAAATGCATTTGAACATTATGTTCTTGGCCCTACCCAACAGGGCAATGTGGCTAATTTGTGATTTTTTTAAAAAATGGCCCTTCCCAATACAATTTTGTATCTTATTTTTTTTTAATGTCTAGAAGCTAAAAGGTAAAGTTTTCCCTGTCTCGTCGTGTCTGACTCTAGAGTGGAGGGAGCCAGCATTGCCCAAAGACATTTCTGTGGTCATGTGGCCAGTATGGCTATACACCGAGGGACACGGAACATTGTTATCTTCTCACCAAATTGATACCTATTTACCTACTTACATTGTCATGCTTTCGAACTGCTACGTGAGCAGGAGTTGAGGCAAGTAATGGGTGCTCACCCCTTCACATGATGCTCAGGGTCTCGAACCCAGTCTGTCTGCTCTCCAGCTGACCTGTTTAGCATCCTTAACCATGGAGCCATTGCACCCTCTTAAAATGACTATCTGATTATAACTCAGCTTCAATCCGATTGTAGGGAAATAGTCCTTTAGAAGAGTTAAATCAGCTGTCGGCCCCCTGGCAGAATGTATTCAGTTCTCCAACACCCCATTTGAACCCTCCTCTAACAACCTGAGATTGCACTTACAAAATTTTCAAAATGGCTGCCAGCCCAATTCCCAACTCCTAGTCTGCCACATCACATCCCCTGTCTTTTTCCTGAGAGCATCATTCCGTGTGAGCCCAAGAGCCATTCTGAGGAATAAAGACACTACGAGAGGCTGAATCGTTTACAAGAGGAAAGTTGCTCATTTAAGGGGTGCCTCTGTGTGTGTGTGTGTGTGTGTGTAACAAAACTATTACTCAAAAAATGATGAACTAGGGAAACCAGTAAATGCTAATGTCCACAGAGTGATGTTTACCCCAGGCTCATCAAATAAACTGTTCATGCAGCATATCTGATGATTTAATTAGAACTCACTACAACTATTTATTTCTCTTCTTCCTCCAGTTTAGATTACAATTAGCTTCAGGGAGGGAGATCCAAAAAAAATGGGAAGGGGCATAAGAAAAGAGTTCCAGATCTAAATCAGGCTTCTTGTAACCACCATCTTGACTTTGCAACCCCACCCCAGCAGATGAGCCCTGATGTGGACTGTCCTTGGACAGATGCTCCCCTTGCAAATGAAATGAAATGTGGATATTCAGGGCAGGTTGACAATGACCATCACAACAATAATAACGCTATAATTGTAGGCCTTCATCACGGCTCAGTTGAAATCTGGTCAAAAGGGGGTTTAACAATTCTAAGTTGATCTTTGATCAACTAAGATGATCAAAGGCCTGGAGACTAAAAGATATGAAGAATTTGGCTGCAGGATTTGGGTCTGGCTAGTCTAAAGAAAAGAAGAATTAAGGGTGACATGATAGCAGTAACCCAGTACGTGAGAGGCTACCCAAAAGAAAAGGGGGTCAAGCTATTCTCCAAGGCACCAGAGGGCAGGACAAGAAACAATGGATGGAAACTAATCAAGGAGAGAAGGAACCTGCAGTTGAGGAGAAACTTCCTAACAGGGAGGACATTTAACCAGTGGAACAGCAGAAATCTGGAGATTTTTAAGAAGAGTCTAGAGAGTCACTTATCTGAAATAGTTGAGCAGGGGGATGGACTAGAAGACCTCTAAGGTCCCTTCCAGCTCATTCATTCTATTCTAATTCCATTGCACTAATGAGTTAAAGTTTGCAACCCTACTCAGCTCTGTCCTTTCATGGTTCCTGGGTCAATTGGATTTCCAAAGGCTTAAAATGAAAAAGGTATGACGAAGACTTTAAGCGTTCTGGATTGTTGCTATATTTGTTTTAATTTCCCCCCTATAAGCCATAAACAGAGCATCAAAATAAAGATAAGGTTGATGGAGGCTGCAGGAGGAGGGAGATGAGAGGAAACAGGAAGGAAATGAAGCTTTGCCTCTCGATCCTAATGGGACGACACTGTCAATTATTCCTCTGATTCCATTAAGGTTGCAAACTCATTTACGGAAAAGATAAGATGCTTCATTATAGCAAGACTGAGTTTCTGTCAAAGGAGCCCCAGCAACCACCCAGACGAAAAGCTTTGGGAGAAAAACAGCAAGATGTGGGCCAGCTAAACCGGGCAAGTTTGCTGCCAGCCATATTTTCCCCCCTTTTGGGCTCTAATCTACGTATCTAAGGGTCAATATCACCCATTCAGTACAGATTATTTTCACCGATTCGCTGAACTTCAGATCTGATCTTTTTCGGTTTTTATCAACCGCGGTTGCAAGAAGATCAGAGGTGTCCACAAGGCATGGTTAAAGAGAAGGCAAGATGGCACTGCACCTTCAAAAAGTGGGTCAGACTTTGATTTCTATTTGGTCTAGAAACCAGGAGACAGTGAATTCTAGTCCTTCTCTAACCATGAAAGCCAGTTAGATTACTTTGGGCCAATCACCAGGAGACCATGATTCTTAGTCCCACAAAAGTGGCTATGTGACTTTGATCCCATCATGAGGAGACTGTGAGTTCTAGTCCTGCCTTAGACATGAAAGCCATCTGGGTGACTTTGGTCCAATCACCAGGAGACTGAATTCTAGTACCACCTTAGGTATGAAAGCCAGTTGGGTGACTTTGGTCCAACCACCAGGAGACTGGGAGTTCTAGTTCCACCTTAGGCAGAAAAGCCACCTGGGTGACTATAGGCCAGTCCCTCCCTCTCAGCCCCACCCACCTCACAAGTTGTGTTGTTGTGAGGAAAATAGGAAGAGGAAGGTGTGTTGGATATGTTCACTGCCTTCAGTTATTTGTAAATTACTACCGGTGGGATAGAAATAAATAAATAAATTGCTTGCCCTAGTCAGCATCTTGATCTTCTCCTGATCCTCCAAGCATTTAGGATTTGTTTAACTCATGTTTTAGTTTAGGGCTGACGGCTGAGGTGCCACATTCAGGATACTAAGAATTGTATTTGCTCAGAATTGGAAAAGTGACAAGACACCGATAGAGAGAAAAGTAATTGAAAAAATTATTTGAATGTGCAGAAAATGAATAGATTAACATTAGAAATTAAAGAAAAAGAAGAATCTGAATATTATATGGGGTGGGATTTGTTTTATCAATGGTTAGAAAATAAAACAAATTAAAATGGACTAGATGTATTTATAATGCAATAAGGGAGGTTTGTGAAATAGATATGTTGGATATTACCGTGTTTCCCCGAAAATAAGACACTGTCTTATATTTTTTTTGGCTCCCAAAAACACACTAGGTCTTATTTTCGGGGTAGGTCTTATATATTTATGATGCCAAATAGTGGGTGTGAGTGTGTAGGGGGGGGTGTTTCGCGGGTGCACGGTTGCTCCCTGAAAAGTCTTCCTGGAACTGGAGATTTACACTAGGTCTTATTTTCGGGGTAGGTCTTATTTTCAGGGAAACACGGTAGTTATATGGGAATGTGACTATTGTTATATTGATAAGAAGAATATTATTATTTAATTGTAAGCACATGAAATATGTACCTAACCGACACACAACTGAAATAGAATTTATTGTATGAAAAAAAATAAAAGAAAATTATTTTAAAAATAAAATAAAAAATAAAAGCGGAACTTGAAGTACATATCTATTTTATTATTTGCTCTATATTCTGACCCAGCGAGAACCTTAATCTATCCCTCCTGACGACCAAGTTGCTAAAGCAAATCTGGTGTGTTATAAAAATGATGGGATTAGTTTAGAAATGGCACAGAGCTAAAGAGGAGACTTCAACCCTCTGCGTATAAAAAAATTATCTTCCCTCTCGTTACTCTTTCTTTCCCCCCCTCTTTTAATTATTTTCTGCAAAGTATTTAAATCTATTTTTTTTTTCCCCTCTCCTGCTGTGAACCTCATTGGATTCCGGAGGTTTTTTAAAAGATGGCAATTTAATAAAAAAAAACAAGTTTAAGAACTGAAGGGCGATACAGAAACACAGGATACAGGCTTCTTAATTGAAAAGGCCTCAAAACAAGAGAGCAGCGAGTTATCTTACCCGACGAAGAAAAGAGTACGGTTGCTCTCACAGCTGTAGATATTTATCACCATCAGAATATTCCCCACGAAATCTCTCTTCTTGCTCTTTCGCGTTAGTTGTAGATACGATTTTGGAAATCGAAAAAGGATCAGCTTCCTCAAAACCTGGGAATTATAGTGCATTGGACTAGGAGAAGAAAATGATTGCATACATTTTAGTTTTCTTGAGAAACCCAAAGTGGCAGGAAAGAGGACACCCCAAATACTGTATTTCAGGCACACAGAAAATGAATGGCCATTTCCCTACTGAATTGGGGGACCAGGGAACCAGGATTATGAAGTCACTCCGAGCCCAAGTGCTGAAATGGAGTGCTTACTTTCTCACCCGATGGAAATTGCGACGGATATCTGAAGGGTCCTCTCTGAGCTTGCTTGTTTTCTGAGAAGTTGCTGGTTACTTTCTACCGGTCTACCATCGAGAGCATTTTGGCATCCTGTGTAACGGTGTGGTATGCTGGATGCTCTGCAGTGGATCAGAAGATGCTCCAGAGAGTTATAAAGACAGCACAAAAAATCATCGGTTGCTCTCTTTCTTCTCTGGAAGAGATGGCGAAGACCAGACTCCTCTCTAGAGCACAAAAAATCTCCATAGACCGTTCTCATCCTGGACACTCATATTTCGAACTGTTACCATCAGGGAGGCGTTATAGGTGTCCTAAAATGAGGACTAATAGAATGAGAAACAGTTTCTTTTCCAAGACAGTAATTGTCTTGAATCAAACAGTGCATTTGTGATTTAGTATTATTATTATTATTATTATTATTATTATTATTATTATTATTATTATTTTAAACTCTGTAGTGTGATTGTGATGTGGTGTTTGGGGCACTGCTGGAGTAGCTTTCAAATTTCATTGTTTATTCGGAATGCAATGACAATTAAGGTATTCTATTCTATTCTATTCTATTCTATTCTATTCTATTCCAAATGTTTCATTACCAAACTAGGCAACATCATCAGTGCTAGTCTCTAGAACAGGGGTGTCAAACTCAAGGCTCACGGGCCAGATTTGGCCCGTAGGGTGCTTAAATCTGGCCCACGAGCCAAGTCTGGAAATATCAAAGGACCAGCCCATGCTTCTGCTGTCCAAAATGTGTCACGGGAGAGCCTGTTTTCGGCCTCCCCGGCCTCCAGCAGCACTCTGGCCACCATGGCCATGCCCACCCCAGCCACCATGACCATGTCCCCCCAGCCACACACACATACACACACACTGGCCCTCCATGGTCACACACAACCCTGATGCGGCCCTCCATGAAATCGAGTTTAGCACCCCTGCTCTAGAACACCTCATGTGCATTCTAAACCAAGTTTTGTCATTCTTTCTAAAATGATTGTTGGGGGCAGTGGGGGCAGAGACAGAGCTGTACGATGCTTTCCAAAAAAAGAGGCTTCAGCAAACATCACTCCTCTCTGAAACTCTTCAAAGTAGCTACATCTTTTGCTGATATGACACAGTTGCCTTTCAACATGTTGCAAGATATGATCCATTTGCACCCCTAGACACTTTTGGGGGTTGACTCCAAAGCATTACAAGGCTCTGGTTAAAAAAGAAACAGCCAAACTTTTCCCAAAGAGAAATCCTGTGCTTGACATAGCTCTATGTACGTTACACTCGTCAGTCCCCAAAACCAAGAAAGAAGTACGTTGAGGATCTTCTAAGTAGTTTCCTTTATTGTTCCTTACCTACAGACAGAATCTTGCCAAAGCAACTAAGTGCCTTATGAAAGATGCACTCTGAGAACTGTTAAGGAGGGGTTTTCTGAACTGTCTTCCTCTCAACCAAACAATCTAAATTCCGTTGTCTCTTAGTCCTCTGGAAAGCAGACCTACCTTCCTTCCTGGGAATCCAGACTACATTCCACCACACCTCCCACCTTAATCCTTTCATCATCCTGAAACAGAGCAGTCCCCAAAACCTGGACATCCAGGGGAAGGGGAATCCAAAAAGTCAAGATGGCAGTCGTGCCTGTGTGATGAAAGCCCCGCCCCCTCTTTGTGCAAACTCCCAATTTCCATCACATTCTGATGGCCACCATCCTGATGCCCTACCAAAATATGCTTCTTCCTACATTTCTAGATTCCAGCATTTTGCAATTCTGTCGTTCCAGGAAGCAATGACAGGAAGGCAAGCTGCTTAATAGCTGAAGATGCTATCCAGGAGTAAACAGGAAGGGGGAAAGATCTCTCATCTCCTTCCCTATTTAGAGTGAAAGAAATAAAAATAGACTCATTTTGCCTGAGGATACATATACAGTTTATGTAAAAACACAGGTGTGCACAAGGCAAGAAAGGCTGTTTGCACAGATAGCTTAATAGTGTCACTCTCAAACTGAGGACTATATTAATGGAAACTGATGTCACCATTTCTTGGCATTTTCCTCTTGAGGGGCACAACAACAGGATGGGGGTAGATGGGAAAACTTGGATTCGTAATTTGGGTTCCCAGTTCATAGTTGCAAAGATTTTTTCCCACTGCAAAGAATTGCGGTCAGATGGAATAATATTTCATTGGCAATGGGGATTCATGTTTTTTGTATATGGGGAGAGAAGTAGGGACTATTTCTTAATCTTGCTACTTGTCCATCTTTGAGGGGAGGGGATTTGAAAATAAGCAGACCCTCCCCACACACACACACTAATTTCTAAATTATAGATGTGCAACTGGGGTCATAGCTCACTCCTTAGTTAGAGACTCCAATCCTTTTTATGATGGTCTTGGGCCCCTCATGTTCTTGATATCCTCTTAAGATGTTGTAAAGAGGTCCCACCTTCTGATGTGCAGTCTGTTGCAACTGGGGGTTGCTAGATTTTGAGCACCAGGAATCTATGTGTATATATATAAAAGTGAAATACCACTCACGCATCATCACAAAATCTACAAACTTTAAATTTGGCCCGTATGTTCCTCTTGGCTTCTAGGGGCTTGCTAAGAAAGGATTTTTTGAAATGACCATCAGAGCATTAGTATTTCCTATATTATTATTAATTACGCTTCTGATGCTAAGGAGTTCTACTCCCCCTCCCCACCTGGAAAGAAATCTCTTCCAAATGCAAAACACAAACAGAGAAGTTTCAGTTTCAGTTTCAGTTTCACAGCACCAAGCAGCTTTAGTACAGAACAGTTGAGCTAAGCCACCCAGGCTCCTTGATGTCTCCTTCTTGCTCACACAGCAAATACTCTTTCAGTTTCCAAACAGCCCTGAGCTCTCTCACACGCTGACAGGACACTAGCCAGATCAATACTGATGGATGCTGGTAGGCAGAGGCACATTTTTTTTCTCCTTATTTTCCTCCCCCAAAACTAAGCCTGACCACATAGTTTCATAGCGAAGCATGGGTATTGAGCTAGTAGGATAGATATCAGTATTGCTTGGGTAGTCTGGAGTCATCACTTGGTCTGGCTGGGGAATTCTGGGAGTTTTCCTACATTTTGACTCCTTGTAAACAGCATCTTTGATTGACTCTTGGTGTGACCCTGTAAACCTCTGGTAAACTTCTATGTTCTTTGATAGAATCTTACTCTATCTGACAGTTGATGGAATAAGCTGTGGTAGTTTGATCGTGCTTCATTAGCCGAAGACCAGAAATTTGTCTTTTGTCTCTACTCATTATCCCCAAAAACCCCAGCAGCTAAAGCTGAATTCTCTCTTTTTCTGATAATCTCAGAAAAGCAAGCAGAATTTCAAATGGATAAAGAAGTCATTCAGCGTGGAGTTAAAATAACAAAATACTTGTGACACCACAAAGATTAATACACTGCTTTTGACATCAAGGATCAATTTGTTTCCTTTTAAGTTCTGTCAGAAATAAATTTCCCATTATAGGAAAAAGTCTGAGAGTCGAGGCAGCCCCGGCAGTTAGTGAAGTTTAGAGGAAAAGAGCAATTTTGGGTTTTTTGTTTTGTTTTTAATGCAACCATGTATACGTTAGCCAAATGCAGGAGTTTTATCAAAACTGAAAGACCCAGAAATTGTGGGGGTGCTTCTTAATATTGGCAAGATTATGGGGTTAAGGCATAAAATAGTTTTGAATTTAAAAATAAGAGCCTAAAATGAAGCCACTGTCATCTCCTTATCTATGACTCCAGATTAATGAGAATTCTATGGCCGTACATTTTTCATCTTTAAAACTTTTGTTTGGAAGGAGAAAAGAGAGAGAATTCTCTCCTCTGCAGGAAAAAAAATGGGTTCAAGATGCCAAAAACTGAAATTATAATTGGTGTGCAAGTCTCCCAGCTGACAAGTGTACCTGTATTTAACCATCCAACCCTTCTTTTGTGGAGGCCTAAATTGCAAGGGTGGCATTGCAATGAAAATGAAATCCCTGCTTCGAAAATGGAAGAGGCATCATTGCCTCCAGCCAGATGTTTTAATGGCATGCCTTCGATACCTTAGAACAGGGGTGTCTAACTCAATTTCATTGAAGGCAGCATCAGGGTTGTGTTTGACCTGGAGGGGGGGAGGGCAGCATGTGGGGGCCCAAATGTTCTGCCAGAGAAAACAAGCTCCTGAACTCCGTTTTCAGCTGGGATGGCCTCCAGCAACCCACACAAGCTCCTTTTTTGCTGGAAGAGGCACCTGGCTGTTTCCAGGACAGCCCCATGGGCCAGATCTAAGCAGCCCATGAGCTGGATTCAGCCCATGGGCCTTGAGTTTGACACACCTGCCTTAGAGGATGTGCAACTCACCTGAAGTCTGGACATTGATGTTTTCGGGTAGCTGCTTTTTGAAGGACTGGGAACAAGCGATGTGAAGATAGGAACTGCCAATATGATTTATTTTTTATTTTTATTTTATTCATATTTATATGCTGCCCTTCTCCGGAGACTCAGGGCAGCTTACAATTTTTGGAGCACAACCCAATGTGCTCAGCAATAGCCTTCATTCCATTGTATATGCCTGCTTATTATTACTAAGCAGCATTTTTACAAAGTCACCTTATTGCCCCCAACAATCTTTGGGTCCTCAATTTACCTACCCCGAGAGGATGGAAGGCTGAGTCAACCTTGAGCCTGAGGTGCTTATAGAGACCCTTCTGTTGGTGTGGAAAGCACAAAGAATACCTCTGAAATTTCTCATAGTCCATTAGTCTGCAGAACATGGGTACTTTCAGTAACTATCCTAGTCAACACCTGAATAAGCCATCTTGTGTCCCTGGGAGTCAGGAAGCCTCTGCATTTTAAATAAATGAATTATGTGGCAGACTAGAGATCCACTACTTGTGATTTATGCATTTTCCTCAGCTTTATCAAGCACGCCGTGTTCCCTTGGGATAAGCATTTATCATGTCGCTTCTATCCGAGAGCAAGAGAGAGAGATTATAAATGGGCCCCTGTCTTCTAAAGAAGTCCACAGTTATGACTGGTTGATCCATAAGATGTTGCAAAGGTCCTGAGAACGATGCCTGGAGCAACTTAATTGGGTTTCTCCTTCACTGTCAAAGTCAGGGTTTTTCGGCATGATCTTCAACCATGCTTCTTCATTGTCATGTTTGTTCCAATGTCTCTTTTCCTCCCTTGTGCGAAGGAAACTCCAACCTTCCTTTCAAACCATCCTTGCTCATTCTCCAGTATTCTCATGGCTGCTGAGATGGATCCAATAAACTAAGAGGAATGTCTTCATCAACCATTAAGGCAGTTGGCTTGGCCAAGGAAGGGTCCACGAGATAGGTAAGAGATCCATACAGCACCAAAGCTAATGGTACAGTTTGGGGCAAGAAACTCCCATTACTTTTTGTGTGTCCGGGAAGCCAATGGCATACAAAGTCCATGAAATCACTTCCAGTGAAGAAGGGTTTACTTTAAGCATGTAGAAAGTAGCTTACCATATAATATAGAAATGTCTATATGCCACGTCTCATGATAAAACATCCCAAAGGAGCTTACAACTGTTGCAAAAATGGCTTTGCAAAATTGAAAAAGCAAAATGACAGATGTTGGGGAGTGATTGCATCCCTGGAAGGCCAACAGCAGAAAAGAGGACTTAACCACTCTAAGACATGTGGAATTCTGGGAGTTGAAGTCCACATGTCTTAGAGTGGCCAAGGTTGAAACACAGTAGCTTAGAGGATGTCTAAAGCATGATAGCACTAGAAACCTGGCAGATCAACAAGGCAGGTGTGTCCCCACTGCAGAACCTACTATGGTCCATAAGATGGAAAGCAAAATTCTATTCCATGTCCAACCTTGGAAGTTGAAAATCCTCGCTCTCCATTTTGCTTTCCAAAGCAATTTCATGTCCATCAGATTGAATGGCCATGCTGGCCCTGTAAAAGACACATTGTGCCAATCAAATGTACCCATGATTGGCACATGGTTGCAGGGCCATAAACTGCATGCTGACAAGGCAGGTGTTCTGCAGCTTAAACCCACCACCATAGTCTTCTCTGTGCTTCTCCTGGTGGAGCATGTTTATGACCTAATATATTATTGACAAGTCTGACTTTTATCAAAGTCTTCAGGCTGTAAGTGCTCATAAATGTGTGTCTACAGCTCTTTATTATCCATTAGCTCATTAAAACAATTGTCTTAATTTAATTGTTCAAGTGATGAATAGGGTAAAGAATGGAAATTCATATTTGATGCACAGTTGAGAAAGCGCAAGCTTCTGCTGATTTGGCAGAATTCCAACCAGAGGTGGGTATTCAGCCGGTTCTGACCAGTTCTGGAGAACCGGTAGCGGAAATTTTGAGTAGCTCAGAGAATCGGCAAATCCCACTTCTGACTGGCCTTGTCCCCATCTCTTCTCTGCCTCCCATTGAGTCCCAGCTGATCGGCTGGGTCTTCTTTGGTTGTCCTGCATAGGAGAAGGGAGCTGGAAACAGAGGGTTAGACTAGCAGACCTCCAAGCCCCTTCCAACTCTGCTGTTCTGTTGGATATGATTGTATAGTAGCTGAAAGTCATAGCGATTGTTCCTACTCCTGGGTGTGGTGGCTGAGAGAAGGTCTCAAAACCAGAAGGGAGAGAAGATTTTTTCCCCTTCCAGAATATGGTCTTCTAGATCCAGTATTCTTGGGACTTCAGATAATGAAAAATTGATGGTGCTGATAAATACATTTAAGGTGCCAATAATGTAGTCATGCATTGGCGTCCTTAAGGATATTGTCGTAAGCTGCATCGGATTTATGTTTTCATTCATGTATTTATCACTAAGAAATTGCATTCCTCATCCAGCCATGAGGATTAGAAGATTTCCAAAGAGCTTCTTGGTATATTCTGCAGACAAAGAAGATACAGGATATAGAACAATGAGAGATAAAAAAAATTAGACCACTGTTCTCATAGCAGGAGATTCTGTGTGACATTCTCTCAGAATGAAAGCCTTTTAGTGTAAACCTGGATGTAATCTTGTTTTTCCTGAAATTTCACACTCCAAGATGACAGTGCTTATTTTCGCCTTAACAGATGTCAGTTATGAAATCCCTAAATCTCTCAGTTTTCAGGCATAAAATGCCTTCACCTACCAAATCAACCACACTAAATTTTAAACCAAAAGTCATCTTAGATTAGATCTTCCTGTTAGATCTTCCTAATTGTCCCAGAACATCAGGTGAGGATCCAAAATGAAGACAAGTCACAGGTTCAAAATTGAAAACTTTTGGACTAACTTCTAATTTAAAACAAGAGTGTCCAGCTGTGGAAACTTTAAGACTTGTGGATTTCATCTCCCATAGCTGGGAACTCTGAGAATTGAAATCCACAAGCCTTAAAGTTTCCTGGTTTGGACACAGTTGATTTAAAACGTAACTCTCTGCCCATTTTGTCTACATGGCTTCTGATATTCAATAAACTGGATCAGGAAAGAGTGTCTAGTTTAACAACCTCAGTTTCCTTCCAGCTTTGCACTGGAGTAATGTCAGAGTAAGGATCTGTCAGCCAAGAGTGACAGCCAGGAAGCCTTAAATGAGAGTTGAGACCTCTGGCTGTCCTGCTCACACAACCCACAAGGTTTATTTAGATCAGGAAACTCCTTGGCCAGACTAGGTCAGTGGTGAGCAGGAAGTTATTAATGGTGAAGAGTTTCCAGGAACAACTGACAACAATAACAAAACAGTGTTCCAAAGGGCCTAATAAAAGGTTTCTGCTTCTGTTGCTACTACAGGAAAAGATGAAATGCACAAAGACTTTGCCGGCCCCTAACCCAAGTTCATCTTCTGAATCGTTCTTCTGGCAAAGGAGCACAACTATTGATAATATAAGTGCATGGAATGGAATGGAATGGAATGGAATGGAATGAGAGGGGAGGGAAGGGAAGGGAAGGGAAGGGAAGGGAAGGGGAGGGAAGGGAAGAAGAGAAGAGAAGAGAAGAGAAGAGAAGAGAAGAGAAGAGAAGAGAAGAGAAGAGAAGAGAAGAGGTTTTATTGGCCAAGAATGATTAGACATACAAGGAATTTGTCTCCAGTGCTGATACTCTCAGTGTACATGCAAAACAACAAAATAAACATAAACATCATCATCATATCAATAAGGCGAGAGAATAAAGAATATAATGATAAGTAATAATACTATAGCCATACTACATGGGTAAAATATACCTAGATATTAGACAGCATTGTGGGAATTAAACATTCAGCAGAAAACCTAATTCCTATTAGTGTGTGTTATGTGAGTCTGTGTGTATGTAAGATGTATGTCTTGTTAATAAAATATATTATTATTAGTCTATTGTTATAATTAGTTAATTATGAATATATCATTACAAAGACATATTAATCATATTCACTTAGTAACTGAGCAATATTCAGTGAACTAGTGTGTTGGAGCATAGAGTTAATTTTACCTTAAGAAGGCTTCAGCATCTCCAAGGACGACTGAATAAAATTTAATATGAAATCTTGGAGTTGCCAAAATTCCTTCTGTATATTGGAGAGGGAAAATACAGCTACTAGGACGTTTCCTGTCTTAAAAATCTAGCCAAAAGAAAAATAGGGGAGAAAAAGAACACGCTGATGTGTGAAAATCATCAAGCGTGACACCAAAAAAATTCAGCTGAATCATTTATTGGAGATTAATTTTTCAGGTGGCCAGGGCTGGTCCATGAAATCTGATCTAAAATCATTCCACAACTTATAACTAGTAGCATTTTGAAAAGACCTCTTTAATCTCACAGGGAGAAATGCAGGATTATTTTTCAACTCTCTAAATATCCTTCATGGAAAAAAAACAAAACAGACTTTGGTTTTCTCTTCACAATACACAGACTTTAATTCCCTACTGCAGGATCACCATGAGCCTCACTGAAGACTTCTCAACTGTGTATTTTACATCTGTGAATATTGTATTTGAGGGAGTTGGATGACAGCCATGTTGAAGACTCCACTGTCCACCATGGAAGCCATATTTCTATTAGCCATATAATTTTTAGAAGCTTCGAGGCTGCCACAGTTAGTGCCTGGGAATTTGGGAGAGAGGGGGAATCCTTAGTGAGTAGTAGATTAGACTCAACAACATTCTTCTCAAAAGTCAAGGACATGTCAACCTGCACCTGGATGGGAGTGGGCGAAGGTTTGGCTTCGGATAGGACGACGTCTGATTGGGCCATGTGATGGACTGATGGGTGCAGGGGGTGGATAGTTGATTTTCACTTGGGGAAGGGAAAACCTGGAAGTTTCAGATTTGGGTTTTCCCAGATGTGCCAATGTGACTCCTTTAATGAATTCTTACTTGGATGGACTTTGTCTCTGAGTGCTGAACAGAATTGGGGAGTTTCTTTGGAACGCTGACATACACAAGTCTATTGTTGGGCTCACCAACATTTCAGAAGAAGCAAAAATGTCTTCCTAAACCAAGCTACTGGATCAGAACAAGGATGTACCTGCCCACTGCAGTGGAGGAAACTCCAAAGAATTGTCATAACATAGGAAACACTAAACCTGGTTCATCCTAGACAGATCAGCATTACCCAGCTGTGTTCTGTCTTCATATCTTGCTTAATCCCTGCCAGAAGAGATGCTTGTTTTCCACGGAATCTAGATCAGATTAATAAGCAATGAGTTGGTGCTCGTGGAACGGATGCTACTCAGAGCAGGTCAACATGATCACTCAGGGAATCTAAAATCAATCCTGTAGCAAAAAAAAGGGTCTCTGATCCAAAAGGACCTATACTTGGTTACCTTCTGCCCTTTCTAAGGAGACCAATGCCAAAACCAACCAGAGGGACGTGTTCTGCTCTTGCAATCTGTCAACTGAAACCCATCATCAGTTCACTGGGCCTCATAAACCACAACTAAGCCATTGGCAGAGAAAACTGAAGGCTCCATAATAAAAGGGGAAAAATGGGCTGTGTGGTTTAGACCTTCCATGGCTCAAACCATGAAACTTGGGCTTCATCTCAGAGCTTTGTTTACCCAGAAACATTCTCAGACAGAAGCTCGGTGCAGATGTGGGCCTGTGTGGGCCCTGCTTGTTGTGATGACCCCAGGTCAGATGAACGACAAGAGAGGAATGGAAGGATGGGGTTGGTCTCAAACCCTTCAAAAAACAAACCGGCTTCTCTTTGAAGCCATCCTGTCCCAAGACCCGAGTTGAGCAGAAGTGGGGCCTTCTCCAGGGTACATCCTGCGGCTTTCCCAAAGGAGCCCACACACAACACGGGGCAGCGAGACTTTAATCTTCAAAATATTTATTAGCTCATCTTTTTTTTTACTTCAAAGGTCCCCAAATTGCAAGAATCGTCATCTCCAAACTTTGGTTGGGGGATTTGTGATCTTGCAAGAAATTTCACCCCCCAGGGCATGTGAAAGTTTCCATTTGGGAAATAAGGTAATGGGGGAATCGCTGGAGTTAATTGGCTCCTTCTGAAAAACTACTGGATTGTAATTCAGCATTGCAGCCCGCAGCTTGGTATATTTTGGGGGGCAGTTTCCTGACCCTTCCTCGAGGCACATAAATAAATAAGAAAATAAGCTTGGGAAGTTTGCTTGAATGAAGTATAAGGTGCACAAATAATACATGCAGATTTCCCAGTCAGATTGGGAACTGCTGAAGGATGTATAAAGAAGAAGGAAGAAGCGCAAGATGGATGTGACTGATAGAAACTGAAAAGCAAAATAGGTGAGTTTGTCCAAAATAGGCTCCAACTTCATATAGGTATACCTACACCTATACACATGACTGGAGAATTCTGGGAGTTGAGATCCACATATCTTAGATTGATCTATATTGTCTTCCTTTTTCTTTTTCTCATGAGCAGCGTCATGCTCCCAGAGTTGACAAAGCTGTTCCTGCTTTGCAGCTGCCCCTTTAAGAGCAAATGTTAACCATATGATGCTTGAAAAAACCCAAGAATATCCATCTCACCCCCTGCATTTCCTAAGAGGCTGAGCCGTGGCTTCCAGTTTCCATCCAGCTCCATTGTTTTATAACTTTCTTGATAGTTTAATGACATTCCGTGCAATCCTAGCAGAGCCAATTTGTTCATCTGCCAGAACCTGGTGTTAAACATCTCCCCGTTTTGTACACCATGACACCAGATTAATGAGAAGTCAAAAAAAGGAAAAAAAAAACCCTTTGCCTGTTTTTGTTTTTGCACCAAAGCTATGAAATTGTGTGTATATAATTCATTTACCCGTGTAATGAAAAATTAATGACATATGAAAAGCATAAAATAGAATTGACCATAACATCTTGTTTAAGTCTTAAAGACATGCTTGTTTCCATCTGGGAAACCAATTTCTCATTCCACAGACCCCTTGGCTCTTTCTAGAAGGGGTGTACGACAACTTGCTACGCCCAACTCACCATGGCCAACTCATCACCGGACAACTCACCGTGGGAGAAGAGTTGCACTAATATTGAAGAAATAGAGGAATAGAATCATTCAAGAAAGGGTGCCAAAGGAAGGACAAAATGAAATGGCAATGGCAAATATTAAAATAATTTTTAACTATTTTAAATAATGAAATTGAATTGTTGAATTGTCCTGCAGTAAGTTGTCCTATGGTGAAGTGGCCATGGCCAACTGGAAAGCTGGCCATGGAAAGCTGGCCATGGAAAGCTGGCCATGGAAAGCTGGCCATGGTGAATTGGTCATGGCAAGTTGGCTGCAGTGAGTTGACCCATTCTATTCCAGAAGAAGGTGTGAGTTAAGATTTAAATTTCAATACTGAATTTCTCATGTTCAGAAGCACAAGGGTGGTTGAAAATTCCAGAGGAGATTTGGGGAGCTTCAGTGGCCAAGAACATCTTTTCAAGCTCCCTTACTTTCCTCTTGCATGCATTTACCAAAAAGCCAACTCTTGTTTTGTGGGTCAGTAGTCAACCTTAGTTAATGGAGAGCTCCTAGCAAAATGGGAATGCAAGCATGGATGAATACAAGGGAAAGGAAGAGGGGAAATTCACAAGGGCTTGTTGGGAAGAATCTTTGCCTATATAGGCACTCAAATTAATCAAAGACCCAAATGAAATCTCACTTGCACTCACTTCTAGGCCTGCATCTGGTACATTTTCACACTTCTTTCCTGTTCCTCTCTATCCCCCGGGTGAAAGAAATGAGCCCACCAAATTCCTGGTGTCTTTCCAAAGTAGAGAAGCTTGAAACCCTCCTCCTTCCGATGCAGCCACTCAACAGCATCATTTTTATTTCTTAAAATCAATTGGAAATTCTTCAGGGAGGCATAATTATATGTCTCCTGTGGCCACCTCTTCTTCTGAACAGCTGGCTTTGTATTTTCTCGGCCTGCTTTGCCAGCCTCGTCCCACAGCTGCCCTTCAAAGGTAGAATGCCATGCACGACAAATTTCTCAACTAAAAATTTGCTCCTTGTTTTTTGTGAGCTTGAGGAATCCATACACTGCTCTCTTCTCTCCAATTATAGCTACTACCTGAGAACAAAAAGAAAGGAGAATCTACTATTTTGGAAAATGCCAATTGGCTCCTAAATTATGATTAAATTTCGTCAGTCTTGCCATGCATCACTGGTTTATTGCAGTCAACTTATCCCCACCCTGGACTCTCTTGGTTTTGTTGGCCTGCAGCTCCCAACCTTACCGGTCAGCTTAACCTGAATCAGAAACTGATTCAGTCAAAAATATAGACCCTCCATTGCCAAATCATACTTGTGACATGTAGCCAAACCCTGTGGTCCTTCTCTTCTCAGTAGAGGTCAACCAAACTCTCTTCCCTAGAGGTCAACCAAACTGAAGACACAAGATGGGTGACAACCCAAAGCCGAGGTGGAAAAGCAGAGTCACTAGGGACGTCTAGGGAAGAGAGTGGCTTTTGAAAGAAAAGCAGGGGGATCTCACAGTTTGGCTATGAGTCACAAGTATGGTTTGGTATGGAGCTTCTATATTTTCCACTGGGTCTTCCATTGATTGCCAGAATAAAAACAAAGAAATACAACAATAATTGTAGAACTGGAGCATGTTCCTTGCCTTGACCCCTAGTTTCTTTAGCTCTCTTATCTCCTGTAAAGAGCCATGGTGGTGCAGTGGTTAGAATGCAGTATAGCAGGCTAATTCTGCCCACTGTCAGCAGTTCGATTCCCACCAGCTCAAGGTTGACTCAGCCTTCCATCCTTCCGAGGTTGGTAAAATGAGGACCCGGATTTTGGGGGGTAATATCCTGATTCTGTAAACTGCTTAAAGAGGGCTATAAAAGCACTGTGAAGCGAAATATAAATGTAAGTGCTATTGTTTATTGCTATTATTGCCTTCATATTGCTGCCCATTGATAAAACGCTACTAAAAGACAACATGTTCTTTTTCTGTAGTGTTTTTACTAGTGTGCAGATGGGTTGATTTGCACCAGGAAAGATATTCATTAAAAAAAGATCTTAGTACAATTATATCAAAATAACTTTTTTTTTAACCAGCGTCTAATCAAAGAGCAAAGCTCATTAGATGCAAATGGAGAAAATCAGGCTTTGGGGAAATGGATGAAATTGTATGCTGTGTACAAAACTTGTTTATTTTTAAAACATACCCACAGCAAATTCCAGATGCCTCCATTTCCTTAGAACTAATAAATTGGTGGAAAATTAGGAAGTGCGCTTACATAATGACTGTTGGAGTTTTCTCTCTGAAGGATGGTTACTAATGGTTGTGATGCCACCAGCTTTCTGCAGCTCAAAAGTAACCTGCCTCAACTTGATGTTCTTTAGATGCCTTGGGCAACATCATTTTTCTCTGCAATTTCCAAACATCTCTGTCTCTTTCTCTGTTGGTGCAGAAGGAACTGCATTTCTTGTAACTTACTGAGGTTACACAGATATTTTTTTTCTTTGTTCATCTATTTGAATCCAGTGAACTGTCGCCCCTGCCTAAAACATGGAACGACAGACTTATAAAGAAGTCCTATCTCCTAAGCAACCTTCATTTCTTATATAGCACATCTTACTAATATATACATTGCAAAAATGGTCCAGTTGGGTTGGGTTGTGCTTTGCTTTACTGGAATGTTTCATTTTTACTTTATTTAGGAGATTGGGTGGCCACATGAATTGGATAATTCAATAAATGAACAGATTTTATGAGGATAAACCGACATTCTAATCTCATTCAGAGATCTAGTGAGTAGATATTTTCCCATTATTATTCCATAACTCCACAAGTCCCCTCATTCCCACCCAGGATGCAAGTTGGGGACACCAAGGGCTTTGTGTCTATGGAAACATGAAGTTCTGAAGAAGCTTCTTGGATGGGAAGCGAAACATCTTCAAGGAAAAATGAAGTCCTGTTACTTTTTGAAAAAGCACCTTTCGGATAAGGGCTTCATGTCCTAACACAACTATAAGGCACAAGATTTGGTAGCCAAAAATAAATTCAATCAGTTTAAATGGATACTCCCTTCCCCCCATTCTCCTGTTTCACTTAATTGCCATTTCCAACAATATTATTCCATTAAACTGATCTTTTGTTTACCATGTTCTACAAATTGAGTTTGTCACACTGCTGGGCATGTAAATTAAAAATGAGAGGCAATTGCAATGTGAGGTGATGAGTTTCTGATCCTCTTCTTCAAACTACAGAGACGGGTACCACGCAGTCAGCTTCAGAACAAAGCTATTACCTACCATTACAGAAGGAGTGGTGATTATGAAGACAGCAATGGTCACATTGTCCCAAAAGAGAATACAGCTCTGTTGTGTAGCTTTGGTCTCTTTCCATCTATGATCATTTCCTTTTATAGAAGGAAAAACAAGTCATTTGATAGGAAGAGCCAATCTTCTAATATTATGGCTGACAGAATTATAGCCTTCCCAACCTCATGTCTCACAGGTCATGCTTTTCCAAACTTAGAAAACCAGTTATAACGGCATCATTTCAACTTATAGAAGGAATTAGATTCAGGTCGTTTTCCCATCTCCTAAGTGAAATCAAGGTACTCTTGAGAATATGGAAACTTCTAGAAGTTATGCTATGTTTTGAAGACTACTCCAAGCATATGGCACCTTTTTTTCCAATTCCTTCTATCCCCCACCTCCCGAGTCCCGAAACATATTCATTCCATAGTCCTTTTTCTTCCAGGGCCAATCGTTGTTCACATGAAGATTCATTGTTCCTGTGGAACTCACTTGATCCATAAAGACCACACAACATCAAAGATCAGATGGCTGCTTGCCGATGTCATTGTCTCAGAAGAACTGATGTGTAAGCAAGCCTCAGGGAGTGGAATGCAGCTTCAACAGGATCGAGCTGGGGAGAATTAGTGATGACAATAAGCCCATGTCACAATAATCTGGCAAGGCAAAGAGAGTTGTGTAAACCTTGGAAGCAGAAAAAAGCCACTATTTCTAGATGAAGATAACTAAGCAGAGACATCGGTTGTAAAGTTTTCTCAGCTGTTCACTTAAATCCAAAAGGACAGAAAGGTGCATTCTCACAGTTTGGTCTTGTACACGGATGTCCATCTTTGGCAACTTTAAGACCTTTGGACTTCAACTCCCAGAATTTCCCAGCCTTGATTTCTGAATAGATCCCATCAAAAGCTACCATCTTGTGTAACAGTTTTGTTCTGGAAACATTGTGAAGGATAAAAGCTCTCAGTCAACAAGAGGAGCCCAAATGTATTATGTTGAAGTGTCTCCACTAAATCCGCTTTAAATCTACATGCGAAGAAGATTGATGCCTCCTACAGTCCAAGGTTCTGGCATCCTTGAATCCTCCTTAATATGCAGAGAGATTTATCCATATGTGAGATTCCAAGTTTTTAGGGTTCTGGATTAGCAGAGTGGTGAGAACAACTTCATGTAGTTAGGCTTGGAAGCAAAGACCATAATTTAGTCAATCGTTGCCATAATCTTATGAGAGCCAGGAAGAGCTGTCTTCATGCAGGTAGGAAGGCAACCCCCAACTGATACTTGATATAAGCTCCCATGGTAGCTTCTTATCCAGCATGACTGAGACACCCGCAAAACTTTCAATCGAAAGCAAATCCCGGGTATCCAAGCTCAAACCTGCCTCTGGCTTTCATTTTGATTTGGATTCCTTCAATACATGGACCTGTCAGCTGGAAAGAGTTCCTTCCACCCAAATTCAGAGAGAAACAAAATCCAGCACTTTGACTTCAACCCGAAGAGATAAAGATATATACAATTTTTCTCCTTTTCTTTCTTTCTTCTTCAGCTTTCTTGCTTGAGTGAATTTCTTCCCGGCAATCAAACTTGGGTGGAGTTGATGACTGTCTCTGACTGAGAAATGCATTTGGAAAAGAAGGTTGGAAGGAAGGAAAAGTCAGCAAAATCTGCAAGAGGTCCTCATGCTTCTTCATTATCCAAAGGATCAACTCCACTCAGGCTATTTCCAAGTACCTTTGAAATTAGCCCAGATTGGAGAAAACGAGTTATTCCATCATCCGTGGTTTAAAGATGGACCAGGAAAGGGGTGGGGACTCTTGTTTTCCAAATTTCCTCTCAAAATATTCAAAAACTTGCCCAACATTCTTAAGATAATTAGGGTTTTCCTGATTTTTGCTTTTTAGGAGAACATCTCGTGTCTTGTAGAAAAATCAGCAATCTTTGGTTGAGGCCTGTTAAGAAGTTAGATTGCACCCACTGATCCCACCCTCCCTTTCTAGGCGATTTTGCCTAAACTCACATTTACCATATTATAGACCCCAAGCTAAATTTGTCCTGTTTATGAACACTTCTATCCACATCTACACTTGTTTTTTTTTACATCTGCTTATTCCGTGCTTTTAAACTGTCTTTGTTCTTTATTATGCCATTTTGCATCTGTTCAAATCGATTCTCACAATGTTGTTGATTTGAAACTGAGTTTGTAAATTTCCTTTGAGGCCAGTTTAATAGAAGCATCATCAAGAACTCCATTTAGTTTATCATCTTAACTCCTTTCCATCTACTGCCAGCTCACCCTTAACCCAACATATAACGTATTTTTCAATGTTGCTCAAAATTAGTGATGCTTTGAACCAGTTATCATTTTCCTTCCTTCCTTCCTTCCTTCCTCCCTCCCCTCCTCCTCTTTCCCTTTCCTTCTTCTCTATTCCTTCCATCCATCCTTCCTTTCTTCCTCCCTCTCTCCTTTCCGCTTTCCCTTCCTTCCTTCAAAAGAAAAAAGAAAAAAATAACTTCCACTTGAAAACCAGCTGTTTAAAAACTAAATCTAGAAAGCTATTAAAGTCTGCAAGCGTTTAGCAAAACCCATGGATCCAATTTGTTCTTACAGAAAGAAATAAAGATTAGCAAGAACATCTGAGTCACACCAAAGGAAACATGGAGACCTGTTTGTTGACCGAGTCACTCTTTACATGCAGTAAAAACTAATTTATAAACAAATACAGGCTACTTTATAATTCAGCAATCAATTTAAAAAGCTGCTAAAAGCAGTTGAAAGAGCAGCGAAGATTCTTAAGATTCACACAGCAACTGAAGTGCAAGAAAATTAAAAGACTGGGGGAAAATGAAAGGGTCTTTATGTGTGCTCCCAGGGGAACCAGATAGACAGTAGATATCTCTTGGGCAGGAGATATCCACAGCTGGCAGCCATCACCCAAAAGCCCACATTCATAAGAAGAAAAACATGAGTTCACTTCCTCAAGACAAGTATTAGCAAATGGCCATCTGGGGGTTAGAAATGCATTTGCTAGATTCAAAGGAGGCCTTAAGAAACAATATAATTATATCCCTCTGTTCCTAAGATAGAAAGGAAATTCCTCATCTTTGACAAGTTAGAGATGGTTCAGAGGGAACAACAATGAAGATGATAAGACACTTGAGGACAGGCTGAAGAAACTTGGGATGATCAAACTGGAGAAAAGCAAACTTAGGGAATGTGTGAGAGGGATCCTTGGTGTTCTCCCAGCTTGGTTGTTTTCTTGCAGTTGTTCCATGATCCAGCTCAACAGCACTGATGATGTTACCTAGTTTGGGTCATGGAACATCTGGAAGAAAACAACCAAGCTCGGAAAAAAACAAGAATCCCTCTCACACCTTCCCTGTTTGCTTTTCTCCAGATTGATCATCCTAAGTATCTTCAGCCTGTCCTCAAGTGTCTTAGAGGAACACCAAGGACTCCACATTTCATCCCTGAGCTACAAATATTTCTCTTTATAACATGTGACAGTCATGCTCAGATGCACAAAGGGAGGTCAGGGTGAAAATGGTTAATAAACTATGTTCCATAACCACTGAAACAGGATAAGAAATAACAGGGGCAGGTTGCAGCTACCTAGCTTTCATTTAAATGCAAATGAAAACTTCTACAAACCGTAGATCTATATGTCAGTGAAGGAATCTCCCTATAGAAGTTATGAGTTCTCCATCTCTGGAGGCTTTTAAGAAGAAGCGGGATAGCCACTTCTCATGGATGTTGAATTGATTTTTCCTGCAAAACAAAAGTGCAAAGGAATTGAAACCGTGTTTCTCAAGTCCCAAAAGTGCATTTTCAAGAGAGGCAACTGCTCTAGTGGTATTCATTTTTTTTACTGCCGGTTCTATGGGCGTGGTGTGGCTTGGTGGGCATGGCAGGGGAAGGATATTATAAAATCCCCATTTCCACCTGACTCCAGGGGAAGGTTACTACAAAGTCCCCATTCCCTCCCCCACCCCACTAACCTGCTTTCCAGCTCCATTCTCCTGTGCAGGGCAACCAAAGAAGACCCAGATGATCAACTGGGACTCAATGGGAGGCAGAGAATAGATGGGGACGGGGCCAGCCAGAGGTGGTCTTGGCCGGTTCTCTGAACTACTCAAAATTTCCGCTACCAGTTCTCCAGAACCTGTCAGAACCAGCTGAATGCCACCTCTGGGCAACTGGACTTTCTTTGTTTGTCCTTGAAGACGTTTTGCTTCTCATCCAAGAAGCTGCTTCAGTTCTGACCAAATGGTAGAGAATGGAAGGGTTTATATTCCTTGCAGAGAAACGTCTTCAAGGGAAAGCACAGAAGGTCCAGTTGCCTCTTTGGGAAAGCACTTTTGGGACAACTATGATCTGGACCCTCCAAAGACATCGGCGCAGATGTGTGGACTTCGACTCCTAGAAACCCCCGGCCTGGAGAATTCTGGGAGTTGAAGTCCATCCATCATAAAGCTGTGAAGATTAAGAAACACTGGAATAGATGGTTCTCTGTGCTGCCTTCCAGCTCTACAATTCTAGACTTTTCCACACTGCAGGAGGAAATGACCAGTTTTATTCAATGGATTGTCATGTTCACTGCTGAAGGAAAACCTTGCCTTCTGCCAGGTATGACATATAGGTATGACATTTCTTGGATTCCCAAAGAGAAAGAAAAACATTATATTTGCATAAAAGGTAGCTTGTTAGCAAGTTCCACTTTTCACCCCAGTCCCTACCTCTCTGTGCAGAGAATAAATCTTTGTCTCTTGACAATGCAACTCCACCCCTTTGCATCTGTGGCTCTAAAGTGATGGCTGTAATTTCGGCCTCTTTTCTCTTTCTCTCTCTCTCTCTCTCTCTTCCCCAAGAGGCACAGTCTATACACAGGGCTGGGCTTTCTCTGAATCCGTGTAATGATTGGGTTTCATTCTTGTTTTTTTGCACCGAAATGTGCAGAGGATATTTATTATTCATCAGTGGAAGACATCGGCAAGCCAGATGGCCAGGAAGTGAAGGAGACTGAAAAGCAGTTTCACAAAACACCTTTCATGAAGAAGAAGAAGAAGAAGAAGAGAAGAAGAAGAAGAAGAAGAAGAAGAAGAAGAAGAAGAAGAAGAAGAAGAAGAAGAAGAAGAAGAAGGCAGTGAGAGGGGTGCACACAATGTACTGTGTGTTTCTGGTTTATGTATCAATAGTTCATCGAGGAGGAGGAGGGGAGGAAGGAAGGAAGGGGGAATCAAGAGCCAACAGGAGAATGCAAAAAAAAAGCATCTTGACACAGAGAGATGGTAGGAAATGCTGGCACTCAGTGGCAGGC
This sequence comes from Naja naja, assembly GCA_009733165.1. Taxonomy (NCBI): domain Eukaryota; kingdom Metazoa; phylum Chordata; class Lepidosauria; order Squamata; family Elapidae; genus Naja; species Naja naja. Next base: position 30,010,725 of record CM019156.1, on the reverse strand, counting down.
ATTTGGATGCTTCCTCCGTTGAAACAACGAAGCACAAATTAAACGATCTTCAGGAAAGCAAAGAACTCGGCACAAAACAGCATGTTTTTTTTTAATTCTTTTTTTAAAAAATTCTTAATTAGGTTTTAATGCAGCAAATGAAGTGTTTTCTTTGCGTTCTGGACCTTTTCCTTTAAACTGCAGTCTGCAGATCAAAGGTGCCAACCGGCAAACTGAACTTTGGAGGTGGCACCAACCAGAAGGTATCACTTTGTCTCCTCCCCCTGCCCCCCCCCCCCGGTTTGGGACAGATGAACTCCTTCCTTAAAGTGGTCTGCAGCTTGACACTCTGATGAGGTGTTTTTTTCAACTTGGCAAGTTTAAGATGGGTGGACTTCAACTCCCAGAATTCCCCAGCCAACATGGCTAGGTCGGGAATTGTGGGAGTTGAAGTTTACCCATCTTAAAATCGTCATGGCTGAGAATCCCTGCTGTAATCATTTATTTCCTGCAAAAGTGGCATAAACTGTCTTGGACATTGCCCCAATTAGTTTAAATCTATGAGTCATGTTGTGCAATAGATTTTCCTAGTGTTATTTTCTCCGAATCACTCAGCATATATAAGGGTAAGCACCGACACCCTTGAAATCCTAAATATAGCACTAATTCAAGCACTGTTGAAATGCATTAGCGTCTACCTGGAAATCCACTTCATTGTTCCCACCCCTCCCTCCCTTTAAACAGCTTGCATAACAAGTTCCTACAACCAAGCTGACTTCTAATCAGTTATTTACAAATAATACGCCTTGGCGTTTAATGGCCAGTTGATCGGCAGGGACCAAATAACCCATTAACCTCCACAATGCGAAACCTAATTTGATGAGCAGGAATAATGGGAAATGCTACAGAATTCTCTATATAAATAACTGGTATATTTCTGTCCAGAAACTGCCATCAGTCAACCCTAACAATGCACCTCTATTGCGGCTTCTAATTAAAATTTAAAAAAATAACAAAAATAAAACCAAGGGACCTGCTTATCTAATTACCTTGAAGGGATTTCCTTCGCTCTCCTTCAAGAAGTTATTGAATGAACGAGGGAGGGGTGGAGGATGAATGATTTATGGTTTTTGTTTCCAGCCTTGATTCGGCCCGTTAAATCCAGACGAGTTCCCCTTGAGGATTTGGGAGCAGTTTAATATTCTTTTTTTTCCTCGACTTGATCCATTATGCCTGGAATATGGAAAGAAGGGGAAGAAAGAGAGAGAGAGAGAGAGAGAGAGACGTTGAAGTATCAAGAAGGAGTAAATTAAACCATCTCGACAATCCCCCGATGGATTTCTGTAGAAAGGAAACCAGCGTTATCTGCAGGAAAGCAGGATGCTTGATGCAGATGGAACGGTCTCGTGCTAGATGAAATGTAGACTTTATCTCTGCCTCCTGAAGCCCACATGTGTGCACTTTGGAGAGCAGAGACGATGGCAATTCAATCCATGTGCTTCTCGTACGGTTGGAGTGCACCGCGATAAGCCGGATGGAGACAGAGGTCCATGCATCTTAGACCAATATAGTTATTAAAAGCACATGATAAGGGCAGGGGAGGGAGGTCTGGAGAATTGGCTAGGAGAAAAACAAAACAGAAATGCTCTCTGGCTATTCGTCTCAGGTGGGCTCTATGGGACTAGATAATATGCAACATTGGTCAGAAATACGCAACGATGATTATCTATACGGAGGAGATTTCAGCAGGCACGCTCGAATTTCAGCAGGGACTGGGCACATGCTCTGACATTCGAAGGAGCATCAAGTTCGAACTGAAATTAGAAATAAATCCGATGATGTAATGAAGACAAGGGGTTGCCAGTGGGGGCAAGGGGTGGAGAAAAGCAGCATGCGTGTTAAACAGCGACAAAAAAGCCCACCCACTTAATGTTAAAACAGGGGAGGAAAAATAACTTGCCACCGCAGGTTATTCATCACTGTCAGCTTATCAAAAGATTTTAAGCGGCTGTAACTATTAACCAAAAAAAGGCTTACGTGCATAATTATAATGAAGAAATGAAGGGCTGCTTTCCAATTTTATAGTTCCAAGAATGATTAGCCAACTCTTTCGGTTCCTTGGTTGTTTAGGAAAGGACTATACGATAGCTTGCAAATTGTGAAGGGGTACACACACATCTGCAGGAAACAATTGTACAGCATCTTGGATTCAACTCATTCCTTGATCCAGCTGGGATAATTCAAGCATCCTGGTATGTCCGTCCACTTAAAATACAAGTAGCACAAGGTGAAAGTTGACCCAAAGAGTTCCAACTTCCTCCAACTTCCTCATCCCCACATCCCATGTCCAAAAGAAAAGAGCCTTGGTGGTGCCATCTGTTAAATACCTAGCACTTAGCTCCAGCTGCCTGCAGTTAGTGCAGGCTCAAATCCCACCAGGCTCAAGGTTGACTCAGCCTTCCATCCTCTCGGGTAGGTAAATTGAAGACCCAAGATTGTTGGGGGCAATAAGCTGATTTTGTAAAATTGCCACTTAGTAATAAGCAGGCATATACAATGGAATGAAGGCTGTTGCTGAGCGCATTGGGTTGTGCTCCAAAAATTGTAAGCCTCCCTGAGTCTCCGGAGAAGGGTGGCATATAAATATGAATAAAAAGAAGAAGAACCATCAGGTATTTGGCCCCTTCATTGTATTATTATGGGCCACCATGCACCTTGTAATTCGATATCTGTAGAATCCACTATGCTGTATGCTCCAATAGAAGCATTTGGGGAAAGATCGGGGTTCCTTATTATAGCTCTTTTTCTTACCAACTTGAAGGTGGCTAATGTGAATAACACTGGCCATCCTGAAGCAGAGAGAAAGTTGAACTAGATGCCCTGCAAAGGTTTTTTATTATTATTCTATTTAAGTAGGTGGCTGCCCAACTGTTCAAGCTGTTTTGAAAAAAAAATTTTTTTAATTACATTTATATGCCGCCCTTCTCCGAAGACTCAGGACGGCTTACAATTTTTGGAGCACAACCCAGTGTGCTCAGCAATAGCCTTCATTCCATTGTATATGCCTGCTTATTACTAAGCGGCATTTTTACAAAGTCAGCTTATTGCCCCCAACAATCTTGGGTCCTCAATTTACCTACCCTGAGAGGATGGAAGGCTGAGTCAACCTTGAGCCTGGTGGGATTCAAGCCTACAGCAGTTGTAGGCAGCTGGAACTTAAGTGCAGGCAATTAACAGCCTGAGCCACCCAAGGCCCTACAAAGGCATGGCCCTGCTGAAGAGCACAGGCTACATCTCAAAACACAGACCAACAAAAACTTTATGGCTGCCCTTCCAGGAGGAATTGTCTTCCGTGATCAAAGCAACGGAGATGAGTCCTTGTTTTCTAGATGGCACCATTTGAAACCCGAGCTTAGATGTGCAACTTATTCCGGATGGCCGGATTCTACTCTACCCTTGATGATGCCAACTCTGAGTGGGGCAGATGGTTTTTGCTTAAAAACAAGAAACAGAACAGAACCAGTAAATTTCTGGGCTCCGAGTAAGAGCAACCCATCACCTGTAGCTTCCAAAAAGACCCTCCAACATTTCATTATCAACATTGTCTGCGGTACATCTTAAAAACTCATCCTAACTTACAGCTTTATTTCTCCAAATGCTTTACTTGCCCAGTTAGTTGACTCCAACTTAAAAAATGAGTTGACTTAATTACAATACTGCCATGGGAGTTGATTTTTGCCAAGGAGAAAAGAAAGCTGCTGTCTCATGTCATTATTTAATTGGTTTTGTCCCCTTTCGCCTCTGAGAGTCACACCTTATCTTTTTCCCTGCCGGCCCAGCTCTCTGGTCGAACAGATAGTTTTGACTGACCTTTCAAACGGGTCGGTTTTATGGTGACCACTTTTGTTTCAGCAGATCCATCTTTTGCTAGCAGGCAAACATTTAACCTTTTGTAAGTTCAGCCTGTTGCTGTTTGGTGAAAAGGGCACTCAGGAAGAGAGGCTGTTTTTATTCATCGGAGGAAACGGTGATAGGAATGCCATTTTGATTCTCTTTTTTTTTTCTTTGCAAGGAAACATAACTAAACGAAAGAAAATATCTGGGACCTCAGCAAGAGAGAGAGAGACAATCACATGCACAGGGATTTTAGTTATGGACACAGGCATATCTTCGTGCAAGGGCGGGCTTCAAAAATTTTAGCAACGTGTTCTCTGCCCGGTTGCTGGATGGACATGGCCATGGTGGGCGTGGCCTAGTTGGCCTCCTGCATCATGGCGGGGGCCATTGGGTTACCCTCACTGGGCTCCAGAGTCTCTCTGAAAGCCAGAAACAGGCCCATTTCCGGCCTTCTTGGACTTCTGGGAGGCCCCTTTTTTGCCCTCCCTGAGCCTCCGCAGTGCCCTACACTTACCTGCTGCATGGGGACTCCTGGGAAGGATGGGGTGGGAGGGGCCAGCCAGGAGTGGGATTTGGGCATTCTCCCAACTGTGCATAATCTTAGCTAGGGGCTTTCCTGAAGCCCTGCGAACTCCCAGCAGCCCACCCCTGTCTTAATGACAGGATTCATCCAAGCTGCTGGCCACCAGCTTGGCCTAAACCCAGCAGCTGCACTTTCATCTGCTAAACCTGGTTAGTTTGAGCAAGGATGGCTTTGTAAGGCAGGCACTTATCAGGTCCTGCCATCAAAGCCAACTTGGTTAGTTAAGATATTTTATGAGGTGATAAATTATGCCAGGCAATATCAGGACACTGCATCTCATTTACTTTGGCCATGTCATGCCAAGGGGAGTTCGCTGGAGAAAGCAGCTATGTTTGGAAGAGTTAGTGGTAGAAGGAAAGCAGGTCACTAAAGAACACGGGTAGCTGGAGAACATCAAAACCGATGCCAGCCAGAGCATAGAACAACTGAAAGAAATAGTTCAAGGTTGGAAAATGTGGAGACCTCTGGCCCAGAGAATCGCCAAAACCAGACATGACTGAATGGATAACAACCTCCTGCAGTGAAAAGAAGGACATGGGGAGACATGATAGCTGTGTTCCAATATCTCAGGGGCTGCCACAAAGAAGAGGGAGTCAAGCTATTCTTCAAAGCCCCTGAGGGCAGGACAAGAAGCAGTGAATGGAAATTACTCAAGGAGAGAAGCAATCTGGAACTAAAGAGAAATTTCCCAGAACAATTAATCCTTCAGAGGTTGTGGGCGCTCCGTCACTGGAGGTCTTCATGAAGAGACTGGACAGTCATTTGTCTGGAATGGTATAAGATCTCCTGCCTGAGCAGGGGGTTGCACTAGATGACCTCCAAGGTCCCTTCCAACTCTATTATTCTATCACCATCACCATCACCATCATGTGCCAACCCAGAAAAACCAAGCAATTCAGCAGTTAAAGCTATCATGGAAATGCAACTAGTGTGTTGCAAAAAGGCCTGAAACAAGATCCGAAATGGGAGCAGAAAAGTCTCTTCATTTTTTGCAGAAAATCCTTTAGAATTAAGAGAGGGACTTGCAGCTATGATACAGCAAAGGAATTTGTTAGTGTCCCAAGGCAGGAAAAAAATTAAGAGCTATGAGCCTTCAGAATTTTGCAAAATATGGAGGCATGCAAGCAACTGTCCTGGGAAATCCCAGGTTCTCCCCTGCTTGGGAACAGTTTGAGGTCATTCTTCCCCTGGGCATCACCCAACGCAAGACCGCTGAGTGGTTTTCCTCTTGCAAACTCCTGTGCAAAGGCAACCCAAGCAAAAATTCTCAAACATGAGCAAGAAGGCCCAATCATGCCTAGATAAACCAGGCTCCCCACCAGCTGAGACCATTAAATGGCTATGAATGGGACCTTTCATTGAGGGTGCTGGGAACTGCCAGGACTCATCTGCTCTTTGCTAATTCCCTCCGTATTGTTTGCCTAACCCATTGGAACCTTTGGGGCAAAAACTGCCAGCAAAATGATGGGGAAACAAAGACCGTTTGTTTCATCACGTCAGGATTGAGGACACGGAAAGTAGGGCAGGCGGTGGGTCTTGGAGGACAAGAAATCTGCCGTGCACCAAAAATATTTTTGCAATAAATTAAATTCCCTCACCCCAAAAATGCAAGACATTCAGAAGCTCTTCTTTGTTCTGATGTTTTTAAAAGAGATGTATCACAAATACATGCCCGGACCTTATCTCATACCTCTGAGAACATCCTCTCTCAGAAAAAGTGAGGTGGGCAGGATTTTGTATCATGTGGTCTGGAGGAGAAGAGTTGTTGTTAGTTGCAAAGTCATGTCCGACCCATTGCAACCCCATGGACAATGTTCCTCCAGGCCTTCCTGTCCTCTACCATCCCCTGGAGCCCGTTTAAGCTCATGCCTACTGCTTCCGTGACTCCATCCAGCCATCTCATTCTCTGCCATCCCCTTCTTCTTTTGCCCACCATCATTCCCAGCATTAGGCTCTTCTCCAGTGAGTCCTTCCTTCTCATGAGGTGGCCAAAGTATTTGAGTTTCATCCAGAGTTAACCTAACAATTAACCCCACACAAACACACATGGCAAATCTAGACAGCCTACTAAAAAGCAGAGACATCACCCTGCCAACAAAAGTGTGTATAGTCAAGGCGATGGTTTTCCCAGTTGCAATGTATGGCTGTGAAAGTTGGACCATAAGGAAGGTTGAGCACCAAAGAATGGAGGCCTTTGAACTCTGGTGCTGGAGGAGAAGACTCCTGCGAGTCCCTTGGACTGCAAGGCCATCCAACCGGTCAGTCCTAGAGGAGATCAACGCTGACTGCTGTTGAGTTTCACCTTCCTGAAGGTGAAACTCAAAGACTTTGGCCACCTGATGAGAAGGAAGGACTCACTAGAGAAGAAGAACCGAATGCTGGGAACGATTGAGGGCAAAAAGAAGAAGAAGGGAACGACAGAGGAGTCGGAGTCATGGAAGCAGTCAGCATGAGCTTAAATGGACTCCAGGCAGAGGTGGTATTCAGCAGGTTCAGAGAACTGGCCAATCCCACCTCTGACTGGCCCCTCCAACCCCATCTCTTCTCTGCCTCCCATTGAGCCCCAGCTGATTGGCTGGGTCTTCTTTGGTTGCCCTGCACAGGAGAACGGAGCTGCAAAGCAGGTTAGTGGGGTGGGGAGGGGAGGGGATTTTGCAGTATCCTTTCTCTGCCATGCCCAGCAAGCCCTGCCATGCCTGCCAAGCCACACCCACAGAACCGGTAGTAAAACAAAAATTGAATCCCACCACTGATTCCAGGGGATGGTAGAAGACAGGAAGGCCTGGAGGAACATTGTCCATGGGGGTCACAATGGGTCGGACATGACTTCGCAACTAACAACAACAACATACACACAAAATGCATAGCGTTTCAATCTGTTTGCTTTTGCCTTCCGGAAAATTCCAGCAGTTGTCGTCCGAACACTTCTCCAACCAGCTTGGCGAAGATTGCCTTCAGCCATCCATGCTGCTCTCCCCCACTTCTCATGGCATTCCCCAAAGACCTCCCGTCTCCAGCAAATATGTCAACTTATTCCAGGCACTGACTCAGCAAAGAAAACCCCTCCTGTTTTAAGAGCAATAATCTATGCACCATCTGTGAGTTGCAGTCTGAAGAATGGAATGGTTTCTCTCTCTCCTTTCATCTCCTTTTCAGAGCAAATCTGCAAAAGGATATTCATGGGGTTCTTTTTTTGAGCAACTGAACGAAGTTGATGTGGAGTTTATGGAGCAAAAACAATATTGCAGTTGGACAGCTGTCACTCTGTTGAGTTTTATAGGCTTCTTCTATCAAGTCCCCTTAGTTCTCCCATTGGGTCTTCTCTCCCTCGTTCTGCAAATTGGCATTGTTGAGTGAACAGCCCCTCCCCCCCCTGCTCTCCCTCTGAGTCTGGTCTGAAGTCTTTTACATATCAGATATTTTCCATCAAAGCTTAGGAGGCGGGGGAGGGATTGGGCTTCAGGGAAAGAGGTGGAGAGACTCAACAGGCTGATTCAGAGAAGATGAATTCAGATACTTTGAAGTTCAACCCTAGTGAACCCAACTTAGTAATTTGTCTCCTTTCCTCAAGACCCACAGCTTGGCAATTCATCCTGATTCCAGGAAACACCAGAAATCTGGAGTACAGGGTATTATTCAAGGCCAGGTTCTAACAACCAGAACAACCCTCGAATGTCCCTGAACTTGAGAAAGACTTGGCTCATCAATAGTCAATTACTCATGTGGAGTAATTGGCTGGCTTAGGAATTCTGGGAGTTGAAATCCCCAGATGTTAAAATTCCCAAGGTTGGAGACCCTTGTTCTATATCAGTGAATTTTAAGGTCTCAAAAGAGGGGAAACAACTCAGTAAAATTAGTACAGATGGCATGTTGGCTTCTCCATTCATCTTGGTCAGAAACTGCCTGGTCTATTTATTTTATGTATTTATTTGATTTGTCAATTGCTTACAAGATAATAGGTATAAGAATAAACATGCGTATGAATACAGGAAATAGGAAATAAGAAATAGACTCAGGAACCCACCATTCTAGAGCAGAGCCTTATACTGGGAGTTGTCAAGGCTCCCAAAATTCCTCAGCCATCTTAAATTTGTCAAGGCTGAGAGATATTATCGGACGCCATAGTTTCATTCCCCATCTCTTCTCCTTCCCCCCAATCACCATTGCAACAGGAGAAGGAAACCGAAGAATGTGGACAAGACAAAGGAAGGAGCTTTCTTCAGCCTTGGATTTCCTGGGTGGGGTGGGGGCAAACCAGAAGACCTAGCAGATCTTCCCCATGTTGCAGAGCAGACTTTGCTGATAACTGTGATTATCTCTATTGGAGACCAACTGCTCTTGGCATCGGATAGTACTGCAGTGAAGAAGCTTAGCAGACTTCAATAAAGGATTAGACGTTGCTGAGAATACAAGAAGCATCCTAAGCTCTCCTCTAAATTCTGTACTCCCATAGCAGGCTGTCTTTTCAGGAAAGCAAAGAAAGTAGGGGAAAATTCATCCTCTTCAGAGATTCTCCCAGATGATGCCTATGAGCCATCCCTTCCTTTCTCCTTCCCTTCCTTTTCTCTCTATCTATTTTCCTTCCTTACTATCTTTCCTTCCCTCCATCTCTTCCCTTCAGGAGGCAATAAGGAGGAAGCCCAACCAAGAGAGTCCTTGGTGGCTCAGGCTGTTAAACACCTAGCACTTAGCTCCAGCTGCCTGCAATTAGTGCAGGCTCAAATCCCACCAGGCTCAAGGTTGACTCAGCCTTCCATCCTCTCGGGGTAGGTAAATTGAGGACCCAAGATTGTTGGGGGCAATAAGCTGACTTTGTAAAAATGCCGCTTAGTAATAAGCAGGCACATACAATGGAATGAAGGCTATTGCTGAGCGCATTGGGTTGTGCTCCAAAAATTGTAAGCCGCCCTGAGTCTTCGGAGAAGGGTGGCATATAAATGTAATTAAAAAAAAAAAGAAATGTCAATTACCATTGGACTGGTCAACCACTTTAAGATTCCTTGGAGTTGAGAAACAGGAAAGGGGATATTTTAACGGTCCATAATTGCAGAAGGCAGGTCTGCTGGATATGGATGGAATTCATTGCTAAGCCTTTGCGGCTTTATCAAAGATGCCTTCCTTTCCGCGTGTTTCTCCTAGGGTGCACAGAGCTTCAAAGGGGGATTTGGTTCCCACAAAGTTGTCCAGGTCCTTTAGCCGAGAAGTGGGACAGCCAGGAAACCTCTTCCTTATTCATCAAAGGTCATCTTCCTCCCTGCCACCCATGCACAAAAAATGCTCCAAGGTGAGGCTGTAGAGCAAGCTGCAAGAGCCCCCTTGATTCCTCTATGTGGTGAAACAACACCAAAACACATCCCTGATCTCCACCTCTAATAGGTGATTTATCTCCACTCCATTAAAGATTGGAGAACATATGATAGAAGCAGTAGTGGGATTCCAATTTTTTTTACTACCGGTTCTGTGGGTGTGGCAGGGGAGGGATACTGTAAAATCTCCAGTCACAGGTGGCATTTGCCGGTTCTCCGAACTACTCAAAATTTCCGCCACCGGTTCTCCAGAACTGCTCAGAACCTGCTGAAGACCACCACTGGGTAGAACACAACTCTGTACAATTGCTGCCATGCACTGTTGGCATTGTGCACTGAAGAATATATCCCTCTGGACACATTCAGTTTCTCAGTCAAACGACTCCAGAATATCCCCTGTTCAGGTCCAATTTTGGGATCTCCGTGGCAAGATGCATGGCTTAAATCACAGGTCAGCCTTAGCAGGCCAGGCCCTGCCACTCAAACCGGCTTTTGAAAAGCACTTCCTTTTTTTAATGGCTAAATTTAGGGAAACGCAGAGTGTTCTCAAGAATATTTTCTCTGCTTTTTTGTTCAGATATTCGGCGACGGCTGCAAATGCCTTGATCTTCCCTTTGTCATTTATTCCCTGTCCAAATGAATTGGAACTAGTCCAAGCAGCTCTGCATAAAGTTATTTCTAGGATAAATTATGTTTCTATCTGGTCTGGCACGAGATGTATCCACCAGTTTTCTATTTGTGCGCATTAACGCCCAATTTATTGTTTGACCCAAATCTGATACAGAGATGCTTTCTCCCATGGAAGAATAGCAAGAGCCCCACTTACTGACAATTTGCAAAAGAAAAAAGAAAAAGGGTGGTTTGCTTCCAATCTGAACTCAAAGTCACCCCAGAAACACGTTTCTGACAAGGAAGCAGATGCCGTAATAGCTAACTGCAATTAAGAGTACATTGACTTGGAAACTGTTACGTATGTAGGTTTGAAGTCATTGGTTTAGTTTGAACTGTTCTTGTAAAATGCTGGAAATGATTGGTTTAAAAAGTGCGGGAAAACCCTGCACTCTGATTGGCTGGCAACTGCGGCTGCTGGCTATAAGTAGCAGCCGCAGCCCAGCCAAATTGGGTCCGTTCTGAGCTGTAGTCACTAATAAACTAAGAGCTTAAAGCACTCCGTGTCTGTCTCTTCATGCAAACTTAACAGAAACCCCACTGAAGAAGCGGGATTACCTTTGAGTAAGCTTTCATCAGGTGGGTTAATGCAATGCACTTAACCCTAGGCTGAGCTTAACCAAACAAGAGGCTGAACCAACCCAGATTAGCCCAGCCTAGAGTGTTTCTCAATGTATCAGGCTATGAATATCTATAAACCAGCTGGATACCCATGCTTCGCTATGAAACTATGTGGTCGGGCTTAGTTTTTGAGGAGGAAAATAAGAGGGGGGAAATTGTGCCTCTGCCTACCAGCATCCATCGGTATTCATCTGGCTAGCGTCCTGTCAGTGTGTGAGAGAGTTGAGGGCTGTTTGGAAACTGAAACATGGAAACTGACACAGTATCTGCTGTGTGAGCAAGAAGGAGACAGCAAGGAGCCTGGGCATGGCTTAGCTCAACTGTTCTGCTTAGTGTTCTGAAACTGAAACTGAAACTGAAACTCCTTTCCTCTGCTTGTGTTTTGCATCTGGAAGAGATTTATTTTCAGGTGGGGAGGGGGAGTAGAACTCCTTAGCATCAGAGCGTGTTAATAATAATAATATAGGAAATGCTAATGCTCTGATGGTCATTTTGAAAAATCCTTTCTTAGCACCTAGAAGCCAAGAGGAACATAGGTGCCAAATTTCAAGTTTGTAGGCTTTACGGTTCTGGAGATTTCGTGTTGATGCATGAGTGGTATTTCGCTTTTATATATATAGGCTATCTTCTCAACCTGGTTCTGGATTCCAAGTCTTACCATGTTGGAGTGCAGAGCTGGAAGGTTCTTTGCAGGCAGCAATATTCACCGTCTCTCATTATCTTAGTTGAGAGGAGCACCATCAAAGATCTCACAAGCCACAAGGAGCTCTTTAGGTATCCCAGAGGCCCATCAACAGTGGCTCCAATGGTCATTTTAATGTCATGGAAAGGAGAAAGATGGTGAGATGGAAAGGAATCATTCTTACACAATAGGCCAGAGCACCCATCAACCAACCTTGGCTGATCGTATAGCGTCTTTCACTTTTCACTGCAGAAGAGTCATCAAGTCTTTCTAACCCACATCCTCCAATCAAGGGGAGGTCAAGATAAGGTCAAAAGAGCCAAATGGAGGACCAGGACAATGTAATTGAAGCTCCACCCATTTCCCCCTCTACACCCACAGAGTAGAAGTCTTCAGCCACAATTGGCATTAAAATGAGAAGGGAAAGGAGGAGAAGTGGACATGTTGATCTCCAGGAGCTCAAGCCTTTTTAAAAATCCTTTTTCTCCTGGAAAGTCCATAAAACTGCAAGGGAGATACCTGCAGGAGCAACTGTCCAAAACCCACCTCCCATGGCTGAGGAACTACAGGGACAATGTGGTGGGCAGCTAGAATTCCAACATAAGCATGATTGGCTTTGCATGTTTTTCCAATTTCTCTCTCAAATCATGGTTAGAATCCTAGATTATTTCCTTTATTAACATTATGAAACCTGGTTCCATCACCATGGATGAAGGTGCACAGCTGAGATGTCTGGAGATGCAGAGGACACACACACCCTCTAGTTTGGGATGCTGGCTTTTCAGGGTAAACCAGGTATCATAATGCCTGGTTGCCCACAAGGATGTTTGGAAGTGTCAATAAATGATGCACTAAGTGTTTGTTCTTCTGGTTCAGTGAAGCAATTATTACAATCAATTGAGTTGTTTTGCAATTTGCTGTTATTAACCTCAAGAATGTCAATGATCTGCCACTGTAATCAGGGCCTCATAAAGGATGAGATAATGATGGAAATCCAGCTGTAGAAACTGGAGGCCGCTAATAGTTTTCACATTCACTGCTTGACTTGGAGGATCAAAATAACAGGCCACTCCTAATTCCACCGCTGGTTTCCTGTCTGCAGAAACCCTAGTATGGTTGATACCGAAAAGTTTTCCACTAGAAACTGTTGGTTGACTTCACACATTGCATTGACCAGGGATTAGTAGTTGGTGGCCTTCAACTTCTGGATGTATAAAGGCTACATTGACAGATGGATAGAATCAAGATCACGTGAAGTGTTAATACCTCTTTATAAGGCCTTGGTAAGGCCACACTTGGAATACTGCATCCCGTTTTGGTCGCCATGATGTAAAAAAGATGTGGAGACTCTAGGAAGACTGCAGAGAAGACCAACGAAGAGGATTATGGGACTGGAGGCTAAAACATACAGAGAACATTTCAGGAATTGGGTATGTCTAGATTGATGAAAAGAAGGACTAGATAATGATGGAAATCCAGCTGTAGAAACTGGAGGCCGCTAATAGTTTTCACATTCACTGCTGTGAATGATAGCTGTGTTCCAATATCTCAGGGGCTGCCCCAAAGAAGAGGGAGTCAAGCCATTCTCCAAAGCACCTAAAAGCTGGACAAGAAGCAACAGGTGGAAACTAATCAAGAAGAGAAGCAACCTGGAACTAAGGAGAAATTTCCTGACAGGGAGAACAATTAATCAGTGGAACAACTTGCCTCCAGAAGTTGTGAATGCTCCAACACTGGACGTTTTTAAGAAGAGATTGGATAACCATTTGTCTGAAGTGGTGTAGGGTTTCCTGCACAGGTAGAGGGCTGAACTAGAAGACCTCCAAGGTCTCTTCCAATTCTGTTATTCTATTTTACTGTTGATGGGAAGCTGTCAAGTGACAGAGCGACATCTTGGAAAGGGCATGTTGTCCCCATCTATTGGTGGTGAGCTAAAGGTGGACAGACAATGTCCTTTTTTAAAAAAAAGACCTATATCTCAAACTTTGTATTCTGCCCCAGGTGCTGCCTTCTTGCTAACAGGCCAATGAATTCCTTTGCCTCCCGCTTTGTATTGTGGCTGTGAATCATCAGGAAGCCCTTCATCATCTGCCTCTTCCCGAAAGTGACGTTTCTGAGCTTTCTTATTCTTGATTCCAACTTCCTGCATTAAATCTGCTGACTCCTCATTCAACCCTGTAGGTTGTTCTTACTCATGGCAATGTTTGACCACTGGACTTTGGTGGTGCAGTTTTGGGCTTTTTAAGAATGGGCAGGAAATGGAAATGGAAAATCAGCCACTTTGATACCAAATCTTGATCCTAGGGCACCTGAAACGGATGCTGGAGTTCCATTTGGTCTACAGAAGGAGTTCCAACCTTCCAACCTTGTGGACATCAACTTTCAAAATTCTACAGCCAGTTATGCTGGATGTCCCTGGTCTGCAATTTCCTACCTGAAGGCGAGACTATAATTTATTATCCTATTTTATTTCTCTGGTGAATTCAGAATTCCTGGGACTGACTCAATTTCTTATCTTTTTCTACTGTGAGTAGAAAGAACGGTTGCCTCCCATTTGCTCCCCAGTTACAAATTGGATTTGGGTGAGGTGCTGTGGGGAGTCAATAGCTCTTCATTTTTCTTCCTTGTGTCTAGCTAGCCCTTTCAGATTCCAAATCTTTCTCCTCTTCAACCTTTAACACCTTTATAATTCTTCTCTGAGAGCTTTAAATGGCTCTGAGGCCCATCTGGAGAGGACGGAGAAACAAACAGAAATAAAACCTGACTTTTAGGCACCTTCAAAAGAAGGACTAAACATGAAGAAATGTTTTTTTTTTCATTTTAGACCAGGGATGCTGTAAGCTACCAAATGTGAGGAACACAAGAGGAAAGAAAGAGATGGGATACGTTTGCTCTCGATAATATTTTGCAAATGTTCTCCTGCAGTAGGACTAGCCAAGATTCTCTTGGGCCACTTGCTGTGATCTGAAAGGATCACCATCTGGCCAGGACTTATTTTGTCCTCTTGCCACTGTTGCTCCCTTGGCTGGTTTAACACCACAGTAGGTTGGCTTGGTTTGGTTTATAGCTCAAGACTGGAGCATCTCTTGAGATGGGAATGGATTCCCAGTTGATCCCAAGTGATCACCAGCTTTCCAGGGAACAGTGATCCCCCTTGTGGGGATCTTTGGGTTCTAGGTTGACTTCCATCTTGCAGCTGTGCCCTTCCTTCTCGTCTTCCACTTGAAAACCACATAACCTACAGCTCAGCTAGAACATCCAGATACATCTGCCCTCCAGAACGTGGAGTTTTCAGGTTCTCCCTCCTCCTGTTGGTGATTCAGCCAATCATCTCAGTCACTTTTGGCTCCATTTCAATCCTGCTCTTGGTAGCCTGCATCTGTCAGCTTAAAAGTTGATGAGCTTCCTTAAAAATACGTTTGCTGGTGCTTGCTTTACTTCTTAGACGACTAGTCTCATAATCCGACACAGAGTTTTATATAACTCACCCAGGCCTAAATTATATGCTGGAGAGAGGAGTTGTGATAGATAGATGGTTGTGCAGACTTTTGAAAGTCTACCACCAAGAGCCTTGGTGATGCAGGCTGTTAAATGCCTAGCACTTAGCTCCAGCTGCCTGCAATTAGTGCAGGCTCGAATCCCACCAGGCTCAAGGTTGACTCAGCCTTCCATCCTCTCGGGGTAGGTAAATTGAGGACCCAAGATTGTTGGGGGCAATTAGCTGACCTTGTAAAAATGCTGCTTAGTAATAAGCAGGCATATACAATGGAATGAAGGCTATTGCTGAGCACATTGGGTTGTGCTCCAAAAATTGTAAGCCGCCCTGAGTCTCTGGAGAAGGGTGGCATATAAATATGAATAAAAAAATAAAAAAATAAAAAAAATATCTACATAGCCCTTGCAAAGGGAGTCCATCAATGCACATCCGATCTCACATGCACACATCCAGGGGTGGGATTCCAAAATCCCAGCAACCGGTTCACTGCCAAGTTGCTGGGTGGGCATGGCCATGGTGGGCGTGGCCTACAGGAACTTCTGGGAGGGCTGTTTTTCGCCTTCCCCAGGGTGCGGAGGCTTTCCTTGGGCCTCTCAGAGGGCAAAAACGGCCTCCCCCGGGCTCTGGAGGCCCTCCAGAAGCCGGAAATGGACCCGTTTCCAGACTTCTGGTACTTCTAGAAGGCCTATTTTCACCCCTCCCAGAGTCTCTGTGTGGATCCTGGACTTACCTGCATTGAAAAGGGGCTGCGTGGAGAGTCCTGGGCCAGCCAGTCAGTTCAAATACCATTTTGGCAAACCAGATGTAAATTTAACATCCGGTTGCCCCAAACCGGTCCAAACCGGTACAATCCCATCCCTGCACACACCCACCCTTCTTGTTGCAGTTGCTGATTTGGCCTGCATTCAAAAGCCTTTGCTATATGATCCCTGCTAGAATCCGAATTCCAGGCAAATAAAGGCTGAGCTGAGCAATTTTACTTTCTAAATAGCTTATTTCAACACCAGCTCTTGACAGAACTGGGTGTCCAACTCTTATCGGTTCCAGCTTGGAAAAACAGACTCCATCTTCTGATGCATGAGCTCTGAGCGTCTCAGCGACGTGCAGCCCAGGTTTCTTAGTTTAGCTGAAGCTTGAGTAAGTTAGTGATTGTGTGCGTACATCCCTGAAGGTGTTTGTGCCTACGGACAAGCAAAATCCTGTGATCCTCAGACAGACTGAAAAGGGAAAGGGAAATGCAGCCCAGTAGCAAATAGCTCCATCACTCCTGCACGGGTGATAAAAATGTGGATTTCTCAGGGACAACTAGTTGAGGCCCTACAAGCAGCCACATTATAGTTTGTGCTATGAGCTGTGGACTTGATAGGTATTGGGAAACTTTATCCATAACCTCAGAGCTTTCCAAATATCAATAAACCAGAGGGCAAACTTGGAAGGCAGCTTCAGGGCAAAGAGCTTCTTTAGAGACTTATTCTTCCTTTTTTCCTTCCCTCCTTCCTTCCATCTTTTCATTTCTTTTTCTTCTTTTTCCCTTCCTTCTTCCTTTCTTTTCTCCTCTCTCCTTCCCTCTCTTCCCTCTTATCTTTCCCTTCCTCTTCCTTTTCTCCTTCCTTCCTTCCTTCCTTTTCCTTCCTTCTCCCCTTCCTTCCTTCGTTTCTACTTATTTCTTTCTTTCTTTCTACATTTATATAGCAGCCCATCATATAACCAACCCTGGATAGCCTCTCCCCTTCTCCCTCTAACACATCAGCTCCAAAACTGAAAACAGAGCCAATGGCAAACATTTCCAGGCCGGGAAGGAAGAGAAGCATTTTGAGATTAAAAGGCACCATTTTGGCATTAACATCCGAACATGAAATATTAAATGTGCTCCTTCAAATAAGCGGGAACAAAGTGAGAAGCCTCTGCACTGAAAAGAAAATTGTACCTTTCCTTCCTAAATGACATTTGTCAGCTTTTGGCACAATGGGGGGGAAATGTTGTTTTCTAATCAACATTTTGGAATGAAATATGCTATTTTGACATGGAATCATTCTGAGACGAAACCATTTTCTAACACGACAATTCCCATGATGGAGCATCAATGTGATGTCTCCTCTCTCTCTTTTTTTTTTCTCTCTCTTTTTTTCAAAAAAATCTGGGGGGTGGAATGCAAGGCGGGACTAGTTAAAACGAAGATGGTTTTGTGATTTGCCAACACCTCATTTATAAAACGCAGCCTCCTTTTCCACCCACCGAAATGATTCATTCAATGAGGCACTGGCTTGAAAACAATTAAGAGCTTTAAAAGAAGGAGAGTTTTTTGCAGCTTTGTAAAAATTGCCCCACCATGCCAAGAGCCAAAGTTTTCCCTCACTTTTCCACCCTCAGAAATAGAGTATATTCTCGGCAGCCTCGGGGACAAGAATTTGACCCTGTTTGCACACAGGGATTAGCGCAATCCTGGTTTACCTGATAATAAAGCGGAATTAGGGCACCCCTGAACCTCATCCAAATGGCATGATGGCTTAGCAGAATGGCAGAATCTGGATGTGGTGATCTGGGTGTGTGTGTGTGTGTGTGTACCCATGTCAGAGTATATTCATGAACGGGAATAGAGCTTAATAACAAGGTCAGCCAATGAGACCTGAATTGGGGGCTGAAACTTAAAGAGAGAATCTGAGCCTGGTTTATCTCTGTTCTGTGCTCAGCTCTAATAGTGAAAGAGAAACTAACTTGCTTCCTTGCTGAAGACTAGAGCTCTGCTCTGAACCTGTAACGTGTCTGCTTCTGTTTGAGTTTGCTCCATGTTGGAGAAATCTGCAACTGGTTTGTAAAATTTACTTTATGTGTTGATAAAGAAGTTAAATGAAGCCTCAGCCATCTGTGTTTACTTTCCTGGCGCTGAATTTACACTGCAATACCCTGAACAACCCAGCCATTCACACATGCTACAAATAGTCCTTCTTACAACTATTCATTTAGCGACTGTTCGAAGTTATAATGACACTGAAAAAAGTGACATGACCATTCATCACACAACTGTTGCAGCAGCCCCGTGATTTACATTTGGATGCTTGGCAATAGACTCACATTTATGATGATTGCTGTGTCCCCTTCTGCGACCTTCTGACAAGCAAAGTCCATAGAGAAACCTGATTCCCTTAACAACCAGGTTACTCAGAGGTGGTATTCATCCGGTTCTGACCAGTTCCGGAGAACTGGTAGCGGAAATTTTGAGTAGTTTGGAGAACCGGCCAATCCCACCTCTGACTGGCCCCGCCAACCCCATGTCTTCTCTGCCTCCTATTGAGTCCCAGCTGATCAGCTGGGTCTTGTTTGGTTGCCCTGCACAGGAGAACAGAGCTGGAAAGCAGGTTAGTGGGGTGGGGAGGGAAGGGGGATTTTGCAGTATCCTTCCCCTGCCATGCCCACCAAGCCACCAAGCCATGCCCACAGAATGCCATGCCCACCAAGCCTCACCCACAGAACCGGTAGTAAAATTATTTGAATCCCACCACTGGTGTTCCTCATTTAAGAACTGCAGTGATTCCCTTAACAAACCTGGGGAGAAAAGCCATAAAATGGGGCAAAACTCACTTTAACAAATGTCTCACATCGCAACATGATTGTTGGGCTCAATCGTAAGTCGAGGACTATCCTCCATTTGCAATGTCCTTGAATCCTTCTTGTTGCACCTGAGAGAGGCTGAGCTGGGAGCCTACAGCTGTGCGAAATCTCCTCCTTTTCATAAATGTTGACACTCAAAAGGCTTAATGAGCCCCAGCATAGCATTCTCCCCCGTCAGCCCTTCCTTAACCGACATAGAAGCCCAACGCTTTTATAAGCGAGGCACAGCGAGGCAGGTGGCTTTGCAAACCAATTATTGCAATAATTTCATTTCTTAGGGGCACAACAGTACAAACTTTACAAGAAATATCGAAGGGTATGAGCTACGCCACTCCACTGCAGAAAAAAAGGGGGGGGTGTATAATTAGATCAGCCAGCACCGTTCACATCCCATCTGTTGAGTCTATCCCGTTAAAAAGACTTCTTCCCTTCCAGAAATATGATTAGCTTTAATGTGGTACTGGAAAGTAAGGAAGCACAACAGATTTCTACAGAAGAAAAATCCCTCCGGGTTGATTCAACTTAGCCAGAACAAATACATTTTCCTATAAGGAAGACTATTGTCTACCTAGTAGATCTCCTATGCAGGCAAAGCAAAATGCAGGTAATATTTTGGGGGTGGATGAACCCAGGCCCAAAACCTGCTATCTGTATTGCATCAGTGCAGAATCTCAATATTCTAGCTAATTTCTGAAATCCCACAGAGTCTCACAATATCAATCAACCAATGGAACAGAAGTTGCCCTTGGAAGTTGTGGGAGCGCCATCACTTGAGACTTTCAAGAAGAGATTGGACTGTCATTTGTCAGAAATGGTGTAGGGTCTTCCGCTTGGGCGGTGGGTTGGACTAGATGACCTACAAGGTCCCTTCCAACTCTGATTATTTATTATCTAATATCAACCATGGGTGACCACTTGCTTTGCTTTGCTAGGGTTCAAGTTGATAAGTAAGGTTTCGTGTTTAAAACACAGTTTGCCCAATTGCGGGTTTCATTCATTTAAAAAATGGCTAAATAAACCATGGTTTTAGGGCAATGTGTGAACCAAGCCAGTTGGTGGGTTGGAGGAAGCAGAAACTTTTTAGTACTTGCACAAATATTCCAGATATTTATTTCTTTGGGAAACGTACATGGTCTCCCAATTCACTCACAGTGATTCTGGGCAGCTAACAGAAATAAAACCCTGATACAAAACCCATTAGAATTAGGGTGAAGGGATATGATATCTCCAAGGGAAAGAAGTGAGAATTACAGACTCAGGTGTACTTACACAGTCCATATTCCTGGATTTTATAAGTGAGCTTGAGGAAGCCACAGATGGCTTGGTCTATGCAATCTGCTAAGCAATTAACTGTTTATCTTAAACCACAATGGCTTCCACTGATCCTATTCACCAAAGAAATCTGATCTGTAATGTTTGGAAGGAAAAACTCTTATCTGTATTTTTCTGTGCCACCAGGACTCCAAAATGGCTTTAGAATAGAGTAGAATAGAGTAGAGTAAGTAGAGTAGAGTAGAGTAGAGTAGAGTAAGTAGAGTAGAGAGAATGGAATGGAATGGAATCACAGTTGGAAGGGACCTTGGAGGTCTTCTAGTCCAGCCCCCTGCTTAGGCAGGAAACCCTACACCACTTCAGACAAATGGTTATCCAATCTCTTCTTAAAAACTTCCAGGGTTGGAGCTTTGACCAAGCTGGTCTCCCATTTGCATCTTGAATTACAAATGAAGAATTCTTCACAGATCACTTGGGTCTTCTCCATCCTGAGATGACGGTGAACCTCTTGGAACCTGCAGACAGGGGATAAAAGTGCAGAGAGCCCAGCCCCTTCCCCTGTGTTTTTCTTGGCCCACTCATTTGAGTTTCCGGGCCATGGGACTCCAGCCATCTCCGGTTTTGCTATACCTGCAGGTATTCTCCCAACTTCATCCTCTGCCCTCTGATGTTGACAAAACCTTCCTAGGTAATTTTCTTGCCAAGAGATGATCATCAGATGCAGGTTCTGTTTTGGGAAGCTTTTGACATTTCTCCAAAATGTACCACAAACCTGTCATAACAGAATCACTCAACATTCCTGCTTGGCACCTCTGTGCGTTTGTCTGTTTGGAAAGAGGCGGTCAGGTGCTCCAAAGCTGGAGATGTCTTCTTCTCAATCGCCAGCCAGAATTTGACAAGTGCTCTTGGGGTTTTCTGCTCTCTCATCTTAGTTTGGGGCGGCTGTTCTCTCGTCTTAATTTTGGAGCTCAAAACAAAAGATTCACAATGTTCATTTTATAGGGGGGGGGTTATAAATGGCAAAGCCAATCCCGTTGCCTCATGGAATTTGCCGTAGCTCCAAACCACAACAAAGCCAGAGAGGTGACTGTCCTCTTCACAACGTTCTTGCCACTGTTGTTTTCCAAAGGGAAATTACAACAAAACAGCATTTCTCGCCCCCTTCCTTCATTCCCTGCCTTTTTCATACTTCCCATTAAACAGACGCCCAGCAAACAATGAAACAATTTCTCCACGCTTCTTGCAATGAATTCATTGTAAATTGAAAAACTGACATGCCCTGAAATATGCTTCTCTTTGCTTCCCTCCTTCCCCTTTATGAAAATGATCCATTAGCTACAGTTACAGATACAGCTTGAAAGGCAAAATATTACTTTTTCATGCGGCTGTTAAGAATAGGATCACCAACATGATTGCCAACGTCCGATGACAGATAGCACACAAGAAGAAGAAGGTGTGTGTGTGGGTTTGTACATTTGTGTGCATAAAAGAAAGAGGGGAAACAGAACATGCTATCATTATTCTGTATTTCTTTTTCTGTTATTTTTATTCAGTTATTATTTTATTAGGTTGTTATTTATGCTATTGTGCTGTTATAATTTCTGCTATTATTAATTCCGATATATTAACTTGTCTGGCCTAAGAGCAACAGAGAACTGTGCAGTCCTAACATCTGAACTTGAATTCCAGACATGGGGAAGATAAATGACCGATATAATTCTGCTTGCTGAATGCCTGGCCTGTATCCTAGTGCCTGCAGTAGCTTTAAGGCTTTGGTTCAGACAGTTCTGCTGGAGAATTTCTCCCAAACATAAGGTGAAATGTACTTGCAAGAAACGAGCTGGGCTAGGAACAAGAGATTTGAAGAAGAAAAACATCCCCATTGATCCCCAAGCTTTGAAAAAACACATTATTAAATGTAGCTATATGTACGCCTGACCTGTTTGCAGAAAGATCCAACTGGCTCTTAAGAGGCAGTTGCTAACTCAATTTCCCTATCAGAAACTACTACTACTACTACTACTACTACTACTACTACTACTACTTTTTCCTTCAACTCCTCCTCCTCCTCCTCCTCCTCCTCCTCCTCCTCCTCCAAGGTTGCACTGAAGAGTTAAGGGTATGGTAACTGTGGGTGGAAGGCCCTAAGTCTTTGGCCCATTCAAGTCTGAATTTACTTGTTCCTTTTTCCATTGTCAGCTTGTTTGGTGCTCCGGTCTTCATTCATTCTCTCCATGTAACAAAATCTATTTGATGTCTTGTCTTTCACACATGTCGCTCAGGTTTGGGTTTAATCCATATTCCTTCAGCACCTGTTCCTTCTTGGCTGTTCTCCTCCTCCTCTTCTTCCTCTTGTGACTGTATGACGGTAACTTTGTCACTTGTATCCTTAAGATTTATATTGACTGTTTCCTAGTATGATTTGATTGCTTATTGTACCTTATGACTACTATTAAGTGTTGTACCTCATGATTCTTGACTCTTGATGAAAGTATCTTTTCTTTTATGTACACTGAGAGCATTTGCACCAAGACAAATTGCTTCTGTGTCCAATCACACTTGGCCAATAAAGAATTCAATTCTATTCTATTCTATTCTATTCTATTCTATTCTATTCTATTCTATTCTATTCTATCCTCCTCCTCCTTCACTACTTCTTAACCATCTCATGCCCCTTACACCCAATTAACTTTTATGTGTCTCTTGACAAACCAACTCTTATGGGATCCCTCCTTCACATGACTTATGAATCCCCTTAAGCGCAGGTAATTACAAGCCATGAATGGAGGCCAAGTTTGAGCGTGATAAGCAATCACAGGTTGGCTAGCACTGAACTGAACTTCTGAACTTTTCTTGGAGAGGCAATGAGACAGAGAAAGAGAAAGAGAGAGAGAAAGGGAGAACATTCTTCTGGCATTAGACAAGCATTCTTGTTTTGCTGCCAAAGTACTTTTCTCTTAAACATTTTTTTGATGCGCTATCATGTTTCCTCTCAAACTGCATTCTAGGTAGCTTTGTCACATAAAGGACCATACGTCTCTTCCATACTGTTCTGAATTCACAGCTCCATACCAAACGATGAGGCCTCATTAAATCCAGAGCCAAGCTGGCCTGGCAAAAGGAGATGGCCATCGTTCCACCGATAAAAATTTGTTTCAGATAAAACTCAAATACTTGAAGGGTGTCCCATCCTTTGCTTGGAGAGGTGAGAAGTAGATTGGGAATGGAGTCTGAGAATCTGGCATTTGATTATCTTCATTTAACATTCCAGTCTCCAAAAAGTCAGGGCAGAGCTGGGACGGGACATTGAAACTCCAAGAATTCCCAGCCAGACTAAAAAAAGGCAGGATTTTTATATTCCCTACTATAAAAAAAGCCTCTGAAAAGAAATGTGAACATCTTTGGTGGGCTTTGGTCCTATCCTAATCCATGACATTTCCATCAGTCTTGGACATTCTGAGGATAGCTTGAAAAACTTTCTTGAAGCAAGGCTTAATTTATTGGTGTTAACTGGCCTACATCCACTAAGAGTTGGCTAGACAACATTTGGTGAATCCATACTTAGAATTCACAATCCCTACATAATTGTCTGGAGATTTGGAGTCATTCTTCCCTCCCAAATTGTCTCAGGCAGGCACACGAGGAAACTGGTGGGAGAAACGCAATGGGAAGCCCCAATTCCCCTCACTCCAACATCTTCTCTCCCTGCCCCCAAACCTTCACACTTTGATCTTGGGAAGCATCAAAAGCCAGATAAACCCACAAGCTGTAATTAACCTGTCTAAAACCCTGTTTAATATCAGAAGGAGTTGGCTTAGGAAATAAGCTCCCTAAGTACAAGTTGCAGCTCTCCCCTTTGAAGACGATCCTGAAAGGTGTTTATTAAGTGACAGTGTCAAGTTCAACCCTGTGTTTCTATTCAACAAACCGTCCCCAGAGCATGTCTCGTAATTGCCTAATAGGCAGGTTCTGACTGCTCAGTGTGTGTGTGTGCGCGCGGGGGAGTTCCCTTTCTTTCCTGCACACACACACAAAAAAACAATAAGCGATGACTCAAAACCCTTACAAGGAATGCCACCATGTAGGATAATTTACCTACAGGCCTACTGGTGGAGGTTTTGGAATCTCCATCTCTGAAGGGGTTTAAGAAGAGGTTGGACGGCCAACTCTTGAAGATGATTCAGTTGGGTTTCTTGCACATTGCAGGGATTGAACTAGAGGGGATTTGCATGCCCTTTCTCCTCCTCCTCCTCCTCCTCATCATCATCATCACAATCAATCCATTCCCTGCTTTTCTGCTCCAACCACTTGGTGTGAGTGTATTGCTGCTGGTAGGGAAGGAAAGGAGGCTCAAAAATGTATAATGGCAACTTCACAATCCATGCCATGAACCAAAGTCATCAACAGTTGACAAGGCTTGGCTCACAGTCCAAGAAGAAAATGAATTATACTGGCTTGGACATTAGAAATCCATTCAGCAGGCAGGTAGGTAAGTAAGTAAGTTGCATTCCTATTTAGGACACATCCAATGACTTCCAAAGGCAGAAGAATTTTCAGCCATCAAGAGCATCTTCTTCCCAGCAATTCTAACAGTCTTCAAGAGAGGATTGACTTGTAAAAATGTAAACGAAAGTAGAAGAATTCTTTTTCCTAGTCTTTTTTCTTTTGTACCTTCAAAACATCTTTAATATTTTACTGAAAGATCCTGTGCCATGTTGTTCTAAATTAATCTTTCATTTTCAGCTGAAATGAAAGAAAAGAGGGAGAAAGCAACAGCTTTACAACTGGCTTTTAAAACCACACTGTAAAAGACGTGGAAAGAAGAGAATGTGCTAGAATTTCATCTCATGAGTCTTCTCACCATCGTTCTTCTGATTGATCACCAATTTTACCTCCCAAAGCAGAAGACTCTCAAGAGTTCAGAGAAAGGTCCTTTTTCATCCAAATGGACAACAATTATCAATGATATCAGGCAAGAAGAAATCTACTCTACCCTGACAATTTTGGTCTTTTTAACTGCTGTTGCTGGAGATTTGCAGGAAGTGTGGATGGTCCACCACTACTTAACTCCCTTGATCTCCTCTCTTCATTCATGCTCTATAATCTTGGCCTTGTCCAGGGCAGAAAATCAGGAGTTCAAATCAATATATAGGTTTATTGCATGCTAAACTTCTCTTCAAGAATCTGAACTAGTAATGGTCAAAGCAAATTGGTGGTAGATAAAGTCAAAGGAATTCAATGTGGCTAGATATAGATCTGTTGTGGATGCAAAGGGACTCGAGGTTGATGACACATTTGACTCCTCCCTCGGGCTCACCTGGTCATTTCCTATAGGCCTTCTTCTATTGGTTCATCATCAAAAATCATATCTGGCCATGGATCATATCCCATCTATATATCCACAGGTCTCTCAAGTTGCTGTCTTCTTGAGCATCAACATCCTTCATTTTGAAAAGACTTCACCTCCAGCCAAGTTCCCAGGATGTCTCTCCCTTCCATGAAAGTAGTCCAAGCTGAGAGACAGGCTGCTTCATTCTTCCCTGACATCAAAAGCAGCTCAGGCAACCCTGGAGAAGGTCTTGGTTTCTCATGTCAAAGGAGAGTTGAAGTAAAATCCAGGCTCGCCGTTCTAGAGCCAAGCGCCTTATCCAAAAAAAAATTGCAACCTCATCTGTTCTAACTTTCTTTCCTGGGAAAGCATCCAATGTCAATGTTTATACTGTACTCACAGGTTTTCTGGCTCTCACTTATCAGCTGGAAGAGAGCTGTGCAGCATGGCTGCTGGCCAAAGGCTCTTTTGCTCACTCAACTGTTGCCAGCCACCAGACAAGGGGAACGGCAAAGGGACTGGACGGCCATCCAAGCAAGGCAGAAATGTGGCTGGACTTAGAATAGAATAGAATAACAGAGTTGGAAGGGACCTTGTAGGTCATCTAGTCCAACCCCTTGCCCAAGCAGGAGACCTTACACCATTTCTGACAGGTGGCAGTCTAGTCTCTTCTTGAAAGCCTCCAGTGATGAAGCTCCTACAACCTCCGAAGGCAACTTCTGTTCCATCAGTTGATTGTTCTCACTGACAGAACATTTCTCCTTATTTCTAGATTGAATCTCTCCTTGATCAATTTTCATCCATTATTCCTTGACTTCTCTTGCTCCTGCAACCTCACCCAGGCTGTGACTTCTCGACAGAGCCTTCCTGAGAGAATCTCCCACCCTTCCCATCTCTTAAAGACAGACAAGGGTCAGAAAGAGGTAGCGAAAGCATTATTTGAAGAGAGAAAGGGACAGTACAAGTAGACCTCAGCTTACCACATCTGTTTAGTGACTGTTCAAAATTACAATGGCACTAGGGGACAAGGAAGAAGCCTCAATCTTATGCTTGAGTGTCCCTGGGCAACAACGTAAGAGTCAGCTAAAAGTCTGTAGATATTCTCAGCCATCCAGGTCATGGTTGTCCCAAAGGTGCTTTTTCAAATGGCAACTGGGCTTCCTGGTTTTTTTCTTTGAAGACATTTCGCTTCTCAACCAAGAAGCCCCTTCAGCTCTGTCAGGATAATTCCAACCTTCCATTCCCCACCATCCTGTTCAGGATGAAAAAGCACCTTTGGGATAGAATCAGCTAATTCTTCTACAAGCCTTATATCGCCTGGCTTAAAACACATCACTATGATTAGACCTCAGGAAAGCAGTCCTTAGCAAATAGGCATGTCCAAGTAGTGGAAATCAACCTAGAAAGTGCCATAATCTAAATAAATAGACAAACACAACAAGACTGGGAAAAGCAGATTACAACCAATCCTCACACTTACAACCATTGCAGAATCCCCACGGACATGCGATCAAACTTCCGTTGCTTGGCAACAGGCATGTCTCGGTAACTGTTGAGCATCCTGGAGAGATCATGAGGTCACCATTTGCAACCTCCCCGTTCAGCTTCAGAGAAGCAAAGTCAACTGGATTGAAGCCAGATTCGCTTAATGTCTGCATGATTCGTTGCAGTGATTTGCTTAACAACCGTGGCAAAAAAAAGGTTATCAAACCAAGCATGACTCACTTAACCTGCTTAGCAATGCACATCCCTATTGTGGTCGTTAATTTGAGGACTTCTGTAGCTGCAGATTTATACAATTTAGGGAAAGGCAGGCAAAAGATATCCCTAATGAAAAGGTACAAGTTACACACGGTGCAAAAAATGTATATTATGAGAGGAAGTTCTCCTTCCTCTCACAATAAGCTGAAAACTGTTGGGAAACTGTCAACAAAGAGATTAGAGGCATCACAGGGGCTTCAGAGTGCATTATTCTAAGGTCTCTTGAAGCGAAGGTGGCCAACGGGGAATGGCAAGCCACTTCAAAGAGTTACGTGGAACCTTAGCTGAAAGAGACTCAGCCCAGAAGAACTCTACCTGGAAGCTTGGCTCCAGTTTGTCATCCATCTTGGTTTGTTGTCAAAGCAGCTGCTTCATAGCACTGAGCAGTGGGGCCAATGGTCTGATTCAGTATCAGGTAGCTTTCTTTATCTCCTGCACTTGGATCTCCAACGGCTCCGCTTGAAGGATCCTTGCAGGCTAATTTTCTTCAGGTGTCAACCAGTGGTGGGATTCAAAAAAATGTGCTACTGGTTCTGTGGGCGTGGCTTGGTGGGCGTGGCAGGGGAAAGATACTGTAAAATCTCCATCCCCACCCCACTCAAGGTAAAAAGGTTACTACAAAATCCCCATTCCCTCCCCACCCCACTAACCTGCTTTTCAGCTCTGTTCTCCTGTGCAGGGCAACCAAAGAAGACCCAGCCAATTAGCTAGGACTCAATGGGTGGCAGAGAAGAGGTGGGATTGGCCGGTTCTCTGAACTACTCAAAATTTCATACGGTTCTCCAGAACTGGTCAGAACCAGCTGAATACCACCTCTGGTGTCAACAATACTCCAGTGCAGGTAGGCCAACTCAAGAGTTAACCACTGACTTCATGCTCAGAGAAAGAGCTTCCAAAATGCCACCTCTTAGCCCATCTACAGATGATATTTCCTCTGCCTTTTCCCTCCCTGGCAGCCGTTCTTCATCAATTCTGCAGGTCCTCAAGTCACCATCGGCCCTGCCAAATGAAGCAATAAGCAGTATTTATGAAACGGGCACCAAAACCAAACCAGGAATGGTATTTTCCATAGTATTTTAATGCCAACTGAAAACGCAGACCCAGAGACACAAAAGATTCAGCCCTGAAGTTCAACAGCTGCTGCTCTTTTGACCAAGCCTCTGGCACTTCCAAAGTTGTGGACAACACAACTTTCCTGGAGCATGCCACAAAAGCAAAAGGTCATGTGACTGTCAAGAAAGGAAGAGGAATTTGAAGGTGCAGGTTCAGTGAGAATATACTGGGGTTTTGATGTCTGAATTTCACATCAGCTTCAGAAAGAACAATGCTCGCCTCATGTTTACAGTGCCTAAATCCTCAGAGAGAGTAGTGTTGTTTATTTC
This sequence comes from Naja naja, assembly GCA_009733165.1. Classification (NCBI taxonomy): domain Eukaryota; kingdom Metazoa; phylum Chordata; class Lepidosauria; order Squamata; family Elapidae; genus Naja; species Naja naja. Next base: position 29,982,139 of record CM019156.1, on the reverse strand, counting down.
CTTAGGCAAGTGTGGGAAGATATTAATAGGAGCAGTCAAATAATTCTTTCAAGGCAGCTGTTGGACAGATGATGTTTCAGCTCTTCATTCATATTTAAAATGTATTTGAGCAGGCAGAACCTCTCAGGACCCTGATTAGGAACAGAGGAAGTGTCTTTGACTAAATAGGATTATCAGCCCATCTAATTCAATACTGATTTATTGGTTGTCCATCTTAGGGATTTCCAATATTTCTCAGCCCTTGTAGGGATTGAAGCTGGGACCATCATCTTACAAAGCAGGCTTTCTCCTTTCTCCGTTGGGGTATCCAAGACTTGTCTTCTGCTATCACTTGGATGAGGTTGTTGCATTCTTGTTCCTGAATAAACTCTACATCAGGATAAGGTGTGATCTCCATTGCAGGTAATCAGTGAAGCATCAGAAGGGATGGGAATCTCTTGGACTTTTTTCATTCCTTGTCAACAAGGTGAACAATCCATCCATGTCCCCAAGTGCAAAATCATCTCAGCTTCGTGCATCCTATATTCACCTATTCACTGAACAAGTAGAATATACTGTAACCAGGAGCAGTCTCTATAAATTCAGCTGATCAAATCTCTGTAAATTCAGCTCTTCCTGGCCACATTTTCCCATAACCTAATAGTGGGCAGATGCTGAGAACTGGGTTTGTCAAATTCAAAGAATTAAAAACATGTTGAGGTAATGTGGTCAGAGAGCCCCCCCAAATCCCCCCTAATTCTCTCCCATTTCTTTTGAAGTTCCTCTCGGTGAGATCCATAATTTTGGAAATGAAGATGGGTCTGTCCCCATTCATTCAGACAATTTAGAAATCAAATGGTTGAGGGTAGCAGGATTGGAGAACCAAAAATAAAATATATATGAATGTACAGTTAACTTAATGAGGTGCCTACCTTCAATTTCATTTGGATTTCTTGGTGTTGGGATGAGGCCAAGAAAACAGATAAAGTTCTTGGAAAGGAAGGAAGGAAGGAAGGATGCCATTAAATTAACTAAATTTAAAATTAATTGTAAATCAAACCAGGCTGGGTTAGTACAATATGATTTCAGCTGGCAGACAGAGCGAAATAAAATTATAAAAGTTGGCTCTGTAGTTTATTAATATTATTTCATTCAGGTGTCAGCTGCAGGCCACCAAAACTCAAAAGACTGCCAGCTAAGAGCATTTATCTGTTTCAGGAATTCAGTGGACCAAACTGAGGTAAAACTTCCAAAGTTTTCTTAATGATTCTGAACACCGTCTCAGGCAGCGTGCCTGGAAAAAAAAAACCTGATACTTTTCCTCAAAGTTCTCCATTTAAGGAAAATCTGAGGATGTGAAGAGCAGAGAAGAAAATGTTGCCAGATCTATTTTTTTTCTAGCACTTTGCACATACACACACAAAAAAAATTAAAGAGCGTGAGTGGATTGCTAAAAGTTTGGATATACTGTGTCTGAAAAAAGTTCTGCAATCTTAGAAGAGTCTTAGGTACAGACAAGCCTCAACTTATGACCATAATTGAGCTCCAAAGTTCTGTTGCTAAGCAAGACAGTTGTTTTGCCCCATTTTTCAACCTTTCCTACCACAGTCGTTAAGTCAGTTGTTAAGTTAGTAGTGGAGTTGTTTAATGAATCTGGCTTCTCCATTGAGTTTGCTTTTAGAAGGTCGCAAAAGGGAATCACATGGCCACAGGAACATTGCAACCATCATAAATATGGGTCAGTTTCCAACTGTCTGACTTTTGATCACATGACCATGTAATGGTGCAACGGTCGTAAGTGTGAAAAACAGTCCTAAGTCACTTTTTTCATTGCTATTGTAACTTCAAAGGATTACAAAACAAATGGTTGTAAGTTGGGGAGCACCTGTATCAGATGGTGAAGTTTCATAATCTTTATAGAGAGGAGAAAATTCAGTGAAATCTGTCGGCTTCCTACTGATGGAGAGACAACTCAGAGAAGATGACTGTATATGGTCCCACTAAATTCTTTAAAAAGTAGACTCTAACTATCCACATAAATTACATTTATGTCTTTGTTGTTCACATTTGTAGAGCTGCCCATCTCGCAGTAAGAGGGAGTTTAGTCAACTTACAATCAAAACCATCATTTAAAAAAAGGAATGTTAAAAAGCCCTCAATGATGAGCAGAGTCTACCGAGAAATGAAGAGCATTGGACTGAAGGTACCCCAAGGGTGGCAAAGATATCTCCTGCAGCTGAATTGTTACCATGACACTAACTAGCAGCCATGCTTTCATCTCCAGGAGATTGCCACAAACCCACAGTAAATGTCATCTCCTTTGGACACAGCTTGGGGTTTCGTAATTGGAGGGTCAGTTGATGCGTCTCTGATCACCTCTTTTGAGTGGCAACCTTTGTCTTCAAGAACTTCTCCTCCCAAGTTTATCCCTCCTTCCCTAAGGACATTATACCCGCAGAAATAAATTTATTAGACCCCCTACAGCAGAGGTGGGCAATTAATTTTCCCAATGGGCCACATGAGAAACTGGGACTCCTGTGGAGGGCCAACACCCCACCTCTGATGTTCCTCAGTCGAGGGAAGAAAACAGGAAGAAAAACTTCAGCTGCACCTCCAAATCCTCTGCAGTTCATCCACACCTATTCAGGAGAAGATGCTTTTTTTCTGGAGCATCCCTAACAAAATGTGTCAACAATCAAGGAACAAGCAACGACACAACTATTTTGCATGCCAGGTTCTCCCCCTGGCATCTCTAGCGAAAAATAACCAGAGCAGAAGGTGAGCGCAAAAACTTTCTCTGCCATCGGTCAGCAAAATCAGCAGGGAAGATTTTGTCCAGAGAATTCTGTCCTGGACCAAAGATGAAAGCAACCTATTTGGATCTAACTGACTACACGGAGTCTTAGTGATAAGTAACTTCCACGTAGCCCAGCCTGTCTTTCCTCTTCTCTAACAAAAGGCATTTTTATTGGAAACATTCAGAGCTTAAAACCCTCTGGAGCTAGTTGTCAGTGGAAAAGCTGCAGAACATTTCAGCCAGCGAAAGCATGCAATGATCTGACTTAAATAATGGTATTTTATCCTCCAGCAGACCAAAGAAGTAACTATTCCTCCATGGCCTGGAGAGTAATTTCCTCTTGAGGTTTTGTTGTAAAAATAAAATAAATAAATGCTTACGGAGTAGTCCATGTTTTAGGAACGGGTGTCCCTCGGCGTTCAGAGGAAATGAGTGTTCCACCCATTTTCCAGACAAGATCTGCTTCTGCTAAGCACTTCCTGAGGTTTTCTGGGGCATGAAAATCAGTGCACTCTCCCTGGCAAAGAAAATAGGGAAATGGAGAATCATCAATGTAGAATTATTCTCAGGTTTATGTTATTTGAAGAACTTACATAGTCATCGATCTCATAGAGTGATCCTGGGAGGCTTGCAACAACCTAGAAAAACAAGAATAGAAGCAAAACATCTCTTCCAACCAGGTCCCGGATCAACCACATTGCTGGCCTCCTAATTCAACATTCATCCAAGCCCAATCCATGGAGGAAGAAGCAGGTCTTCATGGCCTCCAGGAGGACTAAAGGACCAAGGACCCCTAGAATCTCAGGCAAGTGGAGTCTTCCAAAGGCTTGGGGGATGGCCTCAGAGATTGTCAGAGTATTTGCAGCATGACTGCTATTATGAGACAACCCAGGAGCAAAATACAGCCCACAGAGACTTAGACATTTAACAGTGGTTTATCTACAACAGTTATATACAGAAATAAACGTGGTAGGCAAAATACCTTACAAGCAATAAAACTTTTTCTTAACATAGAGAACTCTGTAATGAATACCAGACACAAGGAGATTGGACATGTCCTCTAATGGCTGCCTTTATATAAACACCCATCCCCAGTCTTAAAGGGGCAGTACTAATGCTTTGCTGATTCATCTTTGTTGCATCAGCCTATATTGCATCAGCTTCACTGCTGGTCAGCTCTTAAATCCCAAGACCTTAACAGAGATGACGTGACTCCAAGGTTCCATCAGATGACAGATTTAAGGGAGGGGACCTAGAATCCTTCCATCCTATCTAACCTTGTGGGACTTGCAAACACCCTCACATAATCTGGCCATGTGCCATTTAGGGTTTTAAAGGTAATGATTGACACCTGGCTGGAAGGGAAGTGCTGGTATATAGAAGATAAGTGTAGATGACCAGGCTGAACCTGAGGGAAGGAGGAGTCAAGCACATCATCAGTTTGGCATCCCTTTGCACCCACACAGGATCTAAGTCCAACCCAAATTTAATTCCCTTGACTCTTATCTATTTGTTTTGACCATCAAATACTTGTAGGGACCTTCAGCTTGCAATAAACCTATACATTCATTTTTTTTTTAATTACATTTATATGCCGCCCTTCTCCGGAGACTCAGGGCGGCTTACAATTTTATTTATTTATTTATTTATTTATTTATTCGACTTGTATGCCGCCCTATTCCCTAAGGACTCAGGGCGGCTAACATTAAAACAGAGAAAATTTACAATAAAACAAGATTAAACAGTAAACAAGCCAAATAAATTAAAATAAACCCAACCCCCGGGTCATTCAAGGCCGGCCCGTTGAAACAACCAAGTCTTCAGGTCCCGGCGGAAGGAGCGGAGGTCAGGGGCCAAACGGAGATCGACGGGAGCTGATTCCAGAGGGCAGGTGCTCCCACAGAGAAGGCCCTAGCCCTGGGGACCGCCAGCCTACAATATCTGACTGACGGCACCCCCAGGAGGCCCCTCCTATGAGAGCGAACAGGGCGATCGGAGATTGATGCTGGCAGGAGGCGTTCCCGCAAGTACCCTGGACCCAGGCCATTAAGGGCTTTATAAGTTGTAACTAATACCTTTGGGGATGCAACCCAGTGTGCTCAGCAATTTGAACTGCCCGGACTTCTGATTTTCCCACTCTTGACTACAAGTCTTTTGCACTACTCCTAGTAGTAACGGTAACACCAAGGCTGCCAGCTGACATCCCAAAGCCACATGATATATACCTGCAACAAACCACCCTAACTATCAGAGGCCTTGTGCTCAGATTCAGGCTGTAGATATTAAATGGAGTGCAGGAATTTTTTTTCAAGGAAACGTCGGAGCCGAGATGATAGAAAGCTTTCTGGGGAACTGGAGATAAATGGCAGGAAGAAAATGCACCAGTTTGATGCCTGGAAAATGTGTCTTCATGATTGATCGTCTTCTCCAGGGTAGTCAGTTAGGAATAAGTAAACCCTTTCTCCAAGGGCACCTATTCCATGAGAATACCCCCAACGTATACTCCAATGTCACATCTGCCCTACAACCATGGACCTATCACTCCATCACATCTACCTATTTCAACCATTTGTTGGAAATTCTTGGAAACTGTCGCCTCTATTCGGTTACACGGCACAGGCATCGCCAAGGCCTTGCAAGACCTCTTGGTTGTTTTTATTAGGGTATAATTCAGCTCTCGGAGGTTTATTCCTCATTAATCAATTAGCAAAGACATTGCAGCAATCATTCCAAACTTGCTTTCAACACCGTGATCAAGATTTGCAGCTCATTAAGGCAACACAGATTTATATGCCAAGCTGTTAATAGGTTGTATATATAATTATATCATGGCCAGGTCAGCTAATAGCTCCCCAAATTACAGGAAACTGATTGAAATAACCTCTTTTTATTATATAAAAAAACCCCACACACTGTGATTAGCAATTAATTGATTTCGGGAACAGATTGCTTTGTATTACTTCAGTCTTATATAAAAGAAAAATCTGCCCAGAAACTGGCAGTTTCAGAACAGCAGTTTTAATAAAGATGTGTGATTTGGTGTGCTTTGGGACAGATGTCTTCTTCAGACCCTCTGATAGATTAAGAAATCCAGGGCCAATGGAGTTCCCACTGAATCATTAAGTGTTGTGAAAAAAATAGCTGCTGTTTTTAAAAAGCCATTCCCAATCTAATTTTTTAGCAAGCTGGCACTACCAAGAACAATCCAAAGCAACATTTCATGGGTAGAAGTCTGAACTCCACTTTGAAGTTAGAGATTCCCATCAAAGCCTTTCTCAGAAGGTCTTCTCAGTGGAGACCTTGGTAATCTCTGAGCTTGGTTATTGACTTGTAGATTGCAATCAATCAATCAGAATAGATCTGGAAGGGACCTTGGAGGTCTTCTAGTCGAGCCCCCTGCTCAAGCAGCAGACCCTATGCCATTTCAGACAAGTGATGGTCCAGTCTCTTCTTAAAAATCTCCAGTGATGAAGCACCCAATTTCATGAGCCAATTTGGCAGTATCACTGTTACTAGCATTGATGACACTGCTTAGTTCGGTAATGAAACATCTACAAGTCAACAACCAAGCTCAGAGAGTTCCAAAAACCCCATATTTTATTCTTCCATTGCAACCATTTTCCCTTCTCTTCTGCTGACTTTCCTTTTTAGAATAGAATAGAATAGAATAGATATTAGAATGTAGAGTAGAGTAGAGAAGAATAGAGTAGAGTAGAGTAGAGTAGAGTAGAGTAGAGTAGAATAGAATAGAATAGAATAGAATAGAATAGAATAGAATAGAATAGAATAGATATTGGAATGTAGAGTAGAGTAGAGTAGAGAAGAATAGAGTAGAATTAGAATAGAATAGAATAGAATAGAATAGAATAGAGTAGAGTAGAGTAGAGTAGAGTAGAGTAGAATAGAATAGAATAGAATAGAATAGAATAGAATAGAATAGAATAGAATAGAATAGAATTCTTTATTGGCCAAATGTGATTGGACAGACAAGGAATTTGTCTTGGTGCAAATGCTCTCAGTGTACATAAAAGAAAAAGATTAGAAAAAGATTTGGAAAAGGACTCCATCGGACTCCTTTTGGTTTCTTTGAGTTACAAGGCATTATTTTTCCATCCAGAAGAGATGCTCCCAGCCCAGTTTAAACAGATGCCTTTAAACAGCCATCTGACACCCTCCAACTTCCTACCAACCCAACTGTTAAAGGAGAGTAGAGATTGTGTGGATTAACACCACACACAAATGCAGCCAAGCAGGCCGGCCTGGCCCATTTGCTATCAAGGAAGTGCTACATCTGGAGGGAACCCAGCAGGGCTCCATTCAGCTCCACGGGAGCTTACCCAAGGAACACCTCCAGAGAATCCCTGCCTTTCAAAATTGCTTCATCTCCACTGCATCCCAGCAGGTGTTCACACATGCTTCCTTTGAACATGTTGCTAAATAAAGGAGGAGAGCTCTCTTTGAGAGGCAAGGAGACGTGAGGCAACATCTGCTTCGTCATAGATCCCTATTGTACTTCATTTTCTGTGGGGCGGAGGTTGATCATTAGCTGGCCTCAGCAATTGCTGTCTATATTATTTCATCTGAATTCAAATGCAAATTCACCTTCTGAGCTTGGTGTAAGAAAGGAGACTTGGTCCTTTTAGAGATAATCTAGAGATACATTGAGGTATTGCACACTCCTTTCTCATTAGACTCCTGGAAAAAATTCATCTCAGATGGACCTTTCAATCTAATTGTAAGTTGTTTGAACAGAATATCTGAATTAGAAGGGACCTTGAAGGTCTTCTAGTCCAACTCCTTGCTCAAGCAGGAGATCCTGTCTATACCATTCTGGACAAATGCTTATCCAATCTGTTCTTAAAAACTTCCAGTGATGGAGCTCCCCCTGTTCTGACCCAGGCTTCGTCAAAGGTACTTAAACACAGACTTGTTTTAAAAGCAAAACCTATTTTATTGCAACGCTGGGAATTACTCTTATTCCCAGCCAGAACTAATTATAAACAGTTCCCCAAGATAAGCACACGCCTTTCAGTGCTGTGGAATGCTGCCAAAAACAGAAGTCTCCAATTATAACAGAAGCCCTTCATTGGTTGCCGGTTGCACTCCGGGTGAGATTCAAGGTCTTAGTGTTAACATACAAAGTCCTTCATGACATGGGTCCCCAATATTTAAGGGAGCGGCTCCTGCCGACATCGAATGCCAACCGCCCTGTGCGAGCACATAGGCAAGGACTCCTTGGGGTCCCATCAGCTGGCCAATGCCAGCTGGCGGTCCCCCAACGACGAGCCTACTCTATAGCGGCCCCTGACCTCTGGAACCAACTTCCCTGGAGCTCCGTCTGGCCCCTGACCTCCGCACCTTCCGCCATGATTTGAAGACCTGGTTGTTTAACCAATCTGGGTTGTGATTTTCTGGGATGGGATGGTTTTTATGGGATAGTTTTTATAGGATAATTTTTATGGGTCGAATTTGTAGTTGTAATGGGGCTTATTTAGTTTAATCTGCTTTTAAATTATTTATTATTGTTGTTGTTTTATTTGTAAGCCGCCCCGAGTCTTCGGAGATGGGGCGGCATATAAGTCCCATTAATAAATAAATAAATAAATAAATAAATAAATAAATAAATCCACCAAAGTACCAGAAAAAAACAACCAGAGCTTCAAGAAGGACTCGGAATCTATCAAACTACTTTGCTTCCTGCAAAGAGTTCATCGTTGAGGTCTGACTTCTATCCCTTATGGGAGGGGCAATCACCTCCCAGTTTTACTCCCAAGTCACGCCTTCTGTTTCAGCTGCTCTCACCTTCCAGCAGCTCTGCGCACACGCACACTGGGAACAGGCTCCCCTGGGTCCTCTGCCTCGCTGCTGCCAGACTCCGAAGGCTCCGGAGTCAGCCCCCCACTCCCAGATGGTCCTGGCCCCATCCCTGCATTGGGTACAGGACCCTCATCCGAGTCCTCTCCAGACTCCCTGACTGGTCCCCTTTCTTCCCCACTGTCCGACTCTGTTGCTGTCTGCACCGGCTGCCAGCGAACCACAACACCCACAACTTCTAAAGGCAAGTTGTTCCACTGATTTATTGCTCTCATTTAGTTCCAGGTTGGTTGTCTTCTTGCCTTCTGGGTTGAACACAATCCAGAAGTGTGGTGGCTTTGGACACAAGTTTTGGTCCTACCAAAATCCCTTGGAATGGAAGACAACTATCTTCCTCTTAATAATCCCCATATGTGATATCCCACAGGATTAGATTTTATACGGTACTCAGATATCAACACAGAGATCTTTTTTTAGCTACAACCAAACAACCCCCTCTCAATACTGTGATCTTGTGGCCTCCAGGTTTTTGAACCTTTGATCTGATCTGAAGCCTAATTAAGAGTGCCGAGCCTTCTAACCCTAGCTAGGGAATTCTGGGCGTTGAAGTCCCCATGTCTTAAAGTTGCCAAGGTTGAGATACCCTGCACTAACTCAGCTCACAGAACCGTTGCAAGAAGGCTGAAATAATTTATGTTGCCTCGCCCTCTGAAAGAGGAAGATAAAGCTGGAATATAACAAAATATAACAAAATGGACCTGAACTATGTTTATACAATCTGGAAGAGAAGGATCCACCCAATTAATTTGCTATCTCCTCATCTTCCTTTTTCTGTTTTCACCCTTTTTCCTTGCCAACTCCTAAGTTTCTCTCGAGTATTCAAAAAATGGTTTCAGGCCATTTATCTTGCAATGTCTCCTCCCCCGTGACAGCTAGCCAAGCTTTTAAGAATAGCAAAAGCTTGATCCTAGACGGTAGACCTCCCCCCCCCCCTCATTTGCCTGAAAACTAATTAACCATTTTTTAAAAATTGAGTAAAGGCCTCACTTGGTTTTATCCCCTGAGCGAGAGCACCAGTGGTGATGAGGGGGAGATATTTAAAAATGAATTTCTCAAGCTAAAAGGAGAAGAAAAGGAAGGAGAAAAAAAAAACAGCCTTCAAACCTTGTGTTTAATTGTGCATGTCCTATTTTAAATAACCAGTTCAGCTCCGCTTCTTTCAGACACTGATCCATGGAGATGGTCCCTTTCTATCCAGTTGTAACCCTTTCGGGGTTTTTTTTTCCCTCCAGCTGTTCTGATACACTGCTTCTCATATATGCATTATATCCCATTTTAAAATTCTCCTGAAGGTTTCTGAATATCTTAAATGGAATTGATGCACCTATACCTCTAAATATGTAGGTTTTTAGGAAAGTCATTTCCTCCCAAAATCCATAGTACAGATTCATAAATTCAGAAATGCAATAGCCAAGGATCCAGGAGTCAATAAGAGGTTTTCTACAGGAAGATTTAATTATTTTAAACTTTAATTAATTAACATTACACTTATTTTCCAAAGCACCAGAAGGCAAGACTAGAAACAATGGATGGAAACTGATCAAGGAGAGAAGCAAACTGGGAGAAAGGAGAAACTTCCTAACAGCGAGGACAATTAACCAGTGGAACAGCCTGCCACCAGAAGTTTTTTTTTTTAAATCACATTTATATGCCGCCCTTCTCCGAAGACTCAGGGCAGCTTACAATTTTTGGAGCACAACCCAATGCGCTCAGCAATAGCCTTCATTCCATTGTATATGCCTGCTTATTACTAAGCGGCATTTTTACAAGGTCAGCTAATTGCCCCCAACAATCTTGGGTCCTCAATTTACCTACCCCGGGAGGATGGAAGGCTGAGTCAACCTTGAGCCTGGTGGGATTCAAGCCTGCACTAATTGCAGGCAGCTGGATCTTAAGTGCTAGGCGTTTAACAGCCTGCACCACCAAGGCTCTAAGTTGTAGGTGCGCCATCATTTTTAAAAAGAGATTGGACAGACATCTGTCTGAAATGGTATAGGGTCTTCTGCTTCAGCAGGGGATGGACTAGAAGACCTCCAAGGTCCCTTCCAGCTCTATTCTGATTAATTAATTAATTACATTTCTGCATTCTGACAGACGCTAGGGGAAAAAATGGCAATGTTAGAGATAACAATGGCCTTAAGAAAGGAAATATTCAACATATCTGTCTGGGAGATGAATCGCACCAACTCATTCAGCTACCTTGTTCTTGCCACACAATCACAACTCTTGCAGGTGCCCCCAAATCCACCATGACCTGACACTCAACCAGAACCAATTCCCCCGAAGGTCAGGAGGGCCTCAGGAGTGGAGAACATAGCCAAACCCTCCTGAAAAGCATAGGACCTTCTTCTTCTCAGATGGAGCCGGCATAATTTTGCTTTAACAGAAGCTCCCAAACAGCTTCATTTGCCATAGCAAACTGCTCATACGCCATAAGCCAGCCTCTGTCAGTGAGCTCTCGCTTCCCCTGTGGCTTTTTCTATCAGCTCTGTAGCCTAATTGTGCAGTTGCTAGAAAGCCCTTTCAGTAATCTTCGTCACCTCCCTGACAAACAGCCTCATAATTGGTGGAAGCTTGAATTTTTGAATCGTTCGCTCCGTCTCCAATGTGCTAAACGACCTCAAGTCTCCCCCCGCCAACTCCTTCTGCTATTGGGGTTCCTCATTTCACAAGACCCAATTCCTGCCATCTTCTGAACCCAAGTCTAGATGAAGGGTGTGACTGTACAGTGAGAAGCTAGCTCTTCTTGGACAAATGTCCCAATGGACACAGAAGAGGGACACACTCTTGATCACACTCGCAGCCGCCATCTTGTCTCTTTTTACACCAGCACACCTGTGAGCATCCCAGCCCAATTCTCTTGGTGGGTTGCATGGAACAGGGAGCCCTGTCAGTGGTGGGGTTCAAAAAAATTTACTGTGGCTTGGTGGGCGTGGCATGGTGGGCGTGGCAGGGGAAGGATACTGCAAAATCCCCCTTCCCTCCCCACCCCACTAACCTGCTTTCCAGCTCCGTTCTCCTGTGCAGGGTAACCAAAGAAGACCCAGCCGATCAGCTGGGATGGGGATGGGAGGCAGAGAAAAGATGGGGTTGGCGGGGCCAGTCAGAGGTGGGATTGGCTGCTTCTCCGAATTATTCAAAATTTCTGCTACCGGTTCAGGAGAACCAGTCAGAACCGGCTGAATACCACCTCTGAGTCCTGTGTGTGCTTAAAACAAAAACCCTTCTGCTCTTCTAAAGCAAAAAAAAATGCTAGCGTTCCCTTTCTCTGATGAGCCCTGAATTTCTCTGCTTGTACTGTGAATCTTTTTCCAATGACTTTGCGGTCAATCCCAAGAGACGCTTTGGAAAGAGACAGTAAAAGGAAGTTGAGTTGTTTAAAACAAGAAATGCACACTGACAATCCTCTGATCTTCCTATTTGTCATGGCAACAAGCTACCATTGCTTTCCAAACTTTTCAAAGAGGACTGCAGTTCTTTCCCCCCCGAGGCGGGAGTCCTTTTACTCCATTCTGCCAGCACTGGACTATAGTTGGAATCCGGGATCAGGGAGAGAGAACCACCCACAATTCCCCAGGATGGGAGCAGAGAGGTAGCAGATCTCAGAAATGCCCCTGATCCCAGGTTTCTCCACCGAGAAGATAAAACTTCCCATCATCTCTACCTGAGCTGTGCAAAATCAGAAGTTCCCCAAGGACTTGATATGAACACCAGGAATGCTTCACAGTTGCAGGAATTGGATATGTCTAGTTTAATGAAAAGAAAGTAACCCGATAGCAATGTTCCAATATCTAAGGGGCTGCCCCAAAGAAGAGGAAGTCAACCTATTCTCCAGAGCTCCTGAAGGCAGGACAAGAAGCAACAGGTGGAATCTAATCAAGGAGAGAAGCAACCTAGAACGAAGGAGAAATTTCCTGACAGGGAGAACAATCCGGAGACAATTAACTTGCCTCCAGAAGTTGTGGGTACGCCAACCCTGGAGGTTTTTAAGCAGAGATTGGACAGCCATTCTTCTGAAACGGCATAGGATTTCCTGCTTGAACAGAAGGCTGATAACAGAAAACAGATAATCAGAGTTGGAAGGGACCTTGTAGGTCATCTAGTCCAACCCCCCCGCCCAAGCGGGAGACCCTACACCATTTCTGACAAATGGCAGTCCTGTCTCCTCTTGAAAGTCTCAAGTGATGGTGCTCCCACAACTTCCGAGGGCAACTTCTGTTCCATTGGTTGATTGTTCTCACTGTCAGAAAGTTTCTCCTTATTTCCAGGTTGAATCTCTCCTTGTTCAGATTCCATCCATTATTCCTTGTCTGGCCTTCAGGTGCTTTAGCAGCCCCTCAAATATTGGAAGACTGCCATCCTGTCTCCCCTGGTCCTTCTCTTCCCTAGACTAGCCATGCCCAGTTCCTGCAACGGTTCATTGTATGTTGTAGTCTCCAGTCCCCTAATCATCCTGGTTGCTCTTCTCTGTATTTTTTCTAGAGTCTCAACATCTTTTTTTATAATGTGGTGAACAAAACTGGCTGAATTAGAAGACCTTCAAGATCCCTTCCAATTGTGTTATCCAGGATTTCCTATCAATCTTTTGTTAATCTCAAATATCTGTCACAATCTTCTTGGAAGGTATGAGTGGAAGTCATCTGCCTTCTCTTCGGCCTATCATTTAATCTTGGGGAAGGTGCAAAGAGAGAGTTCGTTTCACGCCAACTGCAGCTGCTGTCAAGGACGGATACACACACACACACACACACACCTCACCCCATAAAGCAGGGCTCTCCAACCTTGGCAACTTTAAGACTTGTGGACTTCAACTCCCAGAATTCTAGGAGTTGAAGTCCACAAGTCTTAAAGTTGCCAATATTGGAGACCCCTGCCTTAAAGAGTGTGAGATAAAGCATGCAATGGATTTTCCCCCTGGCTGAAGAAGGGAAGTTTTCTATTTTCCTGGGGGCCCAGAAAGATTCCTAGTGAAAGGCATCATGCCAAGGCTTAGGTGCCTGCAATTTGCAAGGCAATATACTAAAACATGGAAGGGAAAGGGCTGTTTCGCCTGCAGGGAAGCCCAGAATTGGCGGCTCTGCTGTGGTTTGGTTTCCTTGGAAATTGCTGGCACCAACTTCAAGCCCCGTGGAATGCAAAAAAAAAGGGGGGGTCAATGCAACATTTGTCAACAAATGAAAGAAAGAGGAGGGTTTGTCACAAACACAATAATTTCAAGCATTTAGCTAAGTTGAAAATGCATCTGTGATGAGTTTCAGAACATCAGAAGGATCGCTTTTTTTTTCTTCCTGAGGGCAATTTATAATTTCACATACGGTAACTCAGAATTGCAAACACTGAGTTTGTAAATGAAAGAGACTGTATAAACAGTTTTTCTTTTGAATGTATCTTACTGTCCCATCCTCAAGCCAAGTTACTCCCCGTTCTACACCACTTGGTTCATTATTGAAACAGTCCTCTGAAGTAGACCGAGTTGAGCAATGGCATGAACTGCAGAATCTGGGACCCCTTATTGGTCATACCCCCTAACCACTAGGCATTGCTGTGATGACCAACGGACTATTAATAGTTCAGGCTTGACCTGTAGAGTCCTCACTGAGCTTGGTTGTTTCTTGCAGACTTTTCATTACCCAACAATGCACTGATGATGCTACCTAGTTGGGTCACGAAATGCCTGCAAGAATACAACCAAGCTCAGAGCGTCAACTCTGAAGCGAACCTGGCTGAAGCCATCTTTTGCTGTTTCATAGTTGCCACATACTAAGGGGGAGGATGAGGGGGACATACCTAAACCATCTTGCAGACAAAACAAAGAACCCTCCCATGGGAATGAAGGTCATCCTAACAGGTGGCAGGTGAAGGAGGAACAGGAATGACTAAGGAACCCGCCAACCACTCCTACTGGAGAATGTCATTATCCACCTGTGCCTTTACTCCCAAGTCAACCCTTGTTCCTTAACTGTTCCCTTCTCCTGGCAGCTCTGTGCATGAGCACATTGGGAACAGGCTCCAGCTGTTTTTCTGCCTCACTGATCCCCGATTCTGAAGGCAGCTGATAACTGTTTGGACAGCCCTGGCCCCATCTCTGCCTCCAACACAGAGCCCTCATCAGAGCCTTCCACAGACTCCAGGACTGGCCCATGTTCCTCCCCAACCTCCTCACTATCTGAGTCCATCACCAGCTCTGCTAGCCGCTGGTGGCCACGACAACCAAGGACCTCACAGTGCTGTGATTGCAGGTAGGATCATCCTTGTCATGGCCAAGATTGAGGGTTGAAGACCCGAGGGATGTGAAGAAAAAAAGAGGCTGGACCTCATGTCCCATGGAAGGAAGGGGAAGAAGGTTTACAAAAAGAGTTCTCAAAAGAAATGAGAAAGAAAGGAAGTGAGATTCTTTGGGTCACAACTTTCATTGCACTCCCCATAGACTTCAAGAGGACCATTGCACATGCCATACCAACTTTAAAAAGATGGTTTAGAACAGATTTAGAGGACTGCTGGGACTACTACCCAGGAAGTCTGTATCTCAGGTATTACAGATTTTACAGATGATCTGCCACTCCGAATGGTGAGAAAGCTCTTCTCCCGACATCCAGCTTGAGGATTTCCCAGGGCACCTGGGTGGCCATGTTGGAAAAAAAATATGCCTGTATTTGATCCAGTGAGGATTTGCTTTTACTTAGATGTTGCAAATCTAGGAGATTTAGCATGAATCACAGGCAACTTTCTTCTGTCTCTCTTCCCCGATGCTGGGCTGTTACATACCATCTGATTTAACTGTCTTTTCACTGGAGGTTTACAAGTCAACACCCCCTATTGTTCCAGTCCCACTTTCTGCCTGGGAGGGGCACACACACATACCCCACTACAGACCATTTTGATGAAATTCCCACCCTCCCCTTTTTTGTCTGGGTCTCCTCAATTTCCCCTTTTATTTCCCATGCCATCTTCTGAGATTTGACGATGATCAGAAAGGCTGTTGAGCTGAGCTACTTGTAGTGCTCCAGGAAAGTGCGCAGTTCCCTCCTTGAGCAGGGAGTTGGAATAGAAGACCTCCCAGGTCCCTTCCGACTAGGTTATTCTGTGGTTCTGGAAGGGCAGTCCACCTCAAGGCCCAGGTCCTTCTTGACTGTGGGCCTTGAGGTGGACTGCCCTTCCAGAACCACAGAAGCACAGAGTTTATTCTGTGGCTCTTCATGAATCAGACACAACCATCTCCCAAGTGCCATCCTCGTGCGTTAGGATACGAACAGCCTGACCACTGCTGCTACGGATCCAGATTAGAGTGGGTCCCTTCTGGCTCCCCTTTTTATCTTCCCTTAAGGTTGTTTCACTGTTATTTCGCTCCCTCCCCCCTCTGGCTCCTATTATAAATCCCTCCCCTAATCAAATGGATATCTCTGCAGGGCAGAATTAGAGACGTGTCCAATTTTCCTACATTGAAATGTATCCAAGGTGCCAGTGGATTTGTTTGCTGGCATTACTTCCTGATTAAGAGCACCATGTTAAAAAGCAGGTGGCACAGGGGCCTCCTAGAATGATTTCCCAGCTGTAATGTATGCATGCTTGTACGTGCAAATATAATCCTGCAAGAATAATCTCCTTTTCCTTCTGGTGCTTCTGCCTCTCCTCCTCCTCCTCCCCACCTCCTCCTCCTCCTCCTCTTGCATTGGCCCAGTTGGTTTCAGGGGCTGCTTGCCTGTTGCGTTTTGATGTGCTTGCCCCGTTCACAGGACAAAATCATCAGTGCCAGGGGCTTAGAGTTCAGACAGCTTGTGGCACTGAAGGACATAATCCTGCAACAGCAGAGATCCAAGTCCAGTGAGGCTCTTATCCATTCACTGGTGTCTAATGGGGGGTTCAGTGCTTGTGTGAATCCAGCCTCTATCTCTGTTCTGCTGGAGATGGTGCTGAGAAGATGCAAGAAATACTGTGGTCGTTACACAATGCCATTGCAATCCACTTTCTTCAGAGAACAAACGTTTCTCAAGTGCAAATTTCGGAGGCATGCCAGGAGGGGATGGGCTTGTAGATTTCCTCACTCCTTCCCTCCCATTCCTTTTGTCTCTCCATTTCAGAGATCTGCTGGGAAGAGGATTTGAAGGTCTCTACAGGAACCCAGATCTATTAACTTGCAAAATCAATGCGAAGATGGCTTTTCAGAATTGCTCACAGCACCACATGTGACAAGCTACATTAATAATTCCTCTGTAGACCAGTGTTTCTCAACCTCCAAAAGTTTAAGATGGGTGGACTTCAACTCCCAGAACTAAGGTGTTCAGGTGTCCCGCAAAGTCAAGAAGTTTAAGGTGGGTGGACTTCAACTCCCAGAACTAAGGTGTTCAGGTGTCCCGCAAAGTCAAGAAGTTTAAGGTGGGTGGACTTCAACTCCCAGAACTAAGGTGTTCAGGTGTCCCGCAAAGTCAAGAAGTTTAAGGTGGGTGGACTTCAACTCCCAGAACTAAGGTGTTCAGGTGTCCCGCAAAGTCAAGAAGTTTAAGGTGGGTGGACTTCAACTCCCAGAACTGAGGTGTCGAGGTGTTCCTCAAAGTCAAGAAGTTTAAGATTGGTGGCATTGCTGGCTGGGGAATTCTGGGAGTTGAAGTCCACCCATCTTAAACTCAAGGCGGTCATGGAGCACTGATGCAGATCAAGCCAAGCAACCCAGAAGGGGGTGGTGTCGTTCTTCCCTTCTCCTTCCTCCTCCCCTTCCCCCTCCTCCTCTTCCTCCTCCTCCTTGCAAATCCAGCTGAGTCTTGAAGCCAAGATGACAAGCCGTTTCTCCCCAAATCCTTCGCAAAAAAACATTTAGGATGGACGGAGATCCTTCTGGGTTGCAGTTGGGCACCGATCGCAATGCATTCCAGACATTCTCTGCTCGAGGCCTCCTTTCCTTCCCCTGGAGGGCCTTGAATGGAAACAGATGCTGCTTAAGCAAAGCCAAAAAGGGACTGTTCCCAACTCAGATGAAATGAAGCCGCTGCAAGGTGGGATTTCTTGGCTGAAAAGGTACGAGATGAAAATTAGCAATCACAAAGGAAGGGTTTCTATGTGGGAAATGCATACTTGACTTAGAACCACAACTGAAACCAGTTGCTAAGCAAGGCAGTTGTTAAATGAATTGGGCCTGCTTTTATGTCCCTTTTCTTGTCATGATCGTTAAGCACATCGGCATGGTTGTTAAGTGAAGTGCATGGCCATGAAGCAAATCCATCTTCTCCCATTGACTTTGCCCGTTTGGAACATGGCTGGGAATGTTGCAAAATGGGGATCAGGTAATCCCAGGTCATGGCAACCATCATAGATCCATGCTGGTTGCCGGGGGTCTGAATTTTGATCATGTGACCTTAGGGATGCTGTGATGGTCACAAGTTCGAGGACATGAGTCCCCTTTTTTCACTGAGGTTGTCCCTTTGAATGGTTGCTGAACGAAGGCTTGTAAGTTGAAGATGACTACCTGTACAAAAATCGGAAGCTGCTGGAGTCAGTGCAGAAGCACCATCAGTTGGGACAGTCCAGGTGGACAAGACTCAGAGATGCCCACAATATCTTCACTGAGATAAAAAAAGGTACAAGGCAGATACCCAGAAGAAGACGGAAGAGTAAGGACCAGAGCTTGGCATCATTCTTGACAGCAGGAGGAGGAGGAGGAGGAGGAGGAGGAGGAGGAGGAGGAGGAGGAGGAGGAGGAGGAGGAGGAAGAGGAGGAGAGGAGAAGGAGAAGAAGAAGAAGAAGAAGAAGAAGAAGAAGAAGAAGAAGAAGAAGAAGAAGAAGAAGAAAGGAAGGGGGAGGGGAGGCTATATCACTTGAGTGGATGCCAGTAATGCCATTCCTGTCATCACCACCATGCCATGAGCTTGAGCTTACTTCTGCAATAGGGACATTTTGGGGGAGGAACCCAAAACCACCACTGGTACCATCAAAAACCCTCCTCTTTATATGCTTCACCCATGCACACAAAAAATGTAGGGTTTCCTTCATCTGCTTTCACACACCCCCACCTTATCTCAAGTGAGTCCCCCTCCGTGGCTCTCTTGCTCCATAGAAGTGTTCCAGTTCTTTCTTCCTGTCATTAGCTTGTCTTTCAAAGCCAGAGAGAGCCGGTGGCAGCTTTGATGGAGATCACATCCGGTCTGGTTGCCATAGGAACTGAAGGGAGAGAGAAAAAAGAGGCAACTTGGCTTGGCTGGAGACAGTGATGTCTTCTGTATCAGGAGGAAAACTGAGACAAGAAGACAGAAGAAAGCAGAACCAGGGCTTTCTGAATCAGAGGGGGAATGAGAGCTGGGGCTCTTGAGCCCAGGAGCCCCTCTTGGACTGAGGAGCCTCAAGGAGGTTTAAATAGAAATGAGGAGGAACCCACTTAGGAAATTAGCACCCACACTCCTCCTAGAAAATTGAAATATCCTAGGAAATATTAAAAAGGCAGAATATTTCCCCTAAAAAGAGTAGAAACTCAGAGCACAAACTCAGCCCTCCCATCTTTGCTAATGGGGCATTCAGGCCTAGGGCAGAGTATTCTACATAATAAAGGCCTCTGAGAAACAAGTTAAGCCATGTGGTCCAGACAAAGCCTACAAAGTTAGTTAAGACTCCCGCCCCTGGGAGTCTGACAGCCAATGGGATACATTTCTTGCACAGGAACAGGAAACACTAAGGTGGGCCCAACAGTGGGTATATAAGGATCTCTCAGCATCTTGCCCCCGCCTCCTCATTTCACCTTGAAGCATGTGATCATCCTTTTCACTTTGGAGCACCAAGCCATGTGGTCCTGTCCATCATTAAACCATCTTTCCAAATCAGCCTCCATGTTTCCAGTGTCTTTTCCCCCATTTGGAATGGAATCCAGAAGGATAATTCTTCCAACACCACCTAAGAGATGCCCACCTAAGCCCAGGAACCAAAGAGGCCCCTAAAAGCCTTAAATGTGCCCCCTCCCCACAAACTTTCAAAGGGGCCTGTCAATGTCATATTCCATCTAGCAAAGTAGGAAATACATTGCGGGCATGGCTACGGAAGAATTATGGATTTATTTTAAATGAAAATGAAACCAAATAAAAATTAAATGTTTGTCCTGGCCTGTGAACTCTGTGTGGTGTCAGGAAGGGCATCCGGCTAGTAAACTCTCAGTTCCATTCAGTTGCTCCAACCCTACCCTGAATTAAGGGATTACAGGATTGTAAAACAGAGAGGGTGTAAAAAAAGAAAGCATGGATTTTGGGGGGTTCCCAGACTGGCTCATGACCCCCTCCTCTCAGCCCTTCCCAACACTACCATCCCTCCCTTATTTATTCAAAAATGAACACCGGTCTCACTTCCCTTTATTCTCATGCTGTTTGTCTTATTTCATGCTGCCTCTCGCTTGCCATTTTAAAGCCAGGGAGTTCTCTGGGCCATGCAGCTCAGACCCTCCCTCTCAGTCCGTGGACCCGTCCTCTTGGCCAGGAAAAGGAGGGGGAACCCAGAAAAATATCAGAACTCTTTTGCAAGGACCCAACAGCCACGAGTCTCCCCTTCTGCACAATCTCCCTGCTCGTGTATTAAACATTTATCAAAGCCTGGATGTTCCTCCAGCTCTCCTCCCTTCCTTCCTTCCCTCCATCCAACCTTGCCTTCTCAGAGCACATTTCGGCAGAAGCATCTAATTGGCAGCCTTTCCTGAATTGAACTCAAACACCACAGATTTTTAGTAGAACTGACACATGCATCTCTATTATCCCGGCGCATCACTCAGCACCAACATTTTTCTGCCGAAAGAAGGAACTCAACTCAACCCAGCAACACCAGAAGATGATATGGATGTTGGAAGAAGATAAAAGAGGAGGGAGTCCCATTTCTCCGAGTTCTTTGAGCAACATTGCAGCTTTTGGGAGGTGTGACTAGGAACTCAGGAGCAAAGCAATCCCCCCCTTGGTGGGTTTGTCTGAACACGCCACTGCAAAACAAGCTTTGATGCCACTCGGTTTCTGAACATCCATTTCCAGATAAACAGCTCCTCCTAAGCAGCTTCAAAGTTTGCATGATCCTTCATTCCATGCTAAGCCGGAAAAGCTGGGCTTATTGATATATTTGTTTTCACATACAAACATGGGCATATTTGATAAAGGCGCCGAGATCACAACACTTGGTTTCCAGAAAAGGGCATCGGGGACACAAATCCCCACTTTTTAAATATTTCTAAAGTTGGTCTTTCACAGTACAACAAACGATCTCGTGGCAACTTAGAAATAAGCCCTTTTTATGATAGCAACCAGTTGTGTTGATCAAAGCCAGCTTTGGGAAGAAGAAAAAAACAGAGAGAGAGAGAGAGAAGGCGTTGAACTACAAAAGCTCATCAGATAATATCCCTGATCGATCTCCACACTGTCACAGCATCCTTTGGTTGGGTTTTGATTTCTTTTAACTCCATTTTGGAGAGTCAGTTGATTAAAAAAGCTAAAAACAAAACCGTCTCCCGATTAGGAAAAAATGGCTTATTTTTTAAATGGAAAAAACAACAACAACAAGAAGAAGAAGAGTGCCAAGTCCCTCGTTTTGTCCTGCTGGGACTTTTATAGCCGCCCTGAGTTAGTCCTGAGTTTTTCTCATCCACTCATGCGAGGATTTCCATCTTGCCTTCACGTGGAGTTTCGCATTTCGGTAATGAACCTCTAATAAAGTGGGATCCGGAAGACACACCCAGTGCAAAAGCTAATTGTGCTCATTTGGGTGTGTCAGTGCTCCTGCTGACACCCATGATTTATCAGAAGGCAGCTTCACACCTTGAGAAAAAAATCAACAAATGAATTTGCTAAGACTGGGCTGTGACAAATGATCTCACCAAAACCCAACGGGGAGGAACAGCCCTATATGGAACCATTGCCCGTAGCCACTTTCTGTATTCTATGTAGGAAACAACAGGACAGAATAACATAGTTGGAAGGGACCTTGGAGGTCTTCTAGTCCAACCCCCGGATCAAGCAGGAGACTCTATACCATTCTGAAGAAATGACTGTCCAGTCTCAAGCACCCGAGCAATGGGTTAGTTTCCACCATCAAGGAGACAAGCAACTTAGACCTAAGGAGAATATTCCTGACAGGGAGAACAATTCATCAGTGGAACAACTTGCCTCCAGAGGTTGTGGGTGCTCCGACACTGGAGGATTTTAAGAAGAGAGTGGAGGGGTGATAGGCTCACTTCTACAGAACCTTGCCAAATTTCTCGCCAAACAACTCCAGCCCTACACAGAATCCATCACCTCACACGTACAAAACTCTTTCCACTTCATAGAAACAATAAAGAAACAAAACCTACAACCCAGCGACCTACTGTGAGCTTCGATGTCATATCCCTCTTCACCCAAGTACCTATTAAAGAAGCCTTGACAGCTATCCAAAACAAATACAACCCCCCTAAGCACATCCTAGATCTGACCAACCATTGCCTTTCCAACACATACTTCATCCACAATGGACAAAGATATAAACAGATAGAAGGAGCACCTATGGGATCACCCCTCTCACCCGTCATCGCTAACCTATACATGGAACATTTTGAAACCAATGCTCTAGACAAATCCAATACAAACCCAAACTCTGGCTTAGATATGTAGATGACACTTTCATAATTTGGCCACACGGGAAAGAAAAACTGGACAACCAACAACCAACTTCCGTTCCTGGACGTCCCTAATTTACAAAACCCAATGGCTCCCTAGGACACACCATCTACCAGAAGAAGACACACACCAACCGCTACTTAAATGCACAATCCAATCACCACCCTGCACAGATCAACTCAGAGCCAAGACCCTCATCTCCAGAACCAAACGCCTAGCTGACAAAGACCACTTGAGAACAGAATTACACACCCTCACTAACGATAATGTCCAATGGATTCCAAAGAAGCACAATCACCAACCTAATCCTAAGGGAGACTCCCCAAAAACCAAGACACAGAACAGGACAATGGCATCGCCTCCTCCCTTACATCAAAGGCACCACAGATAAAATCAGCAAAATTCTCCACAAACACAATATCAGGACAGCCTTTGGCACTGACCAAAAATAGCCAACATCTTAAGAAACCCCAAAGACAAGATCCAGCTAGAAAACCAAGGAGTTTATGAAATACCATGCAAAATCTGCCCAGCCACATACATTGGACAAACCAACAGGAGAATAAATGCTCGATCGCAGAACACAAGAACGCAGTCAGAAAAGAAGAAAAACTTCCTCCCTTTTCCAGCACCTTAAAGCCACAGGACATGAAATTGATTTTGAGGGATCCAAACTTATCTCCAACACTGAACACTTCAACAAGAGAATAATTAGGGAAGCCATCAAATAGAGAAACACCCCCATAACATGAATAAATGGGATGATACTTCCCACCTACCAGACATCTGTAAACTAGCCCTAATCAACAAACAAGTCCCAGCCACGAAAACCAACACCAGACCCAAAATAACACATGATGCCACCACCAATCTCCCTCACCAGACTCAAACCCAAGCCCACCCCACAGACAAAAGACAACCACCGTCCAGAAACCAGACCATAGCTGCAACTCCAGCTGCTACACCCCCTCCGACCCCCAAATTAAGCAAACTGACACACGCTATAAACACATAGCCAGACCTCAAACTCGAGCCAAACCAAGGCCCGAATGTCACATCACAGCCTTCCACCCAGGATACTACATCATGGAACTCAGGAGATTACAACACAAAACCTCAGGAGGTTGCAACACAGACAACGACCCAGGAGATAACAGCACAAGACCCAGGATGTCACAACAATAAAACTCAGAAGGTCATCACACAGCCCACTACCCAGGTAGCTACAACACAAAAGGCTGAAGGACACACAGCCACTACCTCAGCCACACAGGCTCTTACTTAAAAAGCCAACCAATCAGCAAACACCAATTCCACCAACCAATCAAGAAGCAACAACACAGCCAACAACACAGCCAACCAACCCGCTTACAGCAGAGCCAGCACACCACACACACCCTCCAGTATTTATAGAGAGAAGGCAGCTCAGATCACGCTTTGCTGGCCAAGCACAAAGCCAAGACACCAGCCTGAAGATGGCGAGTGGGATCTCTCAAACGCTGCCAAGGTATTCTCAATCTTACACGGGACAAGACCCGAATACACCAAGACCTACATACCTTTACCCATGAAAATCTACGAAAACAAATATATATATAGAGAGAGAGAGGGAGAGAGGGAGGGAGGGAGGGAGGAGGGAGGAGAGGAGGAGGAGGGAGGGATGATAGGTAGATAGATATAGAGATAGATAGATAGATAGATAGATAGATAGATAGATAGATAGATAGATAGATAGATAGATAGAGAGAGATAGAGATAGAGAGAGAGACAGAGACAGAGAGAGACAGAGACAGAGACAGAGAGAGAGAGAGAGAGAGAGATAGGGTGGCTCTTTAACCTCAGTCTCTTCTCACATTGAAACCGCTTTAGATATTTTTAAAAATAATAATAGCGAGCTTCTGGATGTGCAAATCTTGTGTGTGATTGCTCCTCCAGTGCCAGATGTTTTCCTTAGCTTTTTAGTGACTGTAATGAATGAACTTCCCACAAAATATTGGCTTATATTTCGTTGCTCGGCTTCATCTCCCAAACTACTATTTTTGGCTCAGTATTCCTGCATAGAATTTCAATTTATGAAATAACTTATCCAGAACCAAATGCAAGCAAATGACAGGGATACAACCGAGATGGAAATTTTTAAAAATCCAACATTGGCACCATGATTATCATGGCATTCTTTTTTGATACAGAAATATGTGGTGCCTGTTTTATACATGTCAGTTTCCATCAGGGCAATCAGGTGATTTGTATGATCAAACATTGGAATCTAGCAAGTATCTTAAAGAGGGAATCTGAAAAACATTTGATGCGTATAATTTTTCAAAATCGCAAAGCTATCCCAAAATTGCAAAACCGTGTCTTACCCAAAACAGGTATCACTGCACATCAATTTCCATTTTTGTTCTCCGGTGACACATTTTCAAATTTTGCTTTTAGCTTTTCCTGGCATCGCAATTCCTACCCTACTTTCAGTCTCTTCTTTTTTATCATCGCATTCAGTGACACACGCATCTGTGAGTCTGCTCTTACTCTCCCTTTAAAAATTTTATTAGTTAGCTTTTATTGCATATATTTGTACTTTTTCTTCCTCCTTTTGATGGGTTGATATAGCAGTCTGTCTTTTAATTCATCCAATCTCTATGGCTTCAAGTGGGGGGGATGACTTTAATAATGTCCCACGTATGAAACAGCCAATTAAAAATGAAACCATTATTCTACCGGAGAAAGCTGGTAAGACAGAAAAAATGGCTGGATGTTGAGATTTGAATGGAGAAACAGGTTCTGTTTTGAGCTGCCATTTGCCAATAGAGAAATCAAAATGGCATCCATGAAAAGGCATTGAAATCAGAGATGGGCAGAATCAAGGAGGAGACAGATGGCTCCTAAAATGTTCCTGGTCCAAACTAATCAGGTGGGGCTGAATACGCCACAGTTACGTGAACCCTAAAATCAAATGAGCACATGTTTGCGAGAACGTGGCTCCTTGGCCATTCGTTGCTTTTCTTGAATCCCCAAAACCCCACCCCATCCTTACAACAGCTAAAACAAGCTGCAGAAAAGTAAGTTAGATCTTCGACTTCTGCAACTGAGAAGCATTGAGCAGTCTTGTGGATGATAGATTTCCTGAATTGTAAGGAACAGTTGAGAGAAGAGGTGGAACCGGAAAGGTGGTTTGATGTTCAGCAGGACACAAACAGGAAGAGCAATTCTGCCTCTTTCTTGAGCAGCATTTCTTCTCCTCTTGTCAGAATGCAGTGGGCCAAGGCACTGTGCACTGAGCATCATCATCCTATGGCTGTGTTTTCGGCCACTTTCAGCTGAATTGCATTGAGCGAAAATCTCTAAGTGGTGGACATGTTGCGTTTCAATTGTTGTGTTCATGGAAGTAGAAAGGATTGATATGGCAGGAGAAAGAAAAAGGCTAGAGGGAGAAGAAATTAGGATCCTAAAAATGCCAGGGCTTGGAACAGAATGAAGCATTCAGAGGCATCAGGGAAGGTGCCTCTGAATGACAAGGTGTCAGCCATGATTGCATGATTAAAGACCTGTCCAGGTGTGTTCAAATGCACAGAGCTCCACCTCTCTCCTGCCAGGGACACCCTGGAGGCATCGAAGTGATTCTGCTAAAGTTGCTTTTTCCATTACCTACTGGAAAGTAGTTTTGCTTATTCGTTTGGTTGTTGTGGGGTTGTTTTGTTTTTTTAGCTGCAGAGATGCAATCTGTTTCATCAGAGGGATATCCACAGGCAGCAATTGGTCAGAAAAAGAGTCAAAATCATAACAATTGTTTGAAAATTGGCCAACCTGAAGAGAGAGTGCAAGGTGGCCAATGAAGACCATAGCAGAACAGAGAACATGGGACCTTTCCATCCAACCTTGGTGTCTGCTGGACAACTGGACCGTTGAGCCCCTTTCAAGGGTTGGGTTGCTCCCATGGCAGTCTTCTTATCTTCATCATGAAGAAGCATGAAGAAGGTCTCTAGCAATTTTGGTCTCTAAAAATGAGGAGACAATAAGATCCATTCTGTTGAGCTATCTCCATCCTTCCTACAGAACACCTGATGGGACAAGGGCCTTCATTAGATGTTACTAATGTATAAATCTGAACAATATCCAAGATTCCAACTGTGTTTATTGGTCAGAGGTAACTAGTGGGACCTCTTATATCCATCAGTTAGGTGAGTAGATAATTTCCAATCGATCTCTAGATGACTTTAACAAACAACCTGTTCCATCTGCCTGTGGTGGATTTTATTTTCCCTCTCCTGCAAATGCTAAAATGTTTATTTCCACTGGCTCACCTGAAGGGCTTAATGAAAGAAGGCTGTGACATCTCCAATTGCTTATGTCAGAAGGTGCAAGAATCATTAAATACCAGAGAAGAGAGGTTAGTTCAACCCTCTTAGCGAATGATAATGCAAGGAGCAAAGGGGATGAGCACTTCATTTACATCCGCTGCTTTCCCCTGACAAAACTGTTTCAACTCTGTTCTCAGTTCATTTGCTAAAGTCACAGCAGGATGAGCAAGTTTGTCAAAGTAATATGGGCACCGCCATCTTCCATTTGAGAAACTGACAAGAAGGAAATGGAAGGCAGAAGAGAGGCAGAGTGAGCCTTGGCTCTCCAACCTTCAGCGGAGCCTCCTGCTCTCTGATCTGCTGTGATTCCTTCGAGTTTGTAAGAAAGTCACCTTGATGTGAAAAAACTCTGAACAGCAACAACCCTATAAATCACCACACTATAAAAAAGATGTTGAGACTCTAGAAGAGAGTGCAGAGAAGAGCAACCAAGATGATTAGGAGGCTAAAACATATGAAGAACACTTGAAGGAACTGGGCATGGCTAGTCTAGGGAAGAGAAGGACCAGGGGGGACATGATGGAAGGGACCTTGGAGGTCTTCTAGTCTAATCCCTTGCTCAAGCAGAAGACCCTATACTATTTCAGACAGTCTTTTCTTAAAACCCTCCAGGGATGAAGCACCTACAACTTCTGAAGCTACACCTGCAATTCCATCAATCTACAGCTTCATCACGTAGAACTTCTGAACCCTCATTAGAAGCTCATAATGGTTTCTGTGGGAGTGGGAGCATATGAAAGAGGGGGTCTGTGCCAAGAGAGCCACTGCCTGCAGCTGACTAGATCCAGGATCTCCCTCCTTTTACCACCACCCCCCCCAGTCTCTTGATACCCAGAGCCGATCTTTCAGGCCATATTTTATCCCCTAGGTGGAGCATAATCTTTGGCTTTCCCTCTTGGCAAAAGCCCCACCTTTTTAAACCAGTCAGAGCTTATCTTCCAACCTGGAGATGTAAGAACTAATCAGACTCCAGGCCCTTGGTGTGTGTGTGGGGGCTCCCCCACCCACTCAATGAACCGAGGCAGGGGTGGAGGTGGGGAAGAAGCTTTGGAGTGGCCAGCTCCAGTTTGTGTGTGCCAGATGTGCACAGTTGCACAGCTGCTCTAATCTTCCTCCTTCTTCTGCAATTAAGACTTGCTTCCTCTGCCTGCCTTTTCTAAAATTTGATGTTTGCTGAGGCAGGAGAGGAAGACTTGTAGAGTCACCGGAGGTGGCTCCAAATGCATTGATTTAGTCGAGATATTTATGTTCCCCTCTTCAGTTAAAAAGACCCAAAGCAGTGCACAACATTTGAAAAAAAAACTGGTATAACAAATACAGCAACGTAGTTGAAAATAGCAGAGCATCAGTAAGAGGTAAAGGACTCTCCAGAAAAAAATGTGTTTCTGTGGGATCCTCAATGCTCTCTGAGCTTGGTTGTTTTCTGGCAGATGTTCCATGACCCAACTAGGTAACATCATCAGTGCTTGAAGGGAGTGGACTTTGATCTCTCTTTATATGCAAGTTGCTTACTCTGTTAGTGATGATGTTCTCTTCTTGGGGGATTCCTTGATTATGCTGCTGTTCACTATTGAATTGTTTGCTTGAGTTAGTATTTTCTTGATTGTGGTGTTGTTCACAGTTTGCTTGTTAACTTACACTCCCACCTACACTGACAAGGCAAGACACTGTATATAAAAAGAAAGCAAACCCCACTATCTTCCAGCAATGATGACATTCCCTAGTTAGATCATAAAACATCTGCAAGGAAACAGCCAAGCTCAGAGCACACCAAGGACTCCACACTTCTACCCTGAGCTACAAAGATTCCCCTTTATTGGAAATGCATACCTTTTCCCGCTGGCAGAAATTGGCTGCAATTTATGGAGAAGGTAGGCACTGGTATAGCATAGATCCCATTTCCAACTCATCATCCATAATGCACTTTTTCAAAGCTTGGTCTCCAGGCCAGTAAACTGTTTTTCTTAGCGACGGTTTTCAGTGACATATTAATTTTTACTTTTATGGGGCAACGTACATCGACGTACATCCTTTGGAGACCATCCATCCGTAGCCAAAGGCTGTTGTATTTCAAAGGCTCCAATTTCCCCTTGTGGCTCTGAGGCCTGTTCCACGCAGAGGTGGCAAATTGCTCAACATAATTGCACACCCAGCCAGCCAGCGTTACAGTTGGCTGTTGTGTGTGTGTTGACGGGGAAGGGGAGGGAGGAATAAAGGATGCAGAACAGCAGAAGGGAAACAAGAGGAGTGACCTTAGCTAATTAAAGCTGTAAAAAATGCCCACATTCTCAGCAGCCTCTTTAATTCCTTTTCAGGAGAAAACTCAGCCATGGCCCCTTAAGTGTGCCTCTTCTCTCAGATTACAAATTATCTGCCTTTTCTGTTTCCTAGCACTTTTGTGGGTGAGGAGACCCCCCCTCCCCCTACACACACACACTCCTCCCCGTAAGTGATGTTATTAATTATGGGGAGGGAGGTGGCTGTCATTTCCTACAATGACATTCCTTCCCTGGAGGGGAACGTTACATCACTGGCTCTTCTTCCTGGATTTCTTTCACGGAGTGAGACATGAAAGGGGAGGGGGACTGGAGGCTGCATGCCCCCCCCATCCCAGTCTGCCTTTGGAAAGTCTACAGGGATGGATAGACAGCACAGCACTGCAGAAGAAAAGGAGGGAGGGAGGGAGAGGTTTCAGAAATATTCAGGAGCTCAGTCCAAGAAAACTGGGTTCTGGCTGGTCTGTCTAGAGATATGTTTGAAAACAGGACGGCTGGATGTGGCAGATCATGGGGAAATTAATTTGGCGCCTTCTCCTTCATCTTTTCTCCTACACCCACCGGTGTAACTTGGCAACTCCAAACTTAACTTTAAGACTTGTGGACTTCAACTCCCAGAATTCCTCAGCCAGCATGGCTGGCAGTTGCAGGCCACAAGTCTGAAAGTTGTGAAATGTGTAGACCTCTGTACTGATGGCATAGATGCATTCCTCTGGAGCTTCAAGAGCTGTTTTCCTCAGGAGAGGACCTCTAAGTTGCAAACCCCTGGTTTTTAGTGATTTGTTAGGGTTAGGCTTACAAAACTAGGCAACAGAGAGAAGGGAATGGGGTGTGCAGAGAGGAGGAAGGAGGAAGAGGAAGAAGAAGCAGAAGAGGAGGAGGAGGAGGAGGAGGAGGAGGAGGAGGAGGAGGGACTGCAGGGTCCAGTGTGGTTTTGTTGCAGACATTTCATGACTCAGCTAAGCAACACCCTCACTGCTAGAAAGGAGGGGAGTTGCAGAGTGGAGGAGGGGGAGATTGTCTGTGGGATTCTTGGAGCTCTCTGAGCCTGGTGGTTTTCTTCCAGGTGTTTTTTTTTAATTACATTTATATGCCGCCCTTCTCCGAAGACTCAGGGTGGCTTACAATTTTTTGGGATACAACCCAATGTGCTCAGCAATAGCCTTCCTTCCATTGTATATGCCTGCTATTACTAAGCGGCATTTTTACAAAGTCAGCTTATTGCCCCCAACAATCTTGGGTCCTCAATTGACCTACCCCGAGAGGATGGAAGGCTGAGTCAACCTTGAGCCTGGTGGGATTCAAGCCTGCACTAATTGCAGGCAGCTGGAACTTAAGTGCAGGCATTTAACAGCCTGAGCCACCAAGGCTCATTATGTATACTTCAGAGAACTGATGGTGTTCCCTAGCTGGGTAATGAAATGTCTGCAGGAAAACCACCAAAACTCACGAGAGCTGCAAGGATCCCACAATCAAGCAACAGTAGTTCAGTAAAAATCCAAAAGAGGTTAATATTTTGAATTGCATAAGCCCCTCTTCCTCTAAAACCAAGCCACCCTACTTCATCTGACCAAAGCTTTCTTGAGAGCCAGTCTCTCTTCTTCTTCTGACTACATCTGTGGGAAAACCCTTCCACGTGATGTAGAGGATGCTACCCCTAATTAGATGCTAGTAGCTGTTCCAGGAGAAGTAGGGGAGGCTTGGCAGAACTCCAGGTTTGGCCAAGGGAAAATCAAGCCCGCTTCAGCAGGGTTAGGGGGAACAAGCTGAGCAGAAGATACTTTTCTGTCTATAAAAAAGCTCAAGAGGAACCAGTAGCACCTTGGAAAGCTCCGGTGTCACTCAAGTTGGAGAACCAGAAGGAGATGTTAACTACTTCAGCCAGGAGCAGAGCCTGGAGCGACTTGGATCTCTTGTGGGTGTTCAGAAGCCTTAGTAGAAGGAGAGTCTGCAGGCACTAGGATTGCTAGCACAGTTTATCATCATGTAAATGTATCCTTGAAATTAGAGGTACTTGGCTTCCAGCATAACCCAGAAAAGGGCTTGTTTGACTGCATTCATCCTAATCACTAAAAGAGGGTTCCCAGTTTTTCAATCTCTCTGCCTTGTGGTGGTTTTTTGTTGTTGTTGTTGTTTTTTGGCTATGAATACAATTATTTATGGAGAGCTGTTTTGTTAACATAACACTCAAATCGCAACAGCCAGTATCTAGGTCTGTGAATTTGTTGGTTGTGGAATGTCATGCTCCCAAGTCTGCAAAAGAGACAAAAATGTATTTCTTTTTCCCTCTAAATTTCAGATGCTGAAACTATGAATATAAGCAGAATATATTCCTGGCCCATATCATCCAGCAGGCTGTTCTTAAAATGGCCCACTAATTGCACCAGGAAGTCCATCATTCTCCAAAGAACCGGGCTATTTTTAATCCAAAGGAAGCTTTGAAATCATCTGGTCTTGAAACCAGACATTCTTGATTGAATGAAAAATAAAGGGTGGCGTGGAGAAGAGAGGATTCTTCCATTGTGTAAATATACAATCTATTTGGAGACATTAGCCTCCATTATTCCTCGGGTTTATTTTGGAAAAAAACAGATGGGCAATTTTCCCTTGGTATGTAAACTATCTTCTTCCACACACATTCCCTTCCCCACAAAAATAATATTGTGCTTTTCATGCCTTCGCGTGGCTTGAAAAAGTTTCAAGATTCCCAGAACCATATATATATATATATAGGTTAGCTTGCTTCCTAAAATGCCGCCCACCCCCTCCAGGGAACATGCCTTCCAGCCAACTGTGCATAATTGCAATTCTTCTTGGGAGGCCTTTGAGATGTCCTGACCTCTGAATTGGGGTTGGGGGAGAATTTAGGCATCCCCATCCTCCATTCTATCTTAGAATGGGGCCAAATCCCTGAATTTATTATTTATTGGATATTTATCCCACCTTTATTACTTGATAAGTAACCCAAGGTAGAGCAAACATTCCTAATATTTCTCTCCTGCTCCTGTTTTCTTCATTGCAACAACCCTGTGAGGTGGGTTGGGTTGAGAGAAACTGAAGGGGTCAAAGTCACCCAGTCAGCCACCATGCCTAAGGTGGGACTAGAACTCACCATCTCCTGGTGATTGGCCCAAAGTCACCCAGTCAGCTTTCATGCCTAAGGCAGAACTAGAACTCACCCTTCTCCTGGTGATTGGCCCAAGAAGTCACCCTCTCCTGGTGATTGGCTCAAAGTCACCCAGTCGGCTTTCATGCCTAAGGCGGGACTAGTACTCACCTTCTCTTGGTGATTGGCCCAAAATCAGCCAACCAGCTTTCATGCTTCAGATGGGACTAGAACTCACTGTCTCCTGGTGATTGACCCAAAGTCCCCCAGCCTTTTTTCATGCCTTGGCTGTCTGGGGAATTCTGGGAGTCCACATACCTTAGAGTTGCCAGAGTTGAGAAACACTGTCTTAACTAATAAACCAGGAATGTTGTAGCACAATCATTCAAGTTACCACTTGAATATTCTCCACCACCTTTTCATAGATTTCCTAGAATAAATGCTAGACCTCTTATAGCTTCTTATACTCTTGGCTATTCCCAGGGTCTGGGGAGAAAGACAGATGTTAACAGCTTCAAATAGGATTTCCAGCAGCTGTCAAATAAGAACCTTTTCTCTTGTAAACTTGCAAATACAAGATTGTTGGGGAATTGCAAGCAATGTGCATTTTTCAAACCGAGATTCACCCGAGACTACAATTTGGAGCACAGCCTGAATGTAGGAGGAGCTATTCAGGGCAACAGTCATCCACCATATATCTTCAGGGCAGAAATGGACCAGCCACAAATCAGTTCTACATTTTAAATTGGATAATCCTGAAGAATTGGATAATCCTGAAGGTTGAATCCAAATCTCCATGCAGGAAGAGAAAATTTACTGACTCCAATTATCACTGTAAATCAACTAATAACGTAACTTTTTATGCGGCGCAAAAGTGGATGAATTTTGCAAACATCCCGCCTCATTTCAATTAAATTTGTGCTGAAGGGTTGTGTTAGGTGCTTTCCGGTTGTGACTTCTTTTTAAACAACTTTCTATACAAAAATCTTGGCAGGATTTAATACATTCTCTTGGAAGGTTTCAAACTGGCCAAATTTCACCAGACTAGAAAACTCAAGAGAATTTTGCCCATTGATATCAAGATCGCCTCCGTGTCGAACAGAGAAATGGCATCTCTCCAAGGAAACAATGGATGTGGGAGGAGAATTCTCTGAGTTGCTAAGAAAAGAGAAGTTCCTTTTCCACCTGGTTGTTATTCCCCCAGGTTTGATATGCTGTCCTACCTGCTGTCACCCATCACCTGCTCTCTTACCTGAAAGGGAAATTGCTCAGGGGTTGTTAACAATTTCCTGACAAATAATAGTCATTCAAGATCGTGGCCTTCAATCTTGAGCAAACTTCTCATATTATCTCGAAGGCTGACTTGCTCAAGTGGCATCCGTGATTTTAGGTGAGCTAAACATAAACCAGGATAGAAAGAAATTGCCATGGGATGAAAAGAGAGAGAGAGCAACTCACCAGGGACCCTAACAATGCACAAAATGGAAAATGGTTTGGGATTAATCCTTCATGGAATGGGGAGAAGGGAACAACATGGCTGTTTGGAGAAGTTTAAACAGAATGACAGAGTTGGAATACACCTTTGAGGTCATCTAGTCCAACCTCTTGCTCAAGCAGGAAGCCCTATACCATTTATACCCTATACCAAGTGAAGACAGTGAGGGCTTCTTGGTGCTCTCTGAGCTTGGTGGTTTTCTTGCAGATGTTTCATTCCCCAAGTAGGTAAGCAGAGTAAGTCCTTAGGCCTTCTAGCACTGATGTTGCTATCAGTTCATTGATGAAACATCTGCAAGAAAACCAAGTTCAGAGAGCACCAAGGAGCCCACATCTCAACCCTGAGCTGCAAATATTCTCCTTTAGAGACACGTGAAGAATCATCTCCAGCCCCTTTTCAGGCTAAGAAAAATTACTAAAAAAAAACCACCAGCTTTCTGTGAGCCTCTGATTTTTGGCTACCATAAACTAACATGGTTCTCCTCCAGCAAATGTCATCCAATTAGGTCCCAAAATGTCTTGCCAGAAAGAAAAAGGTTACACCTGTGAGCCCAGGTTTTTAGGGTCCCCAAAAAAGCCCATTTCTCAAAGCAGAAAGTCTAAACTATTACCAGAAAAAAATCTTTGAACCAAGCTATCTGCTTTTTCCCCCCTCTTGATATCTTTTGTTGACTTTTAATTTTTATCTGTAACTCTCCCAGAGTCACTATGGAGTTGGGTAGCTGCTGGAGTGAATTAATAAATAAATAAAAGACTTAAATCTCCACTGAACTGTACCATGAAGTTACTGGGTAGCTTCTGTAGGTTTGGTGTCTATCGGCCTTTCTCTTTCTCTTTGTTTCTCATTTCTGCAGGTTAATAAACCTGACCTCCAATAAAACGAGGGTCACACCGAAGTCAGAGGCATGAGAAAGTAGCAGAACCTTGAGTTACCGTACAGGATGCTTGGAACGCCCATCTGCAGATTGATTTAAGATTTATGTTTTTTGCCATTCTGGGTTCTTTTGGCCCTTAAGTTGACAGGACTGAGCACTGGCAGGATCTTGGCTGAGTTCAAAAAAAGAATGAGCACAGGCTGGTAAGTTGTGTCTTCCTGACACCTCGGAAGGTGCTAGCAAAGCTGTCTGCTTTTTCCAACTGATGGCACTGCAGTTGTGGGCTTCAGTGTTGGGTTGTGGGGGAGGGAGGTTAGGTTCATAAATCAGATCTACCAGAAACAAAGTTTTAAAATTAATAATTCACCTGCACTTGGAGAAAGCCTTTTTAGAAGCACTTAATTTCTTGTCTGCAAATTCTTTTGCCATCTCAAGAAAGTTCAAAGCTAGTTCATGGTTTCCTAGCACCACCCTCACCTCCTCCTTGGTGAAGGAATCATCTACTAGAGTGTATGATCTCCACAACATCATGGCTTTTCAAGGACACCCAACTGCTCCAGTCTCCCGCTTAGAGAAGGAGAAAATCTACCTATATATTGACTTAACTGAACTTTGAAACCATTCTCACCAGTTAAAGCTGAAGTTTTTGAAATAAAAAGCCAGGAGAACGGGTTGAGGTGTATGCCATGAGTCATCTAAATGAGTTGGATGTGACAGCATGGAACAAAGTGGGCTACACAAACAGGTATCTGATCTTGAAGATGGAAAAAATTCTGGGTGGATGGACAAATCAATGGATGGATGGATGGATGGATGGATGGATGGATGGATGGATGGACGGACTAATGGGCAGGTGGACGGGTGGGTGGATGGGCAGATGGATGGATGGATGGATCAATCGATGGATGGATCAATGGATGCATCAATGAATCGATGGATCAATAGATGACGTGCCATCAAGTTGCTGATTCCTAGTGACCTCATCAACAGATTTTCTCCATGACAGTCTGTCTCCAACCTGGTCATGCAGGTGTTCAAATGATGTCTCCACCACTACTGGTAACTGAGCCCATCCCACCTTCTGCTGGTCGTCCTCCTCTTCTTCTCTTTCCTTCTACCTGGATGAAATATTACTTGCAAAAGAGGCAGATTCACAAAAAAAATGTCCTTGATCAACATTCCTTCCTCAACTGCTTAGACCTCCCCAGTTAAGGTTTCTCTGTGGCTGTGTTGCCTGTTCCACTGATGGCCACAAAAACTTTTTTTTTTAAAAAAAAAAGAGGACCGTTCTGCTTTTGCCTTATGCAAATCATCTCATTTCAGAGTGTTGATGAGCAGCTATTATCCAAGTGTCTAGCTCAGAAAAATTCACAGGTAAAAATAGAAGCCAGTTCACCGATGCTCAAATCAAGCTAACTTAGCTGAAACTTCCATTTTCGCCCTTCCAGCAACGAGCTTTTTAATTAAGCCCATTTGGGTGACATCTCCTTGGAAAGAGAGCAAGAAGGAGGACCTTCACGACTCTTGTTGGCCCGTGGAAAGCATTCACTTCCTTGCCTGTTTTGCCCTCTTCCCATCATCTTACGGCTGGGGTAAAAAGGACACACCCAACCCTCTCTCATTTGGGGCCAAGCCAGAAGTTGTATTTACTTCTGTGTTGAACTGGAGATGTGTCTGAGAGGGCAGCATTTGTGCTGTGTGATTTATTAGCATTTGATTTGTGGGTTGGCTTTGGTAGAAAAAGCCTCTTTTCCCCCCAAGGATGATGTAAAGCCCAGACAATAAGAGAAGTGAGTTATGACACATAGCAGAGGCTGCAATCTTGCTTGTCTGTGTACTTAGCATATCTCCTCCCCACACGCGCGACACACAACGAGGCTTGACAATCACAGCCTTGAGTCAAGTTCATTCCACCCGCCTCCTCCTTCTTCTTCCTGGCTTTCTCTCCCCCCCCCCCAACTACACAACAAAGCCACAAAAAGAACCGGGGGGGGGGGAGGGAAGGAAAGGCTGGGAGGAAAGGCGAAATTAAGCCACGATGGGATTTCAATACGGACTAAGAGTTTGTAAAACTCCATAATGAAGCTGTCAGACCTGCTTTGTGTAGCCAAATGATGTGCCAAACAAATGTTTCTAATCTCCAAAGGTCATGCTGGAAGCTGGGCTCCTCTCCCCTCTCTGAAAGAAAACGTGCCAGGTCATGGTGTGATCTAGCCAGGGAGTAGAGAGGAAAGGGTGGCGCAAGGGTTTTGCTGGAGCTGGAAGACGTGGTTCACATCGGATTAATTTGTCTCCCTGCTGCACTTGACGTCCAACTCGTGTTCTCCAAGCCATTCGTGGTTTGCTTTTGAAGCACCGAGATGAAGTGGGTCACGGTGGTCTTTGACCAGAAGTGACCCAAAACAATACAAGTCATCCCAAAAGACAATCCACTGGTGGATAGTTCATAAACTGTAAGTTTATGATATCATATATATCATAAACTGATATATATATATAAAAGCAAAATACCACTCATGCATCATCATGAAATCCCCAGAACCATAAAGCCTACAAACTTGAAATTTGGCATGTATATTCCTCTTGGCTCCTAGGGGCTCACTAAGAAAGGATTTTTTGAAATGACCATCAGAGCATTAGTATTTCCTATATTATTATTATTATTATTATTATTATTATTATTATTATTAACATGCTCTGATACTAAGGAGTTCTATTCCCCCTCCCCACCTGAAAAGAAATCTCTTCCAAATGCAAAACACAAGCAGAGGAGTTTCAGTTTCAGTTTCACAGCACCAAGCAGTTTTAGTACAGAACAGTTGAGCTAAGCCACGCCCAGGCTCCT
The DNA here is from genome assembly GCA_009733165.1 of Naja naja. Classification (NCBI taxonomy): domain Eukaryota; kingdom Metazoa; phylum Chordata; class Lepidosauria; order Squamata; family Elapidae; genus Naja; species Naja naja. The sequence continues at coordinate 29,944,936 of CM019156.1, read as the reverse complement.
TGCTGTCTCCTTCTTGCTCACACAGCAAATACTGTTTCACTTTCCAAACAGCCCTCAACTTTCTCAGACACTGACAGGACGCTAGCCAGATGAATACCGATGGATGCTGATAGGCAGAGGCAGAATTTTTTCCCTCTTATTTTCCTCCCCAAAAACTAAGCCCAATCACATAGTTTCGTAACAAAGCATGTGTATAGAGCTCTGTGTGTGTGTGTGTGTGTGTGTGTGTGTGTGTGTGTGTGTGCATGTATATGTATATACAATATTCCAAGAGTCATCAGCTCTCATGGACAAATAACATTTTAAAAATAAGCTAGTTTTTTTTTAATAAGATATAATTGCCAAGTTTTGTCTTCTGTTTCTTGGTAGACAGAACTTGGCTTTGGAGAAGTAGCCCCATCATCAGACCCTGCAAGGAGACACTTTACCTAAGCAGCAATATTGATGTGACAAAAGAGTAATTGTTGACCAGGCTTTTTTTGTTGACCTCTAAAAAAGTCAAAATTCTGTTGTTTTCCCACAGTGCAAAACACCCTATTTTACTGCTCATCTTAAGGGCCAAAAGGCAGCACAGAACAGGGGACAACTGGAAGCAGAGAAGAAAAAACAGATGGGTAGGATGGATGGATGGATGGATGGATGGATGGATGAGATGGATGGGATGGATGGATGGGATGGATGGATGGATGGATGGATGGATGAGATGGATGGATGGATGGATGGATGAGATGGATGGATGGATGAGATGGATGGATGGATGGATGAGATGGATGGATGGATGGATGATGGATGGATGAGATGGATGATTGATGGATGAGATGGATGGATGGATAGATGATGGATGGATAGCTGGATGGATGGATGGATAATGGATGGATGATCGATATGGATGGATTTTGGATGATGAATAGATGGATGGATGCGATGGAATGAATGGATGGATCGATAGATAGAATAATGGATGGATGAATAGATCGATCGATGATCGGGATGGATGATGGATAGATGGATGAGATGGATGGATGGATGGATGGGTGAGGATGATGGATGGATAGGATGATGTGGATGGATGAGATGGATGGATGGGATGGATGAAATGGATGGATGGATGGATTGATACATGGATGGATGGATGGATGGATGGATGAGATGGATGGATAGATGGATGGATAAGATGGATGAGATGGATGGATGGATGGGATGGATGGATGGGAATATTGCACTTTGGGTATTGATAGGAAATTACATGCAATGAAAGTTTCCAGATGTGAAGGCTAGGATGGCATAATGAGTCCAATTACCTAAAGGACAGAGGTCACGTTCTCTGGGGCCATGAGAATCCATCCCAAGGTCGGCGGGAATTGGCCTGACAGGATTTTTTTTTCTCTGCCCTTCTCTCCACTTAATGATCCAGGAGACCAGAGGCGTAATGGAGTATCTCATCCCACAGTTGAGCCAAGCTCTCCTGCATAATTTCTCAGAGGTTTCCTTCCACTGCAAAAGAGGCTTCTAGCTTCTGTCTTACCTTCAACGTTCTTGAGGATTTCTTCCACTTTCTCCTGAGAGTCCTTTTGAGATGGTTTTTTTTGGGGGGGGGGGATGAAGATGGTGTAAAGAGGTTTCTGCTGGTGGGAATAGCCTGAGAAAGATCCAATGAAGATGGCATCTCACAGGGATCATCTGGCAATGCACTCATGGGACTACCATCTCTTCCTTGCCTGGGACAGTTCCTGTGAGAGAAAGGTTGGCAGCCAATGCTCTACTAAGCCAGCAGGGAAAAATAATCACCATTTTTCAGCCTGGCCCTAGAAATTCCCTTGGATTACCTCTCCATGGCTCCATTGTCAGACAGACACAAAGAGATTTCCTTTCCTATTGTCCCACACCAGAGACCAGATAGAGAAAATGAGAGAGAGAGAATTGAGAAATTAAAAATATAATAAAAGCCCTTACTTTGCCCAGGGCTGGGAATATTAGTGAACCTTCTCCTTTTTAATTTGCACTTGCCATTAATTTTAGTGCGGGGAAAACGCCTTTGCTTTTAATGGTGTTGTTAATTGCTTGGCAGGGAGAGCTACGGGAGGGAACAATTTGCTGCCAAACAGGTTTGTGTGTGTGTTAGAATTAACTCTGTTGACAAGCGTTTGTTTCATTGTATAATACCCACACACGAGATTAATTGTATTAATACAATGCACTTAATACATTGGTAGCATGTAATCAGCAGAAATATGCAACACACAACTCTTCTGTGAATGACCATTATTTATAATGTAATTATCACGGCTTGGATATTCCGCTTTTCATTTTCTTCTGACCTGATTGTTTAATCTACACACCCATAGTCACATTCAGTCATGAGTTAATATGCACTTTACTCCAGATCATACTTTAATAATTGTCCAAGGAAGTGTGTATGCCATCATGAATAGTGTTTAAGAGGCCAAAGCAATTTGGGGTGTTTCTTTTCTGAAGGGTTTCTAAGTGTAGCAGAAGATTGCCTGCTGAAGAAGTCAACATTGCAGAGAAGCCTTGGTTGAACTTTTCAAACACACTCACTGGCTGTGCCTAGCAACAGACACAATAATTCTCCATCATTAAATGAATGACTTTAGGAGGTATTAGGTCATCTAATCCAATCCCCAAGCAGTGGAGACATTCATTAAACTTGTCTAATATTCAGTCTGAATCTCCCTTCTCTTGATTTCAATCTATCAACATTTCTAGAGCTGCTTTTACTGTCAAGAACCTGGAAGAGAAATGGGATTGGAATGTAGAGAAGAAGCCAAACTTAAGAGGAGGGTCCCAGGAGAAGAAGTGGCCGGACCAAGATGACATACCCAGAAGAAGAAGGATTGGGTAGGCCAATACGAGAGACCCAGGAGGAGTGGTCAGGCCAAGACTAGAGACCCAGAAGATGATGATGATGAAGAAGAAGGAGGAGGAGGAGGGAGGGGGAGGGGAAAGAGGAGAAGAACGAGAAGAAGAGGAGGAGGAGAAGAAGGAGTAGGAGAAGAAGAAGAAGAAGAAGAAGAAGAAGAAGAAGAAGAAGAAGAAGAAGAAGAAGAAGAAGAAGAAGAAGAAGAAGAATTGCATCAAAGTTTAACTGAGACATTCCCATCTGATCAGGTTACATCTACCCTGAAGGATCTACCTAGGCTTTTTCAAGCTCTGAAGCCAGGTCTGCACCACAGTTGCACTGAACGTGAAAAATAAAATCCTGCAGAAGCCTATAGAAGCCTCCAGTTAGCAACAAGGCTAATTTGGGATACATAAGGTGGCAGCAATCCCTGTCCACCCAATGAACCCCTCCTAGAAAATATGGGAAAGTCCTGTGTTTTTAAGGGGGCTGAGGCACCCACTGCAAGAGAAGGCAACACTTCACCCACTTTGGTTTCTAGGTGGGATATTCACAGCCAACCTTTTTTTTTCCCCTGGCAGATCGCAAATAAGCTAACTATAAATCCATCCTTTGGTTTCTCCTGCTAAGCAGCTCTGTTTCTTTCTTTCTTTTTCTTCTCCTTCAAACAGTTAACTGATCTCAGCAGAGCAAGAAAATTAAATGTCGGTGTTGATGATGGTAGTGCATTTTTATAAACAGAATCAGGAAGAGCACATAAGAGGCAAAAGCTGATGTTGCAAACTCTCACTGTAAGCTCTTGAAGAAGGTATTTCTACATTAGACTCTTCTCACCCAAGCAAAAAATACAGAAGAGCTGCTCCTAAAACAGGTCTCTTGTCCTGTCAATATTCAGGCTTCTCAAATCTACCTTGTTTAGACCCAGGTCTGATCCACAGGTTGTTTTTCTTCTCATATCTGGGATATTCAGGGACAATTGAGCTGTTAGCAGAAGGGCTTTGGGGAACATTCACACCCAACATTTGAGTGTGTATAAACAGAAGGCAATTAATATTTGGATGCTAGAGGGAGGTGCAGTTGGGTGTACTGTTTAAAGACACCTAGGAATACAAAATGGAGTAGTATTTTTGGAAGCAGAATAGAGGAAGGGTTTGGCTGTCAATTTATTTTGCTTGCAGATGTGGAAAGTGGAAAAGAAAGAAAGAAAGAAAGAAAGAAAGAAAGAAAGAAAGAAAGAAAGAAAGAGGGAGGGAGGGAGGGGGGAGGGAGGGAGAGGAAGGAAGGAAGGAAGGAAGGAAGGAAGATAGAAAAAGGAAAGAAAGAAAAAGAAAAAAGAAGCAGGAAGGGAAGGAAGGAAGATGGAAAGAAAGAAGGAGGGAGGGAAGGAAAGAAGATGGGAAAAAGAAAGAAAAAGAGGGAGGGAGGGAAGGAAGGAAGATGGAAGAAAAGAAGGAAGGTAGGAAGGAAGGAAGGATGGAAGGAAGGAAAGAAAGAAAGAAAGAAAGACAGACAGAAAGAAAGAAAGAAAGAAAGAAAGAAAGAAAGAAAGAAAGAAAGAATGATCCTTATCGGAGAAAAAGAATTTATTTGTACTTCTAACACCATCCTATAGAGATTACAGTAGTTGTAGATACAAAGACCTGAATTGCATCACTGAAGATATTGCTGAGCGCATTGGGTTGTATCCCAAAAATTGTAAGCCACCCTGAGTCTCTGGAGAAGGGTGGATATAAATATGAATTTAAATTTTTTTTTAAAAAGATACTTTCCTTGCACTCGTTTCACAAATGCCATTCTTCTTTTAATTTAGGGCCACTCTGACCTGGCAATTAGTCTCAAAGAGCAAGCCAGCCAATGAAGACGAATGACTTGCTTTGACGAAAATGGTATTGTGGCTCCCAAAATGGAGACATCTGAGTTGCAATCTCAATTTTTCTTTGGGTCGGACAGATCTGGGCTCCGGAGTGGGCCAAACGCTTGGCTCTTGTTTGCTGATCCTACAGAGATAGAATCGGGCTCTTGTGAAGCCTCCTTTTTTATTTCCTCATCTTCCTTCCTCCTTTTTGCTTCCACAGCTTGTGAACTTCAGCAGAGAAGATCATTTGGTGACAGCTGACTTGTCTTCAGCCAACAGCAGTGAGGGCCACTCCCATCTACATTGTTGTTTTTTCCCCAAGGATTATATTTAATTCCTTTATATTTATCCCTTCTTCCAAATGCCAAGACCAGAGACCCTGGAGAAGGAGTGGTCCGAAGTCAGTGTGTTGTGTGTCTTCCTGGTTGGAACTCAGATATGCAATAAGCTGTTCTCCACATTGACTCTTGAGAATGCCCGTCGCCCAAAGATTGGTTTTTCTCCAAGGAAAGTCCAGGTGCTCCTTTTCCTTCCCTTTTGTGTGTCGGTCCTTCCTTTAGCCAGAGAGTGATGGAACAGCCAAGCCAGGCTGATGAATGAGAAGCTGATGTACAGGATGGACCCAGCTCCTTCTTGCTGGCAGCTGGAGGTCATCAGGCAGTGCATTGTTTGAGAAGACGTGCATGTGGGGTAAGTGCTCTCTGTGCTGCAAGAGCCATTAGAGGTAATGAGACATTATGTGTGGCATTTGCAAGTCTAGAGCAGTGGTGAAATTTATCATTCTACTGTCCAGGAAAAGAAATTCAAAGTAGAAGAGGAATGGAGAAATGCAAAGCAGGATAACTGGAGGATTAAACTCTTGGAATATACCAGTAGTAGAAATATCTCTGAAGAACAGTAGTTCCTGCTTTGATATATGACTCTATCATTTGTGATATCCCTTTCTGGCACAAGCAAGCATTGTTACTATCCCATAATTATCTGTGGGGCACTGGGTGCTCTCTGAGCTTGGTTGTTTCATCATCCAACTAGGGTACAACCAAGCTCAGAGAGCACCAAGGACCCCGCAGATTAACGCTAGGCTACAACTATTCTTTTCTCTTAGTATCATACCTGTGCTTTCAGTCCAAGTTAGATTGAAATCCACTTCCTCAACTTGCTGTTGACTTCAAAAAATTTTCCCTTCCTTTACTTGATGTATTGTTAGCAACATTCTCATGACCCTGGAAAAATTAAATTACCTGCATCAAGTTGTGTTCGATGTAAGGATGAGAAGAAGAGACTTCTTACTATGGCTGCAAACTTCCCCAGCCAAAGTCAGGCTACTACAGGGGTCTCCAACCTTGGCAACTTTAAAGCCAGCAAAGCTGGGGAATTCTGGGAGTTGAAGTCCGCCAGGCTTAAAGTTGCCAAGGTTGGAGACCCCTGGGCTAAAAATGGAAGAAAGAAAAGATTCAGGCCCAAGGTTGAGCAGTAGACAAAGAGAGCCATAGATGAAGGCTACAGGAGCAGGTCTAGAAGGGGGATGAAGGACATTTTTCTGCTCCCTGCAAAGTATGTGAGAGTGTGGCAGAATTTGATTTGCTTCACAATTGGGTTGGGAGTAGAAGCAAGCACTGGAATCGGTCAACTTCCAAATCAAATTGAGCTATTGGATTTCTTTAGACTAATTCTGGAACCTATCACGAAACAGTCCTTCTAAAGGGTCTGCAAAATAATAGTAGCTTTAATTGCTTTTTAAAGACTTATTCTGGAATCTCTCAAGTGAAACAGTCCTTCCAAAGAATCTGCAAAATAATGAACATTAGCTTTGGTTCCAGATCAGGCATCAAGCAGGATGAGATCACAAGCATTAGTGATGCCATCGGATGAAAATCAAGTGATGCAAATTGTGATTGACCCAAATTACATCATTCACAACCACAAAGTCTTGACATGCAAGATATCCTGGCCTCTTTCCTGATGACATTCATAGAGCATTTCAGTCACAGGGCTATGGCAGATAGAATAGAATAGAATTCTTTATTGGCCAAGTGTGATTGGACACACAAGGAATTTGTCTTGGTGCAACTGTCTCACTATGAATCTTGCATAACATTCGCCTACAAATCACATCCAACTGAATGCAAAATTCCAAGTGTTAAAGAAACCTATCCTTAAATTACAATGTCTATATTTATTTTGCTGAAATTGGTCAGGTTCCCACTTTCAAAAGAGTCTACAGTGTCTACACATCCAAGGGTTTCTGAAGTGTAACCCATTTGCCCTTCACCAGGCTAGCAAAGAATTCTGGGAGTTGGAGTTCCAAGCTATCTTGGTTGACCAAGATTTAGGCCATTTCCCAGGGTCTAATAGCAATAGCACTTCGACTTACATATTGCTTCATAGTACTTTACAGCCCTCTCTAAGAGGTTTACAGAGTCAGTCTCTTGCCCCCAACCATCTGGGTCCTCATTTCACCAACCTTAGAAGAATGGAAGGCTGAGTCAACCTTGAGCCGGTTAGGATCAAACTCCTGACAATCAGCAGAATTAGCCTGCTATACTGCATTTCTAACTACTGCACCACCACGGCTCATCCACTCTGTAATTTAGCTTGTCCCTTCATCTCCAGCTGCTCTTCCCAAAACTGTGCTCAGGATTGCTCTTCCTCCCCAAAGCCTTTAGTTCTGTTTTGCATGTTTTGCCGTAGACGAAGCTTCAATCCTGCTAAATAGTCAGTCATTTGTCTTCATTTCCAAAAAGTGCCTTTGACCCAGAAAGGGTTGCTTGCGGGAGCCCGTTTTGCTGCCAACTATTCCTGTCCTGGCTTCCCTTCTCAGCAATCTAGCAATTATTTGACAATCTAATGCTGTCCCTTTGGCTGCAACCGGAATGAAACCGCCTTGTATACAGCAGAGTTCTCTTAATGAAAGGACAGGGTCTCCTTCCAGCTCTCGAGTCCTGTTTACCTTTGTCTCTTGCTGTCTCTCACACACACAGTTCAGATCTACAAATATAAGCATCCCGAGGCTGGAGGTGAAAGGACAAGCTAAATGACTAGATTCCGCAGGGCGGGGGAAACACAGCAGGTCTAAAGAAGATGTAACACAGGAGGAATCATGTTCCCAGCCACTCAGAACGTAGGTCTCATAATTCCCACCATGGAACAATGGATGGTCAAGGAGATGGAGTTGGCCAAGATGGCAACATCGACTGATTTAATTAAAGAGAAGAATTTGTTGCCACTTGGAAACTATTACCAGACGTTGTGCTCCAATCTGGGGAAGGAAAGTTTGATTTTAGGATTTATTTATTTAGTTAGTTAGTTAGTTAGTTAGTTTTATATACCGCCCTTCTCCCCAAAGGGATTCAGGGCGGTTTACAGGCATTAAAAAACATACAATACAAATATTAAAATAAAATTAAACTCAATTAAGCCCCACCCATATCAAACTTTAAAAATTTAAGAACCATGGTTAAAAACGATAATTCCAATCCAAAAATTTAAAAATATCTCATGGGGATAGATCGGCTTGCTCAAACAGCCATGTTTTAAGGGCGCGGCGAAAGGCTCTCAGGTCGGAGACAATCCGGATCTCTACTGGTAGCTCATTCCAGAGGGCAGGGGCAGCCACAGAGAAGACCCTCCCGCTGGGGGCCGCCAGCCGACATTGTTTGGCCGACGGCACCCTGAGGAGGCCAACTCTGTGGGCCCGCACTGGTCGGTGGGAGGTTGTAATCGGCAGACTAGAATGAAGACTAGAATGACTTTGTCGTTCTAGAAATGGCTGGAAATATTTAGAAATCTAAGCCCAAAGGTCAAGGTTGTATCTTCTTTTGGTTTTGCAGCAGACTCAACTTTTGGCAACTTTAGGACTTGTGGACTTCAACAACCAGAACTCTTCAACCAGCCTGGCTGAGGAATTCTGGTTGTTGAAGTCCAGAAGTCTTAAGGTGTCGAGGGTGGAGACCCTCTACTGGTTATGAGTCCTGAAGATTCAGCATTGTTTTATGGATGGAGGAAGAGAAGATCAATGACAGAAGATGGACACATCTCCATCTCCTAGGGGCTATTCATGAGCACCTAGGAGGAACTGCATGGCCCTCCATGGAAAATGGTGAGTGCACTCAGATGACACTAATAGAAGAGAATATTTGAACCACCAAGAACATGCTCCACAATCCTGACAGTGCAAGTCATTGTATATAAACAAGAGCAAATCCCCCTCCATTCTAGCACTGGATGAGCTTATCTACAGTACTTGGGTCATGAAACATCTGCAAGAAAACCACCAAGCTCAGAGAGCACCAAAGAGCCCAGAGTCTTCCTCCTTCTCCTCTTTCTCCTCCCTTTTCCTCCCTTTCCTATCATCCATCCTCTTTTCTCTTCCATTCTGTACATCCCACTCCCTTCTCGCACTGATGATGTTACTTAGCTGGGTCATGAAACATCTGCAAGAAAACCACCAAGCTCAGAGAGCAGCAAGGACTCCACTGGACTAAGGTGAGTTTGACCTGATCTAGTAGAATGATTCCTGGGTTTTCATAAGAGAAGCAAGCAGGTTTCCATCACAGTGGTGAAGGAGTCATACGGAGACAGCAATGAGATCCCAGAAACATTTACACTGAGATGCAACCAATGACCTTTCTAAAAAGGAATGTTATTTTAGGAACTGAGCTGAAAACAGAAGTCTACCCCAGGGAATGCCCAAGGCAGTCTGAAAGGCTGTCTGGGAAAATCCTAGCTGATCCGTCACAGTTATAATGATTACAGTTCCAAAGTCAGGTACAGGAACATCCGTGCCTCCCTTGCCTCCAACATGTCTTCTCGTCGTATGAAATCTAAACGGGGAACCTAAACTGAGATCAAGCTGAAGAAGTTCACCTCGTGTAGCACGGGGCTCCTGTGACCTTTTAGAATTCAACATTTTGGAACAAAAAGAGCTCTTTCAGTCACTGGGGCATAAACAGCACAGCCTCGTAGGGAGGGCAACCCAGGTGTTTGGCTTCGGGCACGGCGCAAGTGCCAAACTCAATTAAATGTTTGGTCTACTGGATATTAAAAAGAAAAGTGATATTTCCTTTGGCATCTGAAGGCTGTAAGCGCCAAGGGGGAGATGATCCTTCCTTTATTAGAGCCCCTAATTTATGCCGCGGTTTGGTATTGAAATTCATTCTCTTTGTTATGGTTGGAAATGCAGGCAGTCAACGGACAAGCCCAGAAGGAACCTCAGCCTGATTAGAAGATGATCCACTCTGTATCTCTGTTTATTTCATTAGGCTATGGCAGCCTTTCCCGATTGCATGGACTTCAATCCCCAGACGTCCCCAGCCTCAGTTGAGAATGGCTTCTTCCCTTTCCCAGGATGGCTTTGAACCAGTGGTGGGATTCAAATTTTTTTACTACCAGTTCTGTGGGCATGGCTTGGTGTGCATGGCAGGGGAAGGATACTGCAAAATCCCCGTTCTCTCCGCACCCTACTAACCTGCTTTCCAGCTCCATTCTCCTGTGCAGGGCAACCAAAGAAGGACCCAGCCGATCAGCTGGGACTCAGAAGGCAGAGAACAGATGGGGGCGGGGTCAGTCAGAGGTGGGATTTGCCGGTTCTCCGAACTACTCAAAATTTCCACTATCGGTTCTCCAGAACTGGTCCGAACCGGCTGAAACCACCTCTGCTTTGAACATATTCCTAGCAGAGACGAAGATATGAAATCCCTACAAATGTGAAGCTGACATTCTGCAGAGAAATTTAGGGTGGATTGAAGGTCCTACTCAGCTGCGTGTTGGCAAAGGCACTGCAATTAATAATTTTGTGGTGCCAATCAAAATGTATTTGAAGAGCTGCATAGCAAATGCAGTCATTAAGTGAATGCTGTATACAAATTTAGACACAAGAGAGCTTCACAACTTCAAGCTCTGTTTCTACAAGCCAAAAAAAAAGGTTGGTTTTCTCTCTCACAACTTATTATAATCCATTCATTGTATCTCTCCACACCGTTCTGTCCTTGCAGTTCATCCTTGCAGGTTACCCTTGTTACGATTACATCCTTATATTATTTCATACACTGCTTTTTTTTTCTTTAAACTTTTTCAGATCTCTGTTTTGAAGTTTCCTTCAAGTCCATCCAACTGTAACTTTCTCTATCTTTCACTTTTCCTTGTGTGGTTCAGCCCTCATTTATTCTTTCTTTATGACCAAATCACAGATAACAGACTAACAGAGTTGGAAGGGACCTTGTAGGTCATCTAGTCCAACCCACTCACCCAAGCAGGAGACCCTACTGCATTTCTGGCAGGTGGCAGTCCAGTCTCTTCTTGAAAGCTTCCAGTGATGAAGCTCCCACAACTTCTGCTGTTCCGTGGGTTGATTGTTCTCACTGTCAGGAAATTTGTCCTTATGTCTAGGTTGAATCTCTCCTTGGTTTCCATCCATTATTCACATCAGCCTACTTGTTAGGAACAGGACCCTGACTCGTATCTTTGTAACATTTTCCTTCTTCATCCTATCTCTTCTTGTTTTACTACCCAGAATTGTTAAGTATCCCATTCCTACTGCATTCAGTGCAGTTGTTAGCCCCTCCAAATACTAAAGCTTTTTTTAAATTAGCGTTCAAGCAAGCCTCTCTAGTCTTTCCAGATTTTCTCAGTTCGCTCGTTACACTCCTCGTCCTCTGCCGGATGTCTCTCGTGCCCCCGTCACTTTCCACTCGATCTGGCCTCTGCTTCCTCGCCGCTTTCTTGAGGCTCTGATCGGGCTGTCTGCTGTTATCTATGAGTCTTCTTTCACCCTCTATAACAATCGCAATCTCACTTGCACAATCTCTTCTTGATTATCCGCCACAGCCTGTCACTCGCTTGCTTCCTTCTACAGCTGGTTGTCTGGACTTCGGGGCCGCCATTAATGAATGACAGCCTCTTGATTGTTGGCCTCTAAAGGGTCTCTCTTCGGTGCAGGGGGGTCGCCTTCCCCCATGCCGCACCTCAAGTCTCCCAATACCAACATGCTTCTCTATGGGCTTCGTGCACCCCGAAGGATCGCTCCAACAATAAGTAAAAGGGATAAAGAACCGCAAGCAGACTTCAGCACCTCTGTTTGTCCCTACGTCACCACCGGAAGTCCCCTTACTACCCAGAATTCTTAAGAATCCCGTTCCTACTGCATTCAGTGCAGTTGTTGGCTCCTCCAGATGTATTTGATTCTCACCTTCATATATCATATACCAATTGGAAGGTCTTCTAGCTCCTACATGGGATATCTGGACATTTCCATATGATCTGGGAACATCTGATTTCTCCAAGTCAGGCAAGGGCCCACGATATTTGTGCAAAATAAGTGGCTAGGGTTGTACTCTTCCTATCCCAGCCATTGTGCTCAAATTTGTGTTTCAACTGATGTCAAGGTGGACAGCTCTCTCTATAGCCAGATTGTGCTCAGAGCTAACTGTGTTCTATCTTCTTTTTTCCTTCCTTAGATTGTGAATGTTTAAAACAAACTCACACTCATTTTGTATGCAGCCCAGCACAGGCAATTTGCATTGAGGTGATTTTGCATACGACCGTGCCACTTTCCCTGTGCATTAATCATTTATATGAATACTTTTAAATAACTTTATCAACTATATGCAGCATTTGAGAGGAAGCTATATCACAGAATTCAGAAAAATACAGATTAGCTGCATTATCTATTAGCTAAAATAAGATGGCGGTCCTTATGGCAGGCTGTAAATTACCGTAGGCCAATTCATGTAGAAATATATCTAGTACCAATAAAAGAGAATATTTGTAGCTCAGGGTTGAAATGAGGAGCCCTTAGTGCTCTGAGTTTGGTTGTTTTCTTACAGAATGCAGTTGTCATGTTATGTAGTTTGGGTAATGAATCATCTGCAAGAAAACAACCAAGTTCAGAGAGTACCAAGGACCCTTGTATATCCAAGCCTAAAGAATTTGCTGAGATCCTATTTCTCCTGGTCAATCCGGGCTCTATTGTACAAATCAGACGCACAGGACTATGGTTTCCATAATCCACTCTTAAATGTGAGCCTCTCTCTCTACAGCATGATGGGGTTCTGTCCTCCACAAACCCAGAGGCGGTGGCATTAAGGCAGTGGCCCCCAACTTCTTTGGCACCAGGGACCGGTTCCGTGGAGAACATTTTTCCCGTGGACCGGAGGAGTTGTGATTTCACATGCTGCCTCCATCTCACAGATGGGACTCCACTTGTTTGCACGTCCCAGTTTCTGGCATGCACAGCCCAAAGCTGGCCTGGGCATTGGGGACCCCTGCATTAAGGTAGGAAGGTCTATTTCCCTCCAAACCATCGGCATCCTCAGAAGAAAATTTGCTATTCCTTCCTTCTCAAGCAAAGGAAGAAGCAGTTTGCTGCTGCATCCCAAAGTGGGGAAACTGATGTATCTAGAAAGAGACCAAACCAGGGCATGGGGGTTTGTTTTCCTTCCCAAGCACAAACAAAATCATGAAGCAAGAACATTCTGTTCAGCAGCCAAACTAATCCCTGCAAACAATATCAGCCAGCCCCCCCGCCACAACAACTCAGCCACTAATCTTCTCTTCTGTGACTTCAATTATATCGCCCTCCACCTAGTCCAGTGTCCTGACAAGCCGGCAAGCAGCCAAAGCACCTGGGAAGGCAGGTGAGGAAGACAGCGGTTCTCTTTGGCGGGCATAAACCATACCCTTAGATCGATGTACAAGCCAACAGATGGCTTTGTGAAGGTCCTCGTTTAGCAACCACCTGGTTTAGTGACCATTTGCCATTGTGATGAGCCAACAGTGTGCAACGGCAGCCCAAAAAGCCAATGCATTAACAGAAGGATTCAATCAAGATCAAGTGAGGTGCTAATACCACTCTATAAGGCCTTAGTAAGACCACACCTAGAGTCCTGCATCCAGTTTTGGTCACTACACTATAAAAAAGATGTTGAGACTCTGGAAAGAGGGCAGAGAAGAGCAACCAGGATGATGAGGGGACTGGAGGCTAAAACATACGATGAACGGTTGCAGGAACTGGGCCTGGCTAGTCTAGGGAAGACAAGGACCAGGGGAGACAGGAGAGCAGCCTTCCAATACTTAAGGGGATGCCCCAGAAAGGAGAGGGTGAAGCTATTTTCCAAGGCACCTGAAGGCCAGACAAGGAACAATGGATGGAAACTGACCAAGGAGAGATTCAACCTAGAAATAAGGAGAAATTTCCTGACAGTGAGAACAATCAACCCATGGAACAGAAGTTGCGTTCGGAAGTTGTGGGAGCTTCATCCCTGGAGGCTTTCAAGAAGAGAGTGGACTGCCATCTGTCAGATATGGTGGATCTCCTGCTTGGGTGGGGGTCTCCTGCTTGGGTGGGGGTCTCCTGCTTGGGTGGAGGGTTGGACTAGATGACCTGCAAGGTCCCTTCCAACTCTGTTAATCTGTTTAAAACACGACAATCAATCCTGGCACCAACAATCTTCACCTGTCTGTAAAGCAAAGGAAAGCTGAAGACCAGAAGCACAGCGGCTGGTTCATCAAGCAACAACTTCACTTGATATGCCAACTGTGGTCACTAAATGAGGTCAGCCTTTGTGTGTCTACCCAAGCATAAGTACACCCATATACCCATCCATCAATCAAAGGGTTTCCATCAAACAATTGCAACAAGCTGATTTTCATCTTCTTGTTGTGACATGCACGCCAGTGCCACCCATTTCCCAGGATCTACAGAATTGTCAAAAGAAAAGGATAAACAATAATTAGATAGCAGTTTATTGTACAACAGACAACCCAGCATTTTTCCTCTGATCAACATAGGTAGATACAGCAGGAGAGAATGAATTTTTCACATGTGTGTCACGATCACGGTCACCTTTGTCCAAGATAGTATAAAGATTCTGGCCTTGGGTAGGGGGGTCAGATTAGGAGACTTCCAAGGTCCCTTCCATGTCCTATGTTCTTTCCACCCCTGGCTGCCTGGGGGTGGATGCCAATGTCAGTTAAGCAGAAGTTAAATTTGTAGATCACAGATCTTGACAACCTATCCTTGATCTGTTAGAACAGATTTAGGAGGCAATTTTTTTTAAAGACATTCAATGTATTCTTCACTAAGGAACTTAAATAGATACTTCCTTAGCTGTGCCTTTTGGGAAGCGGGCAGGTCTAAACCTATTTGCATTATAAATGAACAGGTTGTGCATTTTTTATGCCACAGGGATTAAGCTCAGGCCAATTTGAGACTGTCAGCTGCTCCTTGGAAGCCTCCTGAAGGCGCTGGTCACTCTCCACTTGGCATCGGCTTGGCTAAAGGCCCACATTGCTTAATGGTTATTCACCCAAGTGCTCAGAGCACTAACCTCCAAAGCCAATTTGCTGTGGTTGATGATCATCCATTAGCCATGCTGAGATCCAGCTTGGCATACCGGCCCACCTAATGGATTTCTGTCCCACGGCCAATTGGATACATGCCTGCGAATGTCTATCTTCCAAGGGATTCTTATCCATCTGATGATCTGGGATCAGCTCAGAGGGCTTTATTCCCAGTGCACAGAGAATCTTTACCCAGGGGTTTTCTAATGAGCAACCTTCAATCCCAAAGCAAAGGATCCACCCTCTTGACCTGGACTGGATCCTGGCTTCAAAATTTGACAAGGTCACTACCGTATTTTTAAGAGTTGGGTGATTTAGGGTATTGTTGCATCAGTTGCAAAGGATATCATCTACTTCAAGGGGCAGCTTAGCTACAAACTGGTCGTTTTAAGATTCCTGAGTCCTTTGGAAATTGTATTGGCCAACACAACTGCCTTTGAATTCATTCTGGCTTCAAGAGCATGAACTGGATCACCGAATCTGTCGGTTGTACGATACTTGCTTTGAGGGGGGGAGGGAATGACCAGCCAGTAGAATAGAAAAATAGAAAACATCCAGTGGGTAACCAGAACCTGGGTTCATATTTGTAGAAGTCCTGAGGACCATTGCCAGCAAGTTCTGAGCATCTTGGGGCAACCACAGTGTGAATCCAACCCAAATAATGGATTGACAAAATTGGCTTTGGTGCTTACCATTGAGTCAAGGACCTTTTCATTGAAAACTATGGAGGCACGCATTGAGGGGGAGGGGGGAGGGGAAGGACATTCAGGCATATCCAACGCTTGGCAGTTCTATGGGCCAGGTCTCTCCACATCTTCCAATCTTGCAATCCCCACACCTTCCAATCCAATCTTAGAATATCAGAGCTGGAAGGGACCTTGGAGGTCTTCCAATCCAACCCCCTGCTCAAGCAGGAGACCCTAGTCCATTTCAAACAAATGGTTGTCCAGTCCCTGCTTAAAAGCCTCCAGTGTTGGAGCACCCACAACTTCTGGAGGCAACTTGTTCCACTGATTAATTGTTTTATAACTGTTGGGAAATTTCTCCTTAGTTCTAAGTTGCTTCTCTCCTTGATTAGCTTCCACCCATTGCTTCTTGTCCTGCCTTCAGGGGCTTTGGTGAATAGCTTCACTCCCTCTTCTTTGGAGCAGCCCCTGAGATATTGGAACACTCCTATCATGTCTCCCCTGGTCCTTCTTTTCATCAAACTAGACGTACCCAATTCCAGCAAACACTCTTTATATGTTTTAGCCTCCAGTCCCCTAATCCTCTTAGTTGCTCTTCTCTGTACTCTTTCTAGAGCCTCAACATCTTTTTTACATCGTGGTGACCCAAACTGGATGCAGTATTCCAAGTATGGCCTTATGAAGGCCTTATAAAATGGTATTAACACATCCCGTGATCTTGATTCTATTCCTTCGTTCTGGGTTCTGGCTGATGTCAGCTTTGATGATATCCAGCCACTGTGTTCTTTGGAGGCCTGGTTTCCTTTTACCAGTAGCTCTTCCCAGACATATCAAACAACCACATTTATATGATCACAACTTTTCTGTAATGAAAATTGTCAAATGAAAAAGGCTTTTTTATTTTCATTCTCTAGTAGGATCTGGTTTGTGAGATCAGCCCAAACAATGTGCGCGCCCACCAATGGAAGCCAAGCTAAGAAGCATCTCCACCAGACCTGGCTTGGACAGGCAGACATGTCTACTTCCGTTTCCCAGTTGGAAAAGACAACCCAGCTTCCTGCTGACTTTCACTGGTCTTGCTCAATGGACTCCAGTGAGTTTTCCTGCTGCAAGCCAGGAAGAGGATAATTTTCACCAGAAGCAAATGACCTCGGAGTCAAAGCGCAGAAATCAACATTTATTCAAAGCTGTCTGGGAAATCAGCAAAGCTTTGCCCCGAGGTAGACTAGAGGCTGCAGGAAAATAGTCCTGGCTATTGGCTGTTCTCCAGAGCTTTGAGAATTTACATTTAAAATCATTACTGCAGCTGGCAGTCAACTCCATTGCAGAATCCTGCTAATAAACACTACCAATCAATTGCATCGTTAATCAACTGCTGTTTATTTCATTCATGTCCAGTGGGTTTATCCTGATCTATCTGGAAGGGTGGCAGGTGCCTATCTTCTCAGCCATCACAACTGGTCCGCAAGAGAGACTGGAATTGTCTCTGCAGATCCTGAGATTCCAGATTAGCAACTTGCCTCAAGAGTCCTCCTTTGGCAAAGGAAGCATCTGACCATGAAATGCCCTCATTTATTGTTCTACTTCCACTGAACCCATAAAATAAGCTGAAAATACAATGCTCATTTCTCATTCTTTTTTTTAAAAAAAATCAAATCTGACACGATGAGAACTCTCCTTAGCTCTATTAGATCCGTGGTTAAAACAAGCTGCAAGCTAGAGAATGCATTTTCAGCCCCCAAAATCAAAATAACACAATCCACTTTTGAGGAGGAATGTCTCTCCTCCTTTCTACAGCTTGTTCAGTGACCTGCAACCCTGATGTAATTAGAGAACCCACCAAATCATAGAAGTTGGGCCAACTTCTCCACGCAACCCAAACCAGCAATTATGGCCACAGGAACCGTCGCCAAAGTTCAAATGCTTTTTGACCGAAATAAAAAACAAACTCCGAACCCAACAGGCAGACCTTTCAATTACGATTCTATTTTGGAAAGGAGCATCTGGAAAGTTCTGACGGGTTTGGTGTGCAACCCTTAAGCGTGGTCAGATGAAGGGATGGAGACGTCTCCTTGCATTGCTAAAAAGAGCAACAGTTGAGGCTGGTGGGGGCGAAAGGCTGAGGAGTTGTGAGTTGTGATATTTTGACAAAAGAGAAAAAGGGCAAAGAGAATTTTCAGCCCTGACTTCAAGGGAGCCCTACCCACCCAATTTTGATTTTAGAGAAATCCTCCTTAAAAATTATTCCCTCCGACATTGATGTCCTTATACTAAGAGTTGGGTTATCTAAAGGCGAACCAGAGCAAGCTTTGGCAATTGAACACTCCACTATTTTTCACCAACAATGAGATTTTTCCAGCATCTCCATGGTTCTTCTGTATCCTTTATTTATTCCGGGTGTCATCTAAGTTATTTGTGACTCTCTGCCTTTCCAGAGGCAATTGCTCTGGTGAAGCAAAGGGCTGATGAGACATCAAGGAGCAAAGGGGCACCCTCATCTCGAAGAGAAATGACAGAGAGGAGGGGAAGGTCAAGTAGCTGCAGATGTCACCCTTCCAAAGCAGAAGAAAACAAGACAGTGAGTCTTCTTCTTTTTTTTCCTTGCAAGCTCAGCATTGGCAACAAGCAACTAGAGTGGGGCACGTGACTTCACCCTTCATCCTGGCACCAGTGTTTCCTTCCAACAGCCTCAGCAAAGCTGAGAGTCAGAATCCACAAGTCTTGAAGTTGCCAAGGTTGGAGACCCCTGGTTTAAACCACAACATGGTGTAGGCTTTTATTGGTCCAATCTGCACTCTTCCACCCTGAAATTAACTCCTAAACGGTGAAGAAAATGATAGCGCTGCTCAAAAAAGGGGGGAATGGATGTTTAAAAAGAGAGCAGAGGGAAAGGACAAATGCCAGCTAAAAGTAGCAACTGATTAACAGATGAAGCATCTGTAAATTATTTCCACTGACCAAAACAGAAACCCTTTGCAGGCTGTTGGAGAGAAGAGTTGGCAGGGCTTCCTCAAGCCTTGGCACAACCACTGAGAAAGGTCCCATCTGCAATCTTTCCCTTAGACACTGCAGGGTATCAAGATGGATGGTGATAACTACATGAACGATGAGATAGGCCTGATCTTATGAATACAACAAGCACCCTTGGCTCATCCATCTTTCTCCAGACTTGCAGCTCCAGATGTGTTCAAAGTGGACCTTCTGGATTTTCAATGGCCCGTTGGAAATTCTGGGAGTTGTAACCCCAACAGATCTAAAGGGTATCCGATTTCCTTGCCTGACCATGGTCTTTCTTCAGATAGAACGGTAAAGGAACATCTATGGAGATTCTCAATCATCCAGGCCATGCTTGTCTCCAAGGTGCTTCTCCAAAAGGCAACTGGACTTCCTTGGTTTGTCCTTGAAAACATTTCACTTCTCATCCAAGAAGCTTCTTCGGTTCCCTTCAGTTCTTGGATGAGAAGCTAAAAGTTTTCAAGGAAAAATAAACCAAGGAAGTCTAGTCTCCTTTTGGAAAAAGCACTTTGAGGACAAAGGCAAAGGAACTAAACTTTGAACTCTGCACATCATTTGCATGTTCAACTGCTCATGTAGATGTACACCATGTGGGACATCAGTTCATCCTGAAAATAGTTTGTTGCAGGTTTGATCTGAAGTCTGACTGATTTTATCTCCTCTGCTCTGCTCCTCAAGGCTCTTTCTTGGCTTTGAGAAAGGATGGGTGGATCATCTCATGAGAGAGCTGGACTCTTAACCAACCCACACTGTGGACTTCTACAAGCTGATCACATGGCGAAGTTTCCCTTTTCCCAATTTGGAGGCCACCGTAATAGGTGTTTGGCTGTATTGGGCTCGAGTGGCTTAGAAATACATCGAGCTAAGGATTACGTTTAGCCTCGCTGAGGTGAATGGCTCCATTTAAATGGAATTTGAGAGCTGTATTATTAGTAACTGTTTCCAAAAGGCAAATTAGAAAGGATTTCTGTCAGCTGTGGAGGTGAAGAACTTTTCAGAAGATTGTTGCCCACCAGCAAGAATGCTCGGAGACTCGCATTCCCCTGGAAGGCAGCTCTGGGGCAAAGCAACAGCTTAGAAGATAAGAGAGACAAGAAAACTGAAAGGATGGCTGAGTGGTAGGTAAAAAAATTCAAAATGAATGAATAAAAACTGGTTCATGAATACACATCAGCTTCTTCAAATGGTTGCCTTCTACAGGTTGGCTGAGTCCCTGCCAAAAGCTGACAGAAGAAGGGAACAAAACCTGAGAATTAAAGTCTGGTGATGGTCCTACCAAGGTGCAGCTGCCACGGTCCATTGAGTTGTTGTCATCAAGGAATTCATAGGCAGATATTTTTAGATCTTCAACCCCAGAATATATTCAGAGAAACATCTGGAATATGATCAGATAGCTGCCAGTAGAATTCCGAAACAAAATCACAAAATCGCATCTCAGTTGCTTTGACCCTGTCATGCAGGGGAATTCACCAGAGAAAGCAATTATGTTTGGGTTAGTGGTAAAAGGAAACCAGGCCACCAAAGAACACGGTGGGTGGACACCATCAAAGCTGACACCAACCAGAGCATAGAACAACTCAAAGAAGAAGTACAAAATTGGAAGATATGAAGAAACCTGGCCCAGAGAACGGCCAAGAGTTGGACATAATTGAATGGATAATCTCCTCCTCATCATCATCATCACCATAGAACAACTCAAAGAAATAGTGCAAGATCAGAAGATGTGGAGAGATCTGGTCCAGAGAACGGCCAAGAGTTAGACATGATTGAATGAATAACCTCATCATCATCAACAGAATTCCCAGACCTGAACTAGAAGCCCAAGAAAGTCCACTTTCACAAGCTTCAGATCTCTCCTGGGGCAGGTCCTCCATGGTGTGTTTTGGGGGAAAGAAACACCGCCCATTCCTGTCACCTGTGGGGTGAAGATGTTTCAATCGAGGTTGAATTTCAGTTTTGTTAGCTGACCTGCCTCGAAGCCAGTCGTGGCAAGAGGTTCCCACAACTTGTTTTGCCAGGCACTTGGTCTGTCAGAGGCCTCAACTGGGGGAGAGATCTCCTCCCCACCCCCAGTTACCCCCCAGCTGCCAAAACCCAGGGTTTAGCTGAGAACGATTCTTAACATTTGAAAGCAGGAAAATGTGGGAACTCGGAAGGGGTGTTCAAGAGAACATACGGGAAACATCAGTGGCTTTTTTTAGACCTGAGTAATAAGGCAAAGAATTGGATCGTTTTGGCAATATTAAACAGCCTGGCTGGCTCGCTGCAGTAGGAATTCACTCTGCTGTGTGTGTGCTTGTGTATGTGTGTGTGTTTAATTTATTTCAGATTTGGAAGGATAAATATCTCATTAAGGGTGGGTACTTCAAAAATGTAGCGGAAAGCATGTGTTCACACTCAAAGTAAGGATAAATATTGGAAGGGAGGGAGGGAGGGGAGGAGGAAGGAGGAAAGAAGGAAAAGGTGGAAGGAGGGAGGGAGGATGGACAGATGGAAGGAAGGAAGGAAGGAAGAAGGAGGAAGGGGAAGGAAGGAAGGAAGGAAGGAGGGAAAGGAAGGAGGAAGGAAGGAGAATGATGAAGTGCTCAATTTTACACATCCATGAACAAGGGAATACATCCCTGAGTCAAGAAATCACAGCTGATGAGAGTAACAATACCCAGAAGCAGCCAGGGGCCTTGCTGGAAGAACCACCAGTAAATATGTCATCCTCACCCAGACACACATTCACACCCCAACAGGTCTTTGCCTGTAAATGTAACGGCCCCAAACCCAAGGTGGCCAAACTGCAGGAGCTAAGAGAAGATAAAAAGCCTCCAATCCATTTAATCTCTAGGAGAGAGAGAGAGAGAGAGAGAGAGAGAGAATCCTTTTGCAGCTTAGCGTGAGAGATCGATGAGCAGAAATGGAAGGCATATGATTTCTAAAGAGAGACAGCTAGTGGCAGCAGGGTGTGTCTGTGCGTCTCTCTCTCTCTCTCTCTCTCTCTCTCTCTCTGTGTGTGTGTGTGTGTGTGCAGCTTCAGCAGAGGGAATTCAAACAATTAGGAGGTAGAATCACCGTTGGCACCATCCCATTCCAAGCCACATCCATCAAAGGAAGTCAATGGGCTGCTCTGCCGTTTTGTCCCTTCCTTCCTTCCTTCCTTCCTTCCTTCCTTCCTTCCTTCCTTCCTTCCTTCCTTCCTTCCTTCCTTCCTTCCTTCCTTCCTTTCAAAGCCAACGCAGCCCTAGCCCGCACCAACAGAGGGATAGCATCGCAGATCACAGGGGGTGATAGCACCACTCAGTGCTGCCCTAGTGAGGCCACACTTGGAATATTGCATCCCGTTCTGGTCACCAGGGCACAAAGCAGAAGAGCAGAACAGAAGGACAGAGTTGGAAGGGACCTTGGAGGTCTTCTAGTCCAGCCCCTGTTCAAGCAGGAGATCCTCTATCATTTCAGACAAGTGGCTTTCCAGTGTCTCCTTAAACACCTCCAGTGTTTAAGTCCAGAGGTGTTTCATGAGAAGAGTCCTTCACTCCTCCGTTCACAATAGAATCCCTGATGCCACCAGGCTTGAAATTTTGGACCTGGACAACTTAGAACTACGCCCCCCACTGTCTGACCTAAGCTTAGTATAACAAAATTGTCTGCTACAACCTCCTACCTGTCAACGACTACTTCAGCTTCAACCGCAACAACACGCAGGCAAACAATAGATACAAACTCAAAGTAAACCGCTCCAAACTCAATTGCAGAAAATACGACTTCAGCAACAGAGGGGTCAACGCCTGGAACTCACGCCCTGACTCTGTGGGTTACGTCCTCAAACCCCCAAACACTTTAACCTTAAATTGTCTACCGTGGACCTTGCCCCATTCCTAGGAGGTCTGTAAGGGGGCGTGCATAAGCACACCAGCGGGCCTACTGTCCCTGCCCTACTGTTACCATTTATTCCTACTCATTTATTTTATATATATACTTATATCTGTTTATACATATACCGTTTATATGTTATTGTTATGTATGTAGGTTTAAATGTTATTGGTTTATTTTGAACTGTTCTTGTAAAATGTCAAATGGTATTGGTTTAAATAGTGCGGGAAGAAACCCTGCACTCCCATTGGCTGGCAACCACGGCTGCAGGCTATAAGCAGCAGCCGTAGTCCAGCCAAGTCGGGTCCATTTGAGCTGTAGTCACTTAATAAACTCTTCACTGAAGCTCTTCGCGTCTGACTCTTCATGCAAACTTAACAGTTATGTTCATACTTATACTTGGTTTTTTTTAATTCACATTTATATGCCGCCCTTCTCCGGAGACTCAGGGCAGCTTTCAATTTTTTGGGATACAACCCAAGGTGCTCAGCAATAGCCTTCATTCCATTGTATATGCCTGCTTATTATTACTAAGCGGCATTTTTACAAAGTCAGCTTATTGCCCCCCACAATCTTGGGTCCTCAATTTACCTACCCCGAGAGGATGGAAGGCTGAGTCAACCTTGAGCCTGGTGGGATTTGGGCCTGCACTAATTGCAGGCAGCTGGAACTAAGTGCTAGGCGTTTAACAGCCTGCACCACCAAGATTTTCTCATACATGTTTGACAAACTAAATTAAATAAAATTAAGTGATGGAGCACCCACAAATTCTGGAGGCAAGTCGTTCCACTGATTAATTATTCTAACAAAAAAGAAGATGCAGAGAAATTGTGAAGAGAAGAGCAACCAAGATAATTAGGAGGCAGGAGACTAAAGTGTATAATGAACATTTAAGGGGACTAGGAATATCTAAGTGTTAGATTTGCATGAAGAGTCAGACGCGGAGTGCTTCAGTGAAGAGTTTATTAGTGACTACAGCTCATAACAGACCCAATTTGGCTGGTCTGTGGCTGCTACTTATAGCCAGCAGCCACAGTTGCCAGCCAATCAGAGTGCAGGGTTTTCCACTTTTAAACCAATCATTTCTGACATTTTACAAGAACAGTTCAAACTTAACCAATGACATTCAAACCTGCATACATAACACTAAGCTTATTGAAGAGAAAGCTCGGCTGATACCCTGGTAGCTTTCTCCCAGTACTTGAGGGGCTGCCACAGAGAAGAGGGGGTCCAACTTACTGTTCAAAGCATCTGAAGGCAGAACAAGAAGCAACGGATGGAAGATCATCAAGGAAAGATCTTAGCCAGAAATAAGGAATTAACCAATGGAACAGCTTGCCTCCCAAAATTATTTATTTATTTATTTATTTATTCATTCATTCATTTATTTATTTATTTTTATTTGATTAGTCAATTGCTTACAAGATAATAGGTATAAGTATAAACATGGTTATAAATACATGGATACATATAAGAGAAATAAAAAGAAACAATAGGACAGGGACGGTAGGCATGTTGGTGTGCTTATACACGCCCCCTACAGACCTCGTAGGAAAGGGGTGAGGTCAATAGTAGACAGTCTAAGGTTAAAGTTGTTGGGGTTTGGGGAAGAAACCAGAGTCAGGTAGAGTATTCCAGTCATTGACCACTCTGTTGCTGAAGTCGTATTTCCTGCAATCAAGTTTGGTGCCGTTAACCATGAGTTTGTATCTATTGTGTGCTCTTGTATTGTTGTGGTTGAAGCTGAAGTATTCATTGACAGGGAAGACATTGCAATGTATGATTTTATATACTATACTTTGATCGGACCGAAGGCAGCGTAGTTCTAGGTTTTCTAGGTCTAGAATTTCAAGTCTGGTGGCATAAGGTATTCTGCAATGAGTAGAGGAGTGGAGAACTCTTCTTGTGAAATATTTCTGGACTTTCTCTACTGTGTTAATATCAGATACGTAACGTGGGTTCCAGACTGGTGAGCTGTATTCAAGTATTGGTCTAGCAAATGTTTTGTATGCTCTAGTTAGTATGTTATTATGCTCTAGTTAGTTATGAGCGCTCGCTCCATCACTGGAGGCTTTCAAGGAAAGGTTGGGCAACCATTTGCCTGAGGTGGAATAAGGACTCCTGCCTTAGACAGGGGGCTGGACTATAAGATCTGCAAGGCCCCTTCCAGCCTTACAATTCTAAGAAAGGGGTGCACAAACCAGAATTCACCCAAGGGTTCCAGACATTCTGTTCAGCTGGAGGCAGATTCAGCCACCCAGAGATGTTGTCCCCTAAATGTGGGCAGATGAGAGAAATGGACCCTGAAGAGAATGTCAAGATTTTCTCGTTTAAAAAAGGTAAATCCTGTTGTTGTTGTTTTTAAGTGGATTGGCTTATTCCTAAAATGGCTGCAGCTGATAAGAGTCCATTAGTTAGCTAATTTTTTGGATCAAAGCACTGGTAGGTAGTTAAGATGGCAAACTTATTAGAAGCCAACGCACACAAGGAAGCCAGTATAAATTCCCTGGAGTTTTCTCACAATGCTTTCCAAGTACTTTTAGTTTCTCCTCAGCCAAGCAAAGTCTCCCAACTTGGGAGAGAGCTTTGAAGGAGAGGTTGAACTATGATCTCAATGCTTTGTGGCAACGGGATTGGTATTGTCATCTGCAAGAATTTATTTTCGAAGGGGGCAGGGATGCTTCAGAAGAACCACGAGGGTTAGCATGCTCTCCTATTGGAAACAGATGCCAGCACCCCCACCTCCCAAAAAATTATCTGGGAGACTCGTGTGAGAAGGATTGGCTCTTCGTGAACAGGCATACAGTTCCTCCATTCCAAGGATGGCTGTGGTGGAGCTAGCTCCACTCCTTATTTGTAAGAGTTCTCCTCACAAATGTTCTCCAGATGTTCCTCAAGGCCGAGAAGACACGGCATGTAATTTCAGAAGTAGTTGGGGAGGGTCCCATTTGTCCTGGAGCTTTGCTCCACCCCAGCATGGAGGAGTCTGTGGGCATGCCTTCTCCTTCCTGGAGACCACAATCAACCAGCCCGTGAGTTCACTCGGCTTGAATCCTTCTCTTGGCAGATCTGAAAACTCGGTCTAGGAAATGGCAGGATGAGTCACTCACGCATCCCTAGGTTAAATATAAACCCTAATTGGTCCCAGGTTGGATTTTCTTTTCTTTTTTTTTTAGCAATTTCAGCAATCTGGATGGAGGGATCCTGCCTCAAATAACGCACATGGCTGCCTCACATTTTTCTTTCCTGGCTCTGCTTGGCATTGGCCGAAGCTCTTTTGTGACCCACAGAGCTAAATTCAAAACCTTCCTTTGCAAAGGGTGCTACCTCAGCACCAAATTAAACCATAATTAGACCTCGTGCACTTTTGCTGATTGCTTCTCTCGCTTGGCCTCCCGCCCTCAACCCGTTGATTGTTCTCGTACCTGATGAAAAGCAAAAAGAAATATCAAAAACCACTCTGCTCTCTTTCCACCCTCGCCCATCCCACACACATGCACACACACACACACCATTTCTCGTAAGGCAAGCATTATCTTCCAAATGCAATTCTTTACATTGTTCTGATTGATAGATGCTTTGGAAGAAATTATGTGCAGACGTGTCTCCAAGAAAGAATAATCTTTCCGAAAGCTGCAAATTTCACAGCACAGAAGTTGTTATAGTTTTAAGAGTAGGAGCCATTTCCTCTCTGACCACCAAGGAGCCCACAAGAGAACGTGTTGTTTTTTTTAAAGCAAAAATGATGGGTTACACCAAACACAAAAAATTAGGACGTTCAACCTAGTTAATACCAACGACCTATTGAGGAAAATATTAGTTAGGTCACATCTGCATATAGACTTACCCAATTTCACATTTTTTAAAAAAAAAAATCAGCTCAGGAACCAAAGCTAAATTACCCTTGAAAATCATGCTAAATTTTCCAACGCAGCTCACCAAAGGAATAGCATACATTATTTGACCAAAATTGCATCTATGCACAGAACAATATACATATGAAGATATATTGTATTATGAAAGAGATGTTCCTTGTGCCATTTTGGAGGTTAAGGAGAGGAATTCCCCTACTACTTAACAGATTTGCAAAACCTTTGTAGCACCAGAACATGTAGATCTCAAGCATTATGTCAAGGGCTAAGCTAGTCCCAGATAGACTGAGAACATTCATTACGACGCAATTGCTAAAATAAGATGTTGTTCATTTGTCGGTATTTCCCTTACATACTGTTTGGTAACAAAACAAATGCAATCTTATTAAGCTTGTCTACTTGGATAAAACTTCCAAAGGATCTGGACAGCTTCTGGCTTGCACAGCAGTCTGCAATTCAACACCCAAAAAATATCCCAGCAGCTAATGTCTATAGCAACTATTCATCGTTTTGGAAACTTCTAGGACCGGAATGAGCAACTACAGCCACTTTATGACCTGTAAACTCCCAGAATTCCTGAGCCAGCCATGGAATTCTGGGATTTGAAGTCTACGGGTCATAAAGGCCATAGTTGTCCACCCCTGCTCTAGGTCTAGGAGATGATATTGCACTCCTGAAAGTCAATATACTTCAACTCCGAAGCCACCCTAAACCGATGTCACACCATTTTGCCTGACCCTTGTAAACCTTAGAGTTGCTCCAAGCCCAAGATTCATTGCCCCGAGAAGCTCACAATTCTAATCCGTAAAATGAAAAAAAATAGATGGGGGAGTGTGGGTGCAATTCCCAGTGGCAGGACTTGGTCTGCACCCAGATTCTGCCCCACGGGAATAAAACATGTGAATTGGACACGCGTGTAGAAATGGGGCTCATTTGCATAACAGATTGGGCGCACAAAAATCATGGTAGAAAATGCTGTGTGGCTTGAACAGAGAATAGAAGAGCTGGAGCTGAACGAATAGAAGAAGGTCGCATTCTTTGACATCCAGAAGATTGGGGCAGGGGTCTTGTCCTTATTTTATTTTGTTCCAATATTTGAGGGGCTACCACAGAGAGGAGGAGGGGGTCAAGTTATTCTCCAAAGCACCTGAGGGTAGGACAAGAAGCAATGGGTGGAAACTACTCAAGGAAAGAAGCAACTTAGAACTAAGGAGGAATTTGCTGACATTGAGAACAAGAAAGAGTGCAGAAAACAACCAAGATGATTAGGGGACTGGAGGCTAAAACATACAAAGAACGGTTGCTGGAATTGGGTATGTCTAGTTTAATGACAAGAAGGACTAGGGGACTACATGATAGCAGTCTACCAATATCTCAGGGGTTGCCATAAAGAAGAGGGAGTCAA
Source organism: Naja naja (assembly GCA_009733165.1). Lineage (NCBI taxonomy): Eukaryota > Metazoa > Chordata > Lepidosauria > Squamata > Elapidae > Naja > Naja naja. The sequence goes on along the minus strand of CM019156.1, from coordinate 29,917,047 downwards.
TTTAGTCTCTAAAGAACCCAAAGGTGGGACAAGAAGTGATGGATGGAAGCTAATCAAGGAGAGGAGCAACCGAGAACTAAGGAGAAATTTCCTGACAGTGGGGACAATTCATCAGTGGAACAACTCGCCTCCAGAAGTTGTGGCTGCTCCAACATTGCAGGTTTCTAAAAAGAGGTTGGACTACCATTTGGTGTAGGGTCTCCTGATTGAGAGAGGTTTGGACTAGAAGACCTCCAAGGTCCCTTCTATCTCTGTTATTTTGCTATTCCTTGATGGGATGCAAAACATCTCAGCATCTAAATCAGGGCTGTTAAACTCCCAGGCCGTGGGCTGGATGCATCATGCGCTGGCCACGCCCGCACCGGTTTAGCGATGGGAGGGAAAGTCCTGATATGTCACATGATGCCACCATGATGACGTGAGTTTCACACCCCTGATCTAAATGGAGGTAGCTGGAATGAAATGTCATGCCTGTATACGCCCTTGTGCTTTTTTTAAAATGTTCTGAAATATTGGAGGAAGGAAGGATGGATGGATGGAAGGAAGGAAGGAAGGAAGGAAGGAAGGAAGGAAGGAAGAAGAAGGAAGGAAGGAAGGAAGGAAGGAAGGGGGAGAGAGAGAGAAAGAGAAAGAGAAAGAAGGAAGGAAGGAAAAGGGAGAGAGAGAGAAAGAAGGAAGGAAGGAAAGAAAGAACGAAAGAAAGAGAAAGAAAGAGAAAGGAAGGAAGGAAGGAAGGGGAGAGAGATAGAGAAAGAAGGAAGGAAGGAAGGAAAAAGGAGAGAGAGAGAAGGAAGGAAGGGGGAGCGAGAGAGAGAAAGGAAGAAAGAAAGGATCTCTTTCTTTCTCTCTTTGGGAGCCTGTTTCCTTCCCTCTGCAGTAATTTTGATTAAAGGACAAACAAATCTTCTGTCTAAGCCACTGCTTTTTTTTTTCTGGCTGGCTGGTTGAAAATATTGACCTAGCGTGAATCATCGATAATATGTCGGAAAAAAACCCTCCACAGTCATTATTTTGAATGACAGAGGAAAACATCCCGTTGCTCTTTTCTGTGGGGGACAGCGCAGCCTTAACTCAAAAAGCATCCAAATCTCAACCAGCAACTTTAGGAAGAATTGGCACTCAGATCCTATTTCTCAGGGTGAGGTTCTCTACCCAGGGACCCTGGCCTCCAAGGCTTTGGGGTTCCCCCTTCCCTAGGTACCCCAAATACAGCAGCAAATGTAATCTTTTTTAACTTGATGAAAGGGGAAAACATGAAGCGCATGGGCCCCCATTGCAACATTTTCATTTTAAGGCTGTTTAATTGTGATTCATGTCTTGACCCTTGGCAGCTGTGGGAATGTAGCCCACAACAAGACCCTGCCTGGATGAAGTAGCTTGAAAATCTAAATCAAATGGATCGTTTGAATGGGATTTTACTCAATTCTCATGCATTCTTCCCTTGAGTGGCCAAAGGCCACACAATTCAAGACATGCTCCATTTTTGCCAAGCATATTAACCAAGGTATAAGAGAAACAGGTGAGTTTTCGGTCTCAACATTTCTCCTCTTGTCTTCTCTTTGAACGTGCAAAGTACTGCTAACTCTTTGGTACCTGGCTCGGGTTTCTCACCACTACATCGCCTCCCACCTGGGGAAACGAAGTCATCGGACCACAAGTGACCTTTCTTCCCAGGGGAAGCCCAGCCTGACTGGGAACAAAAGTGTTGGTCGATTGGCATCAGGCGCACCGAAGTTGTGTAGATGGTGCATTGTGAGTAAAGCAGCTGCATTTAAAATAGCGCGTTGGGTCAAGAAAAGACACTGTGTAGATGAAGCACTATGACATTGAAAGAAAAGTATCTGGAGTTTTGGCCTCAAGTGATTCCATCTGCAGGACAGGAATGTAGAATAGAATAGAATAGAATAGAATAGAATAGAATAGAATAGAATAGAATAGAATAGAACAGAACAGAACAGAACAGAACAGAATAGAATAGAATAGAATAGAATTCTTTATTGGCCAACTGTGATTGGACACACAAGGAATTTTTCTTTGGTGCATATGCTCTCAGGGTACATAAAAAGAAAAGATACATTCATCAAGAATCATAAGCTACAACACTTAATGATAGTCATAGAGCATTGCACAGCAGAACGACTAGACACAGGTTTTTTCCTGAATGCCATCCCTCTGCTAAACAATAATCCCCTCAACACTGTCCAACTATTTACAAAGTCTGCACTACTATTACTATTAATCTTCTCAACACTCCTTCTCACCCATCCCTTCCCACTTGTGATTGTATGACTGTAACTTTGTCTTTTGTATCCTTACAATCTATATTGACTGTTTCCTAGTATGATTTGATTGCTTATTGTACCCTATGACTATCATTAAGTGTTGTACCTTATGATTCTTGACTCTTGATGGAAGTATCTTTTCTTTTATGTACACTGAGAGCATTTGCACCAAGACAAATTCCTTGTGTGTCCAATCACACTTGGCCAATGAAGAATATTCTATTTTTATTCTATTCTATTCATGGGATACAAATAAGCAATCAAATCATACTAGGAAACAGTCAATATAAATTGTAAGGATACAAGTGACAAAGTTACAGTCATACAGTCACAAGTGGGAAGGAATGGGTGATAAGGAGTGATGAGAAGGTTAATAGTAATAGTAGTGCAGTCTTTGTAAATAGTTGGACAGTGTTGAAGGAATTATTTGCTTAGCAGAGTTCGGGGAAAAGATTGACTCTGTCCATCTCAAGCTCTCTAGACATGCTGAGCATTGTTTGCACCAAGTCCAGTCCAGGTATTTTGCTGCATGTTGGCTATTGCTGTGCCATCTTCCCACCACCGAGATGAATAGGAGGGTAACCAGCTAGCTATTTTCTCCTCTTTGATGACACTCATAATCTCTGGCTGAGGTAGCTACTTCTGTTTTCTAAATGATAAGGCCGGATTTGCAACTCAGGAAGCTTTAACTCTCTTGCAAGATTTGGGCTAATCTAAGGAAAGAGACAAAAAAAAAAAAGAAGACAGAAAGTTGACAAAATCAGAAATGAGGAGCAATAAGCTGCCTTGGAAAGCCAAGGGAAATCATCAAAACTATTTAAAAAGCGAAAGAATATTTTTGACCTGTGATGCGACACCCGAAAAAATACGGCATCCTTCACTTAATCCTCCAAGGAAAGATTGAAGGCAAATGAAGTCTAGGCAGAAGAAGAACATCATGGCTTCAAAATCTAAGGGACTGGTCTGGACAAAACTCAACAGCACCTGTTTTTCATGCAGCTGTTGATAAAAATAGGATTGCCAACATGATCACCAACGTCCGATGATGGATACGGAAGAAGAAGAAGAAGAAGAAGAAGAAGAAGAAGAAGAAGAAGAAGAAGAAGAAGAAGAAGAAGAAGAAGAAGAAGAAGAAGAAGAAGAAGAAGAAGAAGGGCCTTGGTGGCTCAGGCTGTTAAATGCCTGCGCTTAAGTTCCAACTGCCTGCAATTAGTGCAGGCTTGAATCCCACCAGGCTCAAGGTTGACTCAGCCTTCCATCCTCTCGGGGTAGGTAAATTGAGGACCCAAGATTGTTGGGGGCAATAAGCTGACTTTGTAAAATGCCACTTAGTTAATAAGCAGGCATATACAATGGAATGAAGGCTATTGCTGAGCGCATTGGGTTGTATCCCAAAATTGTAAGTCACCTGAGTCTTCGGAGAAGGGCAGCATATAAATGTAATTAGAAGAAGAAGAAGAAGAAGGAAGAAGAAGAAGAAGAAGAAGAAGAAGAAGAAGAAGAAGAAGAAGAAGAAGAAGAAGAAGAAGAAGAAGAAGAAGAAGAAGGGAAGAGAATACCTGGATTCCATAAGCTTGCCAACCCTTCAATTGCAAAGGACTCATAGTTGAACAGGAATGAAGACAAGTAGCAATGTTCAGATTCTTGAATAGATGCTGGAATTTCCAACTTTTCTTTCCAGTCCCCTTTCCTAGATTCAGCTGTGTTGTGTCCAGGTTGCACATTGTTGCTCCAAATGTGGAGGCCTCTTCAAAACAGCATCCATAAGCTGAACAGTTAATTGGTAACTTGTGGCTCACTTCATCACAGACTTTCCAAAGAGTTCAGAGGTCAGCCCAGACTTAACTGAACCCTATTTAATTGCTTCCAATAGAAAAATAAAATAGAGTCCTGGATTTAGGATATTTAATTAAAAAGCAGGAGGGAGAGGAGAAAGGATGCTAGCAAATTAATTAACATGTAACTTTCAACAAAATCCCCCTGCAAACCTTCTTCAAGATGGGTAGAGGAGAGGCAAAGTAGCATTAATTGTAGCAATTAATTAGGCATTAAACCGATAATGGGTACAGCTGTTAACAATTAAGACCTAATTAAAGCAGGGGGTTTTAACCCGTGGAGGGAAGACTGTCTCTTGGGTGGAAGAGAGGTGGTGCCCCTTGGTGGGGTTTGTTTCTGCCTTCCAAGAAAACTTAGAGATGGCGTCAGTTTCCCAAAGCCACATATTCCTGGATCAAGCAAGCCATGATATGAAGGTCTCAAAACCATTTCCTAGCCTGATGTCCTTTAGGTAACTTGGAGCTCCATCACCCAAGCTTCCAAACGGTTGTTATGATGGCTGCCAATTCCTCGACTTTCATTCCCATCTGGAATTCATCTACGTAAGAAAAGTGGAGTCATGTGCACCTAAACCCCACCCAAATTTCTGAAAATTCTGAAACTTCAGTGTGTGTGTATGGATAGGTAGGTAGGTAGGTAAGTGGATGGATGGATGGAGGAGGGATGGATGGATGGATTAATGGATGGATGGATTGATCAATGGATGGATGGATAGATAGATAGATAGATAAATTGATTGATAAATGGATTGATAGATGACAGATAGATGGATGGATTGATAAATGGATAGATAGATAGATGATAGATAGATAGATAGATAGATAGATAGATGGATGGATTGATAAATGGATTGATAAATGACAGATAGATGGATGGATTGATAAATGGATGGATGGATAGATAGATAGATAGATAGATATGATGAATGATGGATGGATGGATGGATGGATAGATGGATGGATAGATGGATGGATGGATGGAGGATGGATGGATGGATGGATGGATTAATGGATGACGATGGATCGATGGATGGATGGATAGATAGATAGATAGATAGATAGAGATGATAGATAGATGGATTGATAAATGGATTGATAAATGGATTGATAGATGACAGATAGATGGATGGATTGATAAATGGATAGATAGATAGATAGATAGATAATAGATGGATTGATGGATTGATAAATGGATTGATAGATGACAGATAGATGGGTGGATTGATAGATAAATGGATAGATAGATAGATAGATAGATAGATAGATAGATAGATAGATGATATATGATGGATGGATGGATGGATGGATGCATGGATGGATGGATGTGAGGAATGATTTCCAAATTTCTTATTAGCTACAGCTAACAAACCAATAAATAAATAGCTACCATTCCGAAGCGAAGCCTGTCCTAATTGGCTGGTGGGATTTCAGCAAAAAGCGAAGATTTTCTCTGTTTCCCCCTCCAAGCTATTCCTACCTCATGGTTGCCCCCCAGAGTCCCCCCACTGTGTGTGCAGAGGCAGGCTGTGCTGCGAAAAGACTGGGGATGAATAAGATTTGTCAGTCTGTTTGCACAGCTGTTGTATAATTGACAATAACCTGGTTGCCTGACAAGGGAGAAGTACGTGCTCCTTATCAGCCGGGACACAGATTTCCAAAGAACAGACAGATTTCATTCTCCAGCATTTGCAGAATTGCTGATTTAATCCTCCCGAACCTTTGAGGAAGGGGGAGAAATCTTTTAAGCCCAAGAGATTTGACACCCAGGGGAACTGATGCTAACAGCTCGGTCCCTGTCCTTGTCCAAGCTGGGTGCCATGGATGGACTCTTGCTCCTTCCTCCCATCACGGAGCACTTGGCCCCCACAGGTGCCCTCTCCATGGGGCAAGGGTTGGGTCATGGTCCAAGAGAGAATTCCTCCCCTCTTCCTTTTCCTGCCCTGGTCTTCCTCTTCCTCCTGCAGATTGCCATTGGTTTGGTTGGGCTTCCATCTTCTACTTTCCACCATCTTGCTTTTCAGACTAGAGTGCACAGCCTGCGAATCAACAGGTGTGGAACTATGGAAGACCACTGCCTTGCTGAAAAAGATCAGCCTTCCTCCCTCCCTCCCTCCCTCCCTCCCTTTACCTTTTATTTCCTTCCTTCCTTCCTCCATTCCTTATTTCCTTCCTTCCTTCACCTCTTACTCTCTTCCTTCCTTCCTCAATTCCTTATTTCCTTCCTACCTTCCTTCACCTCTTATTTCCTTCCTTCCCTTATTTCCTTCCTTCCTCTATCTCTTATTTCCTTCCTTCCTCCATTCCTTCTTTCCTTCACCTTCTTTCCTTCTTTCCTCCATCCCTTCTTTCCTTCCTTCTTCCATCCCTTATTTCCTTCCTTTGTCCATCCCTTATTTCCTTCCTTCCTTCCTCCATCCCTTATTCCTTCTTTCTTTCCTTCCTTCCCTTTCTATGGCCAGCCTCTTGACATGGAACTCCACGTGTCCATACAACTGTTGGGAAATTGTTATTAGACAACTGAGCTAATGCCATTTCAGAAAGGAAGTTAGTGTTTCACTCTTATAAAGGCACAGAAGGGTCATGTAGACAGATAAGGAAGGGAAGAAATTGTCAAGCGTCCAGCAACAGAGATAAGACATGGCAATTAGAAAGTGAGAAATCAGGCAGTTTCCTATTGGGAAGGTAAAACTTGAGTATTCCAGAATTAGGCCTGTGCCCAACCGGTGGTTTATACTCGATTATAAAAGAATGTTTCACCCCTTATGGAAGGTTGGCTACACTCGGTACTTTTGCCTTGTGGGTTAGATACATTTTTTAAATGGCGAATTGCTGCATAATGAACAAGGAATGACCCATAGGAAGAATGGATTTCTTTCAGCAATAGTAAAAGGAAAAAGTACCAAGCAGGAGTGAAGAGATCTTTCCAACAAGCTAAGTTTAAGAGATGGGAAACATTCAGAGATCAGTTCTTTGTATTCCACTGAGTAATCATCACCTTAGAAAATGAACAGATCTGAACTTATTTTCTGGGTCAACAATTTTGTTGTCATCAAAGGCATCTTCTTTTCATCTGAACTGGAAGTTAAAAAGCCTACCTTGGTACCCAGGCTGGACGGGCAGAGACTAATGTCCTTCAAGCTCTGATCAGACTTTGGCCAAAAAGCTGCTAAGTGGCTTTAGATAAAGCCTTCAGCACCCACCAGAAATTCATCTACAACATGGAGGCAATGTTGATGATCCCATTTTGTGATCCTGCCAGCATGCCCGTGATTGCTCCGAGAAGATCATCCCACAAACACCTCGTGCAAAATGAGCTGACGACAGAGTGCAAAGTAATACCCTGAAATCGGCGGTGCTGTCAATGTTTTCCATGATTGGCACGAGATGTTTGACCTGCCTTGTTGATGGACTGGGTCAAACAGTATGATGATGTCCTCCGTTATTTACTCGTCTGTTCGTTCGTTCATTTTCAGCACCATCTCTGCTGCTCCGGCCATTGGTAACAAGCTCTATTAATTGCTTTAACACCTCCGTGCAATGAGGGCCAGCACATTTCTGGGCCTAGGCTGGTTGCTAAGCAACCAGGAGGGCTTTCATGGACTCTGGGGCCTGCATGTCGAAGCTGCCGCCATCATCCTTTGCCTATTAATTATTTAAGTTGTAGTAAAAAAAAAACGGGGGGGGAGAGAGAGAGAAATGGACTGGCCTTTTCCTTCCATCCCTCCCTTTTCTGCTTTCCTTTTCACTCTTTTTTCCACCTATTTTGGTACTTAGTGCCACGTTTTCTCCATCACCAAAGGAGCTTGCTTAATGAAGTAGTCATGACAGCAGCCCTGACCTCATTAGCACAGCAGGGCAGGATGTCTTCTGCTGCTCTTCACACAAACCAGCTGGCTTGTCTTCTCCAGCCAATTCCAAGAAGATTCCCCGATGAATGTTCTTACTAGTCTTCTCTCATTAGCAGGGAAGTTTTACTCATGTCTTGAGACCTTTCCTTGAGGTTCCTCAGCCTAATTGAGGACCTCCTCCTCTTGTATGCTCATCTCAACATTCATCTCCTCAGCTTTGGTCAACCAGCATGTGTTGAAGTAGGGGAGACAGGATTATTTCAAAAAAATAAAGCCGTTGTATTCCAGCCTGGACTCCCAGCCCTGAAGCTTCCAGCAAATGAAAGATATGTCCAGTTAATATCAGCCCTAAATGTAGTTGTTACCAGCATATCTGAAGCAGAACACATCAGCAAAACCTGCCATAGACAATATGGAACTCATGGAAACAAGCACCTGACTCAGAGTTGGATTCACACAACATGCCTATCCTAAGCCTGGATGATGATGATTTTGGGGCCTTCAAGTCAAGGTTGACTCCTGGCAACTGCGTGGAGAAGTTCCTGCAGGTTTTTCTGCAAGACATCAGGTGGTTTGCCCTTGCTTCCTTCCTAGGACAGAGAAAGAGTGACTGGCCCAAGATCACCCAACTGGCTTCATGCCTATGGTAGAACTAGAACTCTGTTCTCCCAGTTTCTAGCCTGGTACTTTGACTATTCTACCAAACTAAACTCCAAGGAAGAAGACATAATTGCTGTGTTCTCAGAGCCTAAAACAATGGAGCACATTGCGACATTTATTTATTTATTTATTTGACTTGTATGCCGCCCTACTCCCTAAGGACTCAGGGCGGCGAACATTAAAATGGAACAAATTTACAATAAAAAGACAATTAAACAAATAAACAAGCCAAATACAATTAAAAAGTTGAGAAAATTAAAACCCTCAAACCCACCCACCCTCCCCGGGTCATTCCAGGCCGGCCCGTTGAAACAACCAAGTCTTCAGGACTTGGCGGAAGGAGCGGAGGTCAGGGGCCAAACGGAGATCCACGGGGAGCTGATTTCAGAGGGCAGGTACTCCCACGGAGAAGGCCCTAGCCCTGGGAACGGCCAGCCGACAATGCCTGACTGACGGTATCCCAAGGAGGCCCCTCCTATGGGAGCAAACAGGTCGATCGGAAAGTGATGCTGGCAGGAGGCGTTCCTGCAAGTACATCTCAAAGGTATGCTTCACAACATCTTGAGACCTCCAACTTTCTCAACCACCAACATTCAATCCCATCCCAGCCTCGTTAGAGACCTTCCTTCCTTCCTTCCTTCCTTCCTTCCTTCCTTCCTTCCTTCCTTCCTTCCTTCCTTCCTTCCTGGTAACCCCACAGAATCTGGACAGAATCATAAAGTTTCAGCTTCAGCTTTTATACGACACATAAAGTATTTGCGTCCTGCATGACATGTGAATAATGCACCATTACCCAACTGCCACTTGATGTAATTTAGTACAGCATTTATTCCATCGACGTAAATTATTTCTTCTATGCAATCCTCGGAATGGAGCTGGGCAGAGGGAGCCTTCGCACTCTGACAATTGGAAGATGGATGATTATTACCTGAATGGGTTATCAAGCCAAATTGTGTAACATATACTACGAACAACTATGTTTGGGCTGAGAGATGTCACCGATTTATTATTTTTTTCCCCAATTATTTCAGAAAGGGAGTTTTGTGGACGGGAAGAGAAACTGGGGCATGAGAGAGAGGGAGAGGGAGGGAGGGAGAGAGGAGAGAGAGAGAGAGAGAGAGAAAGCGAGCATGTCGTAGTTCAGAAAGGCCAAAAACAGCGACAATCTGATTTGAGGGCTTTGCAGCCTTCAGAAGTTGGACGGAATTGAATTTGCCCAATGAACTGCAAAGATTCATGGTGCTTTGCTTCAAGTTGCCTTTTTAAATCCACCCGACAACTGATTGCTTAATCAAATCACTTAATGCACTTGTGGTTTTTCAGCAGGCTATTCCCAGCTAGGTTGCACCGCAGCAAACCACGTCGCCAGGAAAGGCGAGTTGCAGTTGGACTGGCAGTACCAAAGGTGCTTTTTTTCCCCCCAAGAGGCAGCTGGGCTTTCTGGTTTTTCTTTGAAGACGTTTCGCTTCTCATCCCAAGAAGCTTCTTCAGCTCTGGACTGGGTGGTGGAGAATGGAAGGATGTAAAAGGATGCAAATGACCAGTTCTGTCTGCAAGGAATATAAATCCTTCCCTTCCCCCACCATCCAGTCAGAGCTGAAGAAGCTTCTTGGATGAGAAGAGAAACATCTTCAAAGAAAAACAAGGAAGTCCAGTTGCCTCTTGAAAAAGCACCTTTGGGACAATCATGACCTGGAGGATTGAGAATCTCCACAGACTGTTGGACTGGCATCTAAAGGGGACAACAAGAAGCCATTCTTTTAGATTCCAGAATGCATGGTCCCCTTTCTAGACCGCTCACTCTGTTCCTTCTTTGCAAATTCTATGTTTCTCCTCGATAATCAAGCATTATTTTGACCTTCATGAACCCAGGGCAGTAAATTCTCACATTTGCTTCTAGGAAAATCCATGACGGAGTTGCTTTTAATCCAAGAAGGACATCCAGTGGTTCCATCTTCTAGCAGCATTGGAAGATCTTATCTCTTTTGCTGTTTTCTTTCTCAAGTGGGCATTTCCTTACGTAAAACAGGATTTTGGAAACTTCGGTTGTCATCATCCTCAGTAGCGACAACAAGCACATATAACCACTGGTGGGATTCAAATAATTTAACCACCGGTTCTCTGCCCTAATGATTTCTTCCAACAACCAGGTCACCAAACTGCTCACAAAGTTAACAACCGGTTCTCCCGAACTGGTGCGAACTGGCTGAATCCCACCACTGCATATAACGCATCTTTGTTTTCAACCTAGGAAAATATGTTTGAGAAAAGGAGGCAGGAGCAAGGCGTGGCTTGCTTTAGAAGAGCAGCTCCTGCTCTTCTGGTGGCCAGTGAGTTCACAGCCTGCCAAAACCTGGTGGTCAGTTCGAATCGGAAGCAAAGGTCTGGACTGGAAAAAGGCTAAGAGAGAGAGACAGAGAGAACAACAGGAGAGCCTGCAATTCCTGAAAGACGAATGGACAGACCGTCAGAGCTAATCAGGTGATATCATAGGTGGCTTAGCCCCCCCCCCAAAGCCCTGGGCTATTCTGATTATCCAGTGATTGACATGAACAAACCAATTCCCAAAACACTGCAGTCGGAGATAATATGGATTTATGTGTTTAGATTTCTAATCTGCCACCGCCCTGCTGTCAGGCCATCAGCAACCATCAAAACACCAGGCTGAGTACACCAGCAATACACAACACGGCAAAACCCTTGAAAAGAAGGCATGGATAAAAATGGGCCTTTCTGTTCACAACACCACCATTTGCAATAAAATCTGCACTCAGAAAACACAGTAGGCAGAGAGGGGAAAAAATAATGCCAAGAGCAACCAACATTGATTTTAAGCACTCCAGGAGCCAAGAGTTTAACTCACCAGCCTAATGGTATGTTATTTTATTATGAGTGGCTTCCTTTCACCAATGAAATGGCCACATTTTCCTTCGCCTTTGAGCTGAAGGGTTGCAAACGATGACGTGGTTTTGATCCTGGACCAACGCTGCTAAAATAAGCTCAGTAATGATTCTGCTTCCCTTCCGCTTCCACTTCAGTTTTGCAACTGTCCTAGATCCACATTAAGAGAACTATTCACCACCGCTACCCAGCATCTCTGATAAAAGAGAATATTTGTAACTCGGGGTTGAATTGTGGGATCCCTGGTGCTCTCTGAGCTCACAAAGAAACAACAGGACCAAAGCAATCAACATCTTGAATCACAAAGATTAACACCAAGATTAATGCTGGACCAACAAACTAAGATGTAAACAAAGCCCCAGTCAAGGCTATGCCAACTCAGACAAACAATGAAACAATAAACAACAGCCTATGGAGCCTCTCAGTTATCCAGGTCATCGTGTTGGTCCCCAAGCTGCTTTCTCAAGAGGCAACTGGACTTTCTTGGTTTTCCTTTGAAGACATTTCGCTTCTCATCCAAGAAGCTTCTTCAGCTCTTCAGAAGCTTCTTGGACCAGAAGCGAAACGTCTTCAAAGGAAAACCAAGAAAGTCCAGTTGCCTCTTGAAAAAGCAGCTTTGGGAATAAACAACAGCCTAATCAAGGAATCCCCAAGAACATTTCCACCCATACTGACAGACGGAGCAAAGTTACTAATATATAAACCAAGAGCAAACTCCACTCCCTTCTAGCACTGATGATGTTACCTAGTTGGGCCATGAAACACCTACAAGACAATAACCGAGCTCAGAGAACACCAAGTATCCCACCTCTAGATTAAGTATGATAAACACACTGCTCGACGCTCCTCTACCTCCATAAAGTGGCAGGCAAAACAGAAGAAGTGGGACAGACTTGGACAAAGCACCATAATCAACATGGACATCCCTAGCATGAGACATGGTGAGCCCTGAATAAATAAAAGAAGGTCCCTGAGTCACCCATGGATCAAACAATGAGTTGTGGAGGCATCTCTTGCGAGGGGGACAAAATAGAAAGATGATGGCCTTGACTTGTCTGCAATCAAAGTCCTTCTTGTTTACTTCCATTGCATGTTAAACCTGGGCTTTGATGAATAGTCACGGTGACCATCTTGGGTTTTTTTTACTCTCCTGCAGTCCCCACCCACCCCAGACCAAAGCATTGAATCCTGATAAACCTCAAACCATCAGGGTCAGAAGTCACTTTAAATCAGTCAAAAGTTCCTGACAATTATTCACTTCCATGCCAAAGTGGTGCAAGAAAAACCTTCGAAGAGATCTAGCTATTTGAAGCTCCTGCAGGTTCGTTGTCCTCAGGTAAAGACGGTTTTGCAAATGTTCTCATCATTTCCAGGAAGGGTTTTTCATAAAACCTGACCCCGTGTTTTATGCCGATGATTAGAAATGCGTGCAGCTTCCAAGGGTTTGAAGTTTGGCTACCTTACCCAAGGTTGCAAAATTATTCTCAGTTCATCAGAGCCAGAGCAAGGAGTAAAAGCAAGGTGGTGCTGCCACCTGGTGGCAGGTGTGACATGGCAGCAGAATGCACTTAAAGAGCAGAATGCTGTGAGAAGTATACAGCGTTAACCAAGAAGTCTTGAGTTTGAATTCTACCAGGAGCAAAGGCGGGCAGATAAATTAAAAGTTGTGGGAAATGAATCATTTCAATAAGTCTAATAAATATTTGCAAGGAATTATATCAGAATTCAACCTCTATAATCTGTGGTTGAGATATTCTATTCATAAGCAAGTAACTTATTTATAAGCAAATGGGATCAATATTAATACGAAATTTAACTATTCATTTGGTCTCTTCCTAAGATAAACCTTTAAAACCTTAAGCTTCAAAGAAGAATAAGATGTGGATGTGTGTGTAATTAATTTCAAATGAAATTAACCCAAATTGAATTTAATTCTAATTAGATTAGCGAGAATGTGCTGAATGCAAATATGTGTAATTCGACAAATTATGCTTTAATTTTAATTTTAATTAACCATTTTAATTAAATCTAACCAATGCATCCCCTTAAATGAATGCAATTTTAATTTGATTTGGTTTGTGAATTAAAATTATTATGATTTATTAAGGTCATGCTAATAGGAAACCCTGTCTGCACCAGGTAGAATAAGGCACAATGAGCTCTTGGGAACCCAAAGAATATTAATTGGAATTGCAGCTCCCCGGGATTCTCTGTATTTCATTCCAGGAACTATGCATAACAGCAATATCCTACTTTCATTGCATCTTTAAGATCTATGATTTCATGGGGCGGGGGGATGAGATTAAAGTTATTTCTCAAACAAGAAATGCAATGTGTATTAAATTAGACCAAGATTAGGAGGCTGCTATTTTGTCCCTTCTTCTCCACCATTCTTCATAGAATTAAGCCCCCAAAATCTCACTCTGTTATGACAAACAGAATAACAGAGTTGGAAGGGACCTTGAAGGTCTTCTAGTCAACCCCCTCTGCTCAAGCAGGAGACCCTACACCACTTCAGACAACTCATTGTCCAATCTCTTCTTTAAAACCTTCAGTGATGGAGCACCCACAATTTATGGAGGCAAGTCATTCCACTGGTTAATTTTTCTATCATGAAATTTCTCCTTAGTTCTAGATTGCTTCTCTACTTGCTTAGTTTCCATCCATTGCTTCTTGTCCTGCCTTTAGGAGCTTTGGAGAATAGTGTGACGACCCAGGGTGGGATACAAAATAAACACAGTCACAAAAACAGGTGAAGCCCTTTTATTCCTTCACTTTGCTTCAAAGCTCCAAATATCCTTGACTGGAGACAAAAAAACTCCCCCACAAGCAGTTACGAAAAGGAGGAAATGCCGTTTAAACTAAAAATGCCTATAAATTATAAAGAGGAGAAACAACACAAACCACACTGAAGCAATTAAGGGAACCAGGCAAGATAAGGGCTTGAAGATGTCCACAAATATCAGAACACACACTGGGAAGGACGCCAAACTCAGAGAGGAACGACAGACTAGAGATATTTCCATGCTTTGTTTCCAGCACTGGCCCATACGCATGTCCGTCCTTTTAACCAGTTCTCACAGTTGCAGCCCATGAAGAGGATCAAGGCCCTTTCTTCCCCCGTAGATCATGCCATTCATGTCTCTCCCTTATCCTCTCCTCCCTTCATGCCCTAGGATGGAGAGGGGATGGGCCTGGGTCTTCCTCTGACTGCCCAGCTGGCCTCTGCCCTTCCCCAGCCTCCTCCACAACCTCCGGAGCCACACTTCCACTCCCTGTCAGCTGTTTTTCCTCTCCCTCAGCATCAGTCTCCAACAGGGGCATGACAAATAGGTTGAATCCTTCTTCTTTGTGGCAACTAAGATATTGTAATATATAACAATATTGTTATATTGTTAGTATAAGAACTGACAGATATTGGAATACTGCTATTCTTCTCAACATTCTTCCCTTTCCTTGATAATCTTCTTGTATTGTATTAGCCAGAATGGGATACTGTATTCTAGGTGTGGTCTGACCTAGAGAGAATTTTGAAGAGAATGTCCATAATTCAGGGTAGAGCATAGCTTTGGTAGTCATAGAGTCTCATTTAAAGCCAATGAGGTGAGTTCACATCTCATCCCAATACCTTTGGGGTAACTCAACAGGGCATGAACAAAATGTTTATAGCTCAGGGTTGAAGTGAGGGGTTCGTGGTGCTGTTTGAGCTTTTCTTGCAGATGTTTTGTTAACCAACTAGGTAACATCATCAGAGCTAGTGACTGTGTGACATGATGATGTTACCTGGTTTGGTTGATGTCTGCAAGTGTTGTGGCCCACTGGCAGCTGGTGGAGCTGGCAGCAGAGTCGGACAGCGAGGAGGTTGGGGAGGAACCTGGGCCAGTCCTGGAGGCTGAGGAAGACTCGGATGAGGGATCTGCATCAGAGGCAGCGATAGGGCCAGGGCAGGCTGGCAGTCATCAGCTGCCTTCAGGCTCAAATAGCAGTGAGGCAGGGGAGCAGATGGAACCGGTTCGCAGCCTGCTTATGCGCAGAGCTGCCAAGAGGAAAGAACAATTATGAACTAAGGGTCAACGTGAGAGTAAAGTCACAGATGGATGATGAATGGCCCCTCTCATAAGAATTAAAAGAGGAGCAAAAGGGAATGGGACTTTTGCAGAAAACAATTCATTCATTCGTTCCATCATTGTAAAGACCCGTCTGTGCATCCTAGAGATTCTGTGCTAAGCCCTTCCTTGTCAGCACTGCATTTGGAAATATTTACCGGGCAGCTTTCCAAGATAGATAAGGTTGTAGCTCCTAATTATACCCTTGAAAGACTGTTTGCCAGGCCATTTATTTATTTATTTATTGGACTTGTATGCCGCCCCATCTCCGAAGACTCGGGGCGGCTCACAGCTAAAACATACATTGACAATAAATAGCTAAAAAGAATTAAACGAACACAAGCCCAATAATACCAAATTTAAAATGAATTAAAACCATCCCATCCCCCCCGAGAGGCAGTCACAGCCCGGATTGGTCAAATAACCAGGTCTTCAAACCGTGGCGGAAGGTGCAGAGGTCAGGGGCCAAACGGAGCCCCAGGGGCAGCTGGGTGAATGTGAATGCCAGAAATTCACATTCATTTAATAAAAGGTGTTTGGTCAAGACAAAGAGTCTGCTTAGTGCTTTTTGGGGAAGCCTAACAAGAAAACTACCAAACTCAGAGAGCGCTGAGGACTCCTCATGAGCAAAATACAACTTGCTTAGCTTCACTCAACCACGATGAACTCCTGATGTTCTACAGCCTCTCACAAACATCCAAGTGAAGTCAAGAAGACCCTCCAAACCATACCATGACCCCTAAACCTCACCTGTAAAATCCATCTACTCCTAGCTCCTGTTGGTAATCACCCAGATGGACAGTCCCCATCGGATGGCTATTCAATCTGTTCTGAGCATTTCATAGGGATTTCTTCCATTCAGAAAACCCCCGCGAGCCTTTTGGTTTAGACAGATTCTTCCCGAGATCAGCAATAATTGTTTTTATAAATTTTCTTGTTCTGCTTGATGATGAGCCCTGCTGCAGCCACCAAAATCTTTGTTCCACCACCAGTGTTTTCTCTCTCATCTGTACGCACCATGTCTTTAGGTCCTTCTTTGTGGCTGCTTTGATGTTGTGTGTTTTCTGCAGCATCCTTGTGGCTGGGGTAACACCTTCTTCCTTTTAAGCACCAATTTCATCTCATTTTTTTTCCTCTGTGTACGCGGATGCAACAGCGTCATTTCGGGAGACCTTGTGATCCCATCATTGCAGTCCTATCTTGAAGGCAGTTGGGATCCAGAATAACAAAGTTGGAAGGGGCCTTTGAGGTCTTCTAATCCAATCCACTGCTCAGGCAGGAAACCCTATTCCATTTCAGACAAATGGCTGTCCAATAATCTCTTCCAGGGATGGGTCACCCACAACTTCTAGCTAATCTAAATCTCCCAGCACAGCAGAACAGCTGATAGTCGGAGGAAAAAAAGGAAAAATGGCAACTTACCAAACGTAGGCAAGTTGGATGGTGCACCTGCCAGGTAAGGAGTGAGTGGGTGGAGAGGAAAGGGAAGGGGCGGGCCAGCCAGTGGTGCGATTTGCCGGTTCTCTGAACTGGGCAGAATCATAACAACCTGTTCTATAGAACCGATCCGACCAGGTAGAATCCCACCCCTGCCTATGACCCTGTCTTCCCGCACCCCCTGGGTGTATCGTAATTCAGCTTCTCCAACGAAACACGTTCATGGGCTGGGTGTCATCACTCACTCTCTCCAATCAAGGATTTTGGAGGACATAATACCCGGTTTGCCTAAATTACAATCTTTGTGAGATAAGCTTGGAATGTGCTTCTGATTTTATTTGCCATACGCTCCTTCAGATCTTTCCCCCAACTCTTTCTCACGGCAACTTGGAAACAGGCATAGGAATGTTTTACAAGTTGAGAGACGGATGCTTTCGCAAACCCTGCCTTCCCCTCATTGACTCATACCTGTTTCTTAGAAGTTCAACCAAAGGTAGGCAAACATTCACCTGCCTGTCCCAGGCTGCTTCTCTCACCTGAGGCCAGCTCAGCCATCTGCAACCTGAGGCCTAAAATGGCAGGTTTATCCATCATCTTAGCAAAATGGCAGATTTGACAGCTGGTTTACCTCAATATTAAAAGGTGATAGTCATCTGTCATCAGGGAGCTCCGATTTTGTTTCCGCAGCCCACGTTCTTCTCTTGGAAAGATGACCTTGAAGCCAGCCACCAGTCAGCATGTGACATTTGGCAACTGCTGTGGGTTTTCCTTCACCTTGTCAATGGAAATTTTCAGAGGAAATTAAAAGGGAGTGGGTAGCAAACACGCTTCTTGTCTGCAAATTCCTGGAGATGAATTGTGCGCGAAAGGAAGGAGATTTGACAAGGATACGAAGCCGTCTCCACGCTGAGCGGCAATCAACAAATTAAAAGGCAGTCATTGATTGTGGCTTGGCAAAATGTCTGGTGGCATCAGCTGCTTTTCGATTGAGAGACGGGGCCAGTTCAGTGTCATATGAAGGAGGGCAAACAAACCCTTTTAGAACCTTTGTTGGGAGATCCAATCCTGCCACATTTTCAGAAAAATACACATGCTTGCCCTGCAGATTGCAAAGGAGAACAGAAAGATCTCATATTAGTAACAGGGTGGCTGCTTCTCCAGGGTCCTAATAGAATAACAGTGGTGGAAGGGACCTTGGAAGTCATCTAGTCCAGTGGTCACCAACCAGTGGGCCAGGGACCACGGGTGGTCCACAAGAAAATTTTGGTGGTCCGCAGAGAAATATCACCCCCAAAGTAATTAATCCAGGCTGCCCAGGAACACAAGGCTGTGCCGCCCTCAGGGCTCATGGGAACACAAGGCTTGTGTCACTTGCATTGCACACAACATGAGGTAGTGAGGGGAGGGGGGGAAAGGGTGGAGGGCGGGAACTTGTCCCACTCACCCCATGCGCCTGGCCTGGCCACTAGGCTGCTTCTTTCCGCTTCTTTCTTCTTCTGCTTTTGGCTGCATGCAAGGAAAGCAGCAAAAGTCTTTCTTTCCCCCAAACTCCACCAGAAATGAGTCTTTGGGACCCTGCAAGGCCTCTTGCTCCAAGAGGCTGTGGCAGCATGACAAGTCTCACAAAAACTCATTTCTGGTGGAGTTTGGGGGAGAGAAAGAAAGACTTCTGCTGGTTTCCTTGCATGAAGCCAGAAGTCTCTCAGTCTCTCTCTCTCTCTCTCTCCCCCTGTGAACAGAGCTGGAAACGGTATCCTGAGATCCCAAATAAAGAATGATTGATCGGTAGGAAAACGGGGTGGAGAATTTCCCTGCAGACTTTTTGGGGGGATTTTCCCAGGGTCTCTGGTCTGCGGGATTTAAAATTATGATTTTGGTGGTCCCTGAGGTCCAAAAGGTTGGTGAGCCCTGTTCTAGTCCAACCCCCTGCTCAAGCAGGAGGCCCTATACCACCCTGGACAGTTTCTTCTTAAAAGCCTTCAGTGATGAAGCACCCACAACTTCTGAAGGCAAGTTGTTCCACTGGTTATTTGTTCTGTTAGGAAGTTTCTCAATCACAAGCAGCAGTTATTAAATATCAGCTGCTGGAAAGCATCCCTAGAAGAAAACAATCAGAAAACTTTGATGAAAAGAAGGACTAAGGGGTGACATGATAGCAGTGTTCCAATAACTCAAGGTTTGCCACAAAGAAAAGGGAGTCAAGCTATTCTCCGAAGTACTTGAGGGCAGGACAAGAAGCAATGGGTGGAAACTAAATCAATGAGAGAAGCAACTTGGAACTAAGGAGAAATTTCCTGACAGGGAGAACAATTAATCAGTGGAACAATTTGCCTCCAGAGGTTGTGAATGCTTCAACATTGGAGGCTTTTAAGAAGAGATTGGACAACCATTTGTCTGAAGTGGTGTAGGGTTTCCTGCCTGACTAGGGAGTTAGACTAGAAGACCTTCAAAGTCCCTTCCAACTCTGTTGTTCTGTTCTATTCTATTCTATTCTATTCTATTCTATTCTATTCTATTCTATTCTATTCTATTCTTTATTCTATTCTATTCTATTCTTCTCTACTCTGTTCTATTCTGTTCTATTCTATTCTTCTCTACTCTACTCTACTCTACTCTACTCTACTCTACTCTACTCATCCACAGTTGAATGTTTCCACACACCAGACTGACTTTGCATGAGACCAAAAGTCAGGCTAGATGACCTTCTAGATTTGTCCCCAGACTCTTTTATTCTTCTCTGTCATTTCAGTCCATGAGATGAGGACACCAGAAGTGGGAGAGGCCTTTGATCCCCTCTGTATCACTCACTCATCTTGAGGCAAGATGGGTGGCCTATAAATTCTATAAACAAATAAACACAAACATGTCACACAGGTTTGTTCCAGCCACCCAGCCACCCCCTTTCCACACCAGGCATGGCTGAGCCAACTTAGTTTTAGAAGAGGCAACACCATGGAAGAGTTCAGTTGAGAGAATGCTCCCTTTGAACCACAGTTTTGTAGGCAGAAATTAATGTTTTGGAACACAATATTATTGGATTGATTCTAAATAGATGTTTCCCTGCTTTTGGCTAATGAAATGAAAGCTACTTAGAAGAGTCAGGAGAAAATGGCATATAAACCCAGACTGATTATTGCTTTTGGAAGCGTCTTCCTCAATTCTTCTAAACCCTCCCCCAACCCCCTTCCTATCCTTCATTGATGCTGGAACATGAGTAGCAAATGACAAGCTTCAATGAGCAGATGAGTATCTATTTATGCAGAAATAGAGGATGTATGAACAGTTATTTGGAGGACAAATGTATTTTGACAGGTATCTAATTTCATTCTGTTGATAAAAACCCATTTTGTCAAGTGTTCAAGCCCATTCTGTGGTTGATGGCCCCTTCCTTCATATTTTGTTGGAGAGGGGGTGGATTTTTTGGGGGGGTGTGGAGAAAATCAGCTCGTGCATTTATCAAACATTATGAAATAAATTTACTATAATGTTTTTTCTGGGTGTGAATGTGCTTTTTTTAAAAAAATAGATCACTACTGGAAATTATTTAGCTATCTTGAAGAATGGCATGAAAAAATGAAAGACAGAGACAATAATTACTAGCCACAATGGATGGTCAACCCATTCAAGATGCAAAATTCAGAAAATAATCACTGTTTTTCTGAACTGACTTTGGTTCTCCTCAGTGGCTTTCCCCCATTGTCAAATTTCAAACAGGGTGACATCAACTCTTCAGTATCTGGAATAATTAGGGAAGCCATCGAAATAGAGAAACACCCCCATAACATGAATAAACGGGATGATACTTCCCACCTACCAGACATCTGGAAACTAGCCCTAATCAACAAACGAGTCCCAGCCACGAAAACCAACACCGGACCCAAAATAACACATGATGCCACCACCAATCTCCTTCACCAGACTCAAACCCAAGCCCACGCCACAGATGAAAGGCAACCACCATCCAGAAACCAGACCATGGCTGCAACACCAGCTGCTACACCCCCTCCAACCCCAAACTAAGCAAACTGACACACGCTATAAACACATAGCCAGACCTCAAACTCGGAGCCAAACCAAGGCCCAGAATGTCACATCACAGCCTTCCACCCAGGATACTACATCACAGAACTCAGGAGATCACAACACAAAACATCAGGAGGTTGCAACACAGACAACGACCCAGGAGATTACAGCACCACACCCAGGATGTCACAACAATAGAACTCAGAAGGTCATCACACAGCCCATTACCCAGGTCGTTACAACACAAAGGCTGAGAGACACACAGCCAGCACCTCAGCCACACAGGGTCTCAGGAAAAAGCCATCCAATCTGCATACATCAACTCCATCAACCAATCAAGAAGTAACAACACAGCCAACTCTGGAGTTTAAAAGGGAAAAACAGCCACGATCACGCACTTCTCCCAGAAGAACGAAGCTGAAGACACCAGCCTGAAGATGACGGATGAGATTTCGTCAAAACGTTGCCAAGGTATTCTCAATCTTACACGGGACAAGACCCGAATACACCAAGACCTACATATATATATATGGATGTAAATGTATCCCACGTATTGATGTCAGGCTGATTGGTCTGTAATTTCCTGGATCTGGGTTTTTTTTTCCCCTTCCTTTTTTTGAAGATGGGGACCACCTCAGCTCTTTTCCTTTTTTTTAATTTTTAATTTTATTTTTATTACAAACATATCTTCTTCCATTTGACGACGTGTCGTCTGGTTGCAAATATTTTGTGCAATACAGTTAATGTTTACAATCATATTCACTACATAGTATTATTCTCTAGACTGATCTTATTACAATATACTTATTGTACTTAATATCACTATCTCTTTAACTTTCATCTTAGCTTATTTATTTCTATCAGCGAAAAATATCTATTGTCCTTCTTAACTAATCCATTAATTATATCTAGCTCTCATATTTTTTCTCTAACCCTTGATAAAATAGTTCCCATACCTTATAATATTCAGTTTGCTCTCTCTCTTTAATTACAAATGTTAATCCATTTCTGCACATTCTAATATTTTCCTAATCACATTCTCTCCAGTAGGAGCCTGCTGCTTTTTCCAATTTTGAGCAAATACAATTCTTGCTGCAGCTATCACATGATATACATTTTCTGTACTGTAAGTTTCAGGTAAGATCCACAACAGGAATATTTCTGGTTTTATCAATATGGTCAATATGTTGTTGTATCATTTCTTCTAACCATGAGCATATTTTTGTCCAATATTTTCCGGCTTCATTACCTGTCCACCACATATGGTAATGTGTGCCAGGTGTTTGTTGGCATTTCCAGCATTTCACTGATTTATCTTCAGCTCTTTTCCAAATCTCTGGTAATTCCAGGATCTTTGAAAGATACAGTCCAATGGTTCTGATAGGACATCTGCCAGCTCCTTCTGAACTCTGTGATGCCATCCCGCTGAAACCAAAATGAGGACACCCTCTGTCATGCCCTTGTTAGAGTCAGACTCTGAGGGAGAGGAGGAACAGCTGACAGGGAGTGGAGGTGTGGCTCCGGAGGTTGTGGAGGAGGCTGGGGAAGGGCAGAGGCCAGCTGGGCAGTCAGAGGAAGGACCAGGCCCATCCCCTCTGCATCCTAGGGAGGGAGAAATGGAGAAGGCAACAACTTGGCTTATGAGAGAGGAAGCAGCCATGATCCCCCTCATTGGTTGCAGCTGGGGAGACTAGTATATAAGAGACATGATTACAACACAGAGTTGCCAGAAGCAAAGCATGTTTTATTTTGGGCTGAAGTTATCTTGGTTGGTGTCCTTCCAACAGACTGTGCCTTGTTATCTCCTTGAAGTTGGTAAATACTTATCCTGGTCCGTTGTGGAATTTCCTTCATTGTAGTTTGTTTTGGTTTTTTATTTCACCTTTATCTGCTCATTAAGTTCGAACTGTATTGCTTTCTTTTGAAGACTATTTTTGAGTATGTTTTATGTCCAACTGAGAATTATTGAACAGTGGGGCCAAGTTGGAGGCATTAAAGGACCTTTATTTATGTTTTGGATTTTGTTACGTTTGTGTTACACCCTGGGTCATCACACTCTCATTTCTCATAGCAGAAAAACCTTCCCTCCGTCATTCAAGAAGTGGGCCACTGAAATTCGGCAGCTGAATTGGAGAAGAAGCCCACATCTCTTTGAGTAGCCACGATTATAACATGGCTATAGAAAAACACGAGAGAAATTCCCAGGCTCCAGTGTGGAACTATTGTACCAATCCACAATATCAATAATGCTCTAAGGATAATCTGTCTTGCAACAGTAAGCGTGAACAGGGAAACAGAAGATCGATAGTGCATTTATATTAAGCAATTTTCTATATAAATCAATAACACATTTATATTTAATAATCTTTTTGTATTGGGCAATTTTCTATCTATAATGGAACAATAAAAGAAGTATTGTATCAGACTTGGCATTGGTCTAATATTTAGCTTACTGAATAGCCTTCTTTATTGATCCCGAAAGCAGGTTGGACACACTGTTTGGAGACTAAATCTGTTAACTAGAGGTAGGTGTTCTCCTTGGGGATGTAGTCCTCAATTTACAACAGTTCATTTAGTGACCAAAATTTTCAACAGCCTTGAAAAAAATGGGATTTGTGACTATTTTTCACACAATCGTTGCAGCACCCTTCCCCTGGTCCCATGATCAAACATCGGATGCTTGGCAACTAGCTCATATTTACGACAGTCGTTGTGTTCTGGGCTCATGCAATCCCCTTTTCTGACAAATAAATGCCATGGGGAAGCCAGATTTACCTCAAAGCCCTGTTTTTAACTTAACCACTGCCAGTGATTCATTCAACAACGGTGACAAGTGAGGTCGTAAAAATGGGACAAAACCCATGGACAACTTCTCACTGAGCAACAGAAATGTTGGGCTCAGTTGTGGTTGTAAATGCAGGACTAGCTGTAATGGAATGATAGTCTTAAATTATGGGAAGAGAGATCCATCTGAATGTTAGGAAAAACTTCCTAATGATGGTTTGATAAGAGTTTCTGATGGACAGAGTGAGACATCCTTGGATGGATGCCTTGAAAGCAGATGTGATGTTGGATCACATCAACGACTCCTTCTATGTCTAGGTTTCTCAAATTCCCTCTCTCCTCTTGGATGAGATTCTCGTGTTGAAACCATCTTCGTAGCCTTCAGCCTTCTTGCCTGTTGGGAGAAGGTCTTGAAGCAAGCAAATGATGACCATCAACAGAAGGAACATGTCTGTAGAATTTGTAGCTCCTCTCTGGTCATAATTGGTCATTTGTTTTGCACTGTCCAGGGTTACCTTGGATAAGCTACATAAATTTGAATTGATAAATAAAGTAATGAATCAATAATCTCACAGAGGAATTTTACTGGCAGGTAGAGGTCTGTGAAGCTCTGATTGCTAGCTTTTGTTTGACCAGGGAGTGGTCAGTGCCTTTTCCAGGACTTCATGCGTTTGAGTTCTCCTTGGCCATTCCAGTTGTGTTCCCCCCTCCACCCCCCACCCCCTCAATTTCTCAGAATAGACTGGGATGCCAGTTTCATTCCCATCCAGCTGTTTTGTGTCTTCTCAGCCTCTTTCCCTCCTCTTGGCTTAGTTTCCACCTAGTTAGCAAGTTTCTACTTGAGCCTTCATTGACACATTAAAATGGCAACCCATTAATGCAAACCATAATGAGAATCCATTAAGCTGACTATAAACATTCCATACCCTGCACTTTGAGATGACCATGAAATGATCTTGGCCTTCTTCTTTATGACTCTTTGAACAATGTTGCCCTTTTCTCCACTCCATAGTCTTTGCTCAAGGCTGGACACCCCTGGTTCCTCCAGCCCTACCTCCTAAGGATCTAGTTTCCTCACTGTCCTTCTTTGCATCCAGATATGACCTCAGCTCCTCCTGGGGCAGGATCTGGTTGGACATTCTGGAGCACTCTTCTATAGAAACTGCCAACCCTGAACCTTAGTGGGAATGAAAGGAATGGAGATTGCATCATAACATGCACTCTTTCGTGTTCCTTGACCTGAGTGGTGCCCTCTGAGCTCAGTTGTTTTCTTGCAGAAGATTCATTATCCAACTAGGTAAGATCATTAGTGTACCAAGGACCCCACCCCACTCCTCCTACTCCTGCTCCTCCATTCTAGCTGAAAATGTTACCTAGTTGGGTCATGAAATGTCTGCAAGAAAACAACCAAACTCAGAGAGCTCTAAAGTCATCCTCGTCCTCCTCAAAACCCACTCCCTTCTAGCACTGATAATGTTACCTAGTTGAGTCATGAAACAGCTGCAAGAAAACAACCAAGCTCAGAGAGTATCGAAAACCCTCCTCCTCCTCCTCCTCCTCCTCCTCCTCCTCCTCCTTCTTCTCTTCTTCTTCTTCTTCTTCTTCTTCTTCTTCTTCTTCTTCTTCTTCTTCTTCTTCTTCTTCCTCTTCTTCCTATAGTCCTCCTCCTCCTCCTCCTCTTCCTCCATCCCCACTTCCTTCTAGCACTGATGATGTTACCTTGTTGGGTCATGAAAAGTCTGTCAACAACCAAGCTCAGAGAGCACTGAGGGCCCCTCTTTTCAACCCTGAGCCACAAATATTTCCCTTTATTAGTTCCTTGGCAAGCTGAACATCTGTGCACCAGGTTAATCGACATCCCTCCAAAAGCCATGGATCAGATTTTATCACCCTACTGGGTCCTTAAAAAAGCAAAGGGAGATGTATTTGCCTTATTTTCTTCCAGTCCTTCTGATTCATGTAGCTGACTTCCTTTTCATTTCCCAAAGGATCTAAACCACAAAGTTCTTCTGCCCCAAAGCACCCCTCTTGGTCACTTTTATTCCCGCCATAAATCATCATTTTCTTTATGGGGGTAGAGTGAGGAGGCCAAGTTAACTTTCCCCGTGAGGTTTGTGCAGCAACAGATTCTCCCCCAGGATGGAAGGACGGAGCTCACCAAGGTCTCCAGAACATAAGCACGTCCACAAAGCTGTTTTTCCTCCATATTGCAGAAAAGTGGCACTTAGCCAGAGAAAACACAAACAACTTTTCACTTTCGCCTCCTTTCTAAAAGAAAACAACAACGGAGTAGTGCGACTCTTGGAGGGGGAAAACTCAAGTTGTCATGGAATTGAACGCTGGCGGTACTTTTTTTTTTTTAATAGTGTTTCATTGTTGAAAGTTTCCAGCTGTGCTCAATTACTCAGTGGTGGATGAGCCCATTCACCGGAGTGAAGGGTCATTCAGCTCAGCCAATCTGAGCTCTGCTACTTGTTCCAGGTAACTGTGTTTCAAAGAGTCCTTGACTTACGACCGCAATGGGAACTAGAATTTCCATTGCTAAGCAAGCCAGTTGTTAAGGGAATTGTGGTTGTGTTTTGGTGGTGATTGTTGAACGAATCACAGCAGTGAATCTTGTGGTCAATAGCCCTGATTTCACCTCCGTAGGGGTTCCAGAACTCAAGGCCGTTTTCCTGCTACTTAACAGAATCATGGAGTTGGAAGGGGCCTTGGAGGTCTTCTAGCCAACCCTCTGGTCAAGCAGAAGACCCTAGACCACATCAAACAAATGATGGGGATGGATGGATGGAAGGAAGGAAGGAAGGAAGGAAGGAAGGAAGGAAGGAAGGAAGGAAGGAAGGAAGGAAGGAAGGAAAGGAAGGAAGGAAAAGGAAGGAAGGAAAGGAAAGGAAGGAAAGGAAGGAAGGAAGGAAGGAAGGAAGGAAGGAAGGAAGGAAGGAAGGAAGGAAGGAAGGAAAGAAGGATAACAGAATAACAGAATAACAGCATAATCAAGTTGCAATGGGGCTTGGAAGTCTTCTAGTCCAATTCTCCGCTCAAGTAGGAACCCTTGTACCATTTCAGACAAACGGTTGATCTCTTCTTCAAAACCTCCACTGTCTTGGTCACATTCTGATGCTGGGAAAGGTGGAAGGGAAGACAGAAAAGTATTCATGGAGTCACCTTTGGGAGACATGAAGGATCAGGTTGCAGTCAGATCACCATGGGGGAACATCTACCTTTAGGGCCACTAGGAATCAACAAATTGATGGCACAAAATCTATCAATCCACCAGTCTGCCTGTCTGTAGGGCTTGTGTGGAATATTTCTCTCCCTTTGTTTACTCTAAACTCTGCAAACTATGGTTACAAGTTGTTGGGGAAAACATCCTAACTGCAAAAAAAATTGCTGACATGATGGTCTCATTTTACCATCCCAGTTTGCACAAGCCTCCTTCGGTAAACTTAAGAGGAGACCTCTCTTTGCAAGCTGTTTGCCTTCCTAGCAACTGCCCAGGTAACCACAGAGACGGAGAGATTTGCAAATATCCAATCAAACGCATCCAACCCGAACTGAAAACTCGGAGTTTGTGTTTCTTTTCTTTGGCTGAAGTGGGTTTTGTTCCTCCAAGCTGGAGGATTAGCTGAGGAACAGGACACGGAGGGGATTATTATTATTATTTGCATTCTGCTCTTAGTAAGTATAGAGACAGAGCATTGAGGGACAAGAAGCAAAGGATGTAAACTAATCAAGGAGAAAAACAACCTAGAACTAAGAGAAATTTCTTGACAGTGAGAACAATAAACCAGTGGAATGACTTGCCTTCAGAAGCTGCGAGTGCTCCATCACTGAAGGTTTCTAAGAAGAGATTGCACTGCCATTTGTCTGAAATGGTAGAGGGGCTCCTGCTTCAGGCTGAACCAGAAGACTTGCAAGATCCCTTGCCATTCTGTTTTTCTGTCTCACTGACTCTCTGTGCTTCTGGTGTCTTCTCAGCAAGCTTAGGGCAGCACCCACTGTCTTATGAACGATGGGGAGTGGGGATGGTGTGGTGAGTTTTAGAGATGTTCAGAGGGAGGTTTTTAACGGCCCAATCCAGAGATTTGATTTTCTTTCTTCTGGCTATCAAAGTCCCCCTAAAATTTTACACTCCTGGCGTATATAGGTGAGGAGACAGAGGTTAACAGATAACAGATAATCAGAGTTGGAAGGGCCTTGTAGGTCATCTAGTCCAACCCCTGCCCAAGCAGGAGACCCTACACCATTACTGACAAATGGCAGTCCAGTCTCTTCTTGAAAGCCTCCAGGGATGAAGCTCCCACAACTTCCAAAGGCAACTTCTGTTCCATTCAGTTGATTGTTCTCACTGTCAGAAAATTCCTCCTTATTTCCAGGTTGAATCTCTCCTTGTTCAGTTTCCATTCATTATTCCTTGTCTGGCTACAGGTGCTTTAGAAAATAGCTTGACCCCTTCCTTGGCAGCCCCTCAAATATTGGAAGACTGCTATCCTGTCTCCCCTGGTCCTTCTCTTCCCTAGACTAGCCAGGCCCAGTTCCTGCAACCGTTCTTTGTATGTTTTAGTCTCCAGTCCCCTAATCATCCTGGTTGTTCTTCTCTGTTGATTTGTTGTGGAATTGTTGAGACAGATAACATGAGGACATGTTCACCAAAGGGTCTGATTCTTGACAGTGATGGGTCAACAGTTTGGCTTCCTAGCTTATCACCTCTTGGGAGAAAATTTTTCCACACAAGCTCTCTGGTTGGCGAAGTGATAGATAACTTGTGTGCTTTACGGTGCTCTATAACAAACAATTCATTACAATGAAATGGACTTCTTGTCATTAGCCCAATCTTTCTGAGTTTAATGCTTCATCCTGCAGACCAGCAAATCCTTGCTTGATGACAGATGTTACAGATCACTTTTTGTATTGATGGCGCATCCTGAAACAGAAGAGAAAATGGATATATAACATCTTTAGGCTTTTCCACCAACATACAATATTTACTCCTGGCAAATAAACCTGTTGGGAGGAGGAGGAGGAAGAGGAAGAGGAGGAGGAGGAGGAGGAGGAGGTGGTTAATGCCTCCAACTCATGGGAAGATAGCAGTTCATGGCCCATGATGCACCTGGTCCTTTGAGATGCCTCCTGTTCTTCCCTTAGAGTCACATAGCTGAACATCCACAAAGTGTCAAAGGAGCCTTGCACCATCTGGGGTGCAAATTTATGTGTTGTGACAACAACTGCAACTTAATAGTAACACAGAATGCCACAGATGCTTTCTCTGTGTGCTTTCAATTGGCAAATTAGGGGAAGTTGACACTACCTGATAGCAAGCCCTGTTTTATGCACCTCAAGCAATGTTGAGGGGAAGAAGGGGTTCAAAAAAAGTCCAGATTTCAGCCACTGTTGCATGATCTGAGCCTTGAGTCTTGAGGGGGTGTGCTCATTTACATAAAAAAGGGTGTGTCCTTGATCAAGCAGCTCTGGCCACCACCTTGACTTCTTGGACAGCCCTCCATTGTGGATCCTCATGGCCAATTAGGGCAGCCATCTTTTTTTTAATGTCCCCTTTCCCTGCAGATGCTTCATGAATGAGTTAATGCAACCTTGACCACCTCAAGACGTGTGGACTTCAACTCCCAGAATTCCCCAGCCAGAATTGTTCTATGAAGCATTCCAGCTTGGGCTGCTGCCCGCAGAGATGAATGGCCCACTTGAAGAAGACACACACATACACAGCACAAGTGTCATCAGAAGACTTCAGGAAGGGCCACCAAGAGCAGAGGTCTTCTTCAACTTCCAGTAGTCATGTCTGACCATATCAGTCTACAACAGGGGTCTTCAAACTTGACAGTTTAAGACTTGGGACTTCAACTCCCAGAATTCCTCCTCCAGTCATGTTTGCCCAGGAATTCTGGGAGTTGTAGTCCACAAAACTTACCAAGTTTGAAGACCCTTAGTCTACAATGAAGGATCTTCCCAAATTCATTCATTGCAGTTCTAGCCTTTCCATGGCTTCTACAAGGTGGTCTTTTTTGATCCTCAAAACAGCCCTGTCAGGTAGATTCAGCTGAGAAAGAGAGAAGAACACTAGCATACGTTCACCTTGTTGACTGAGGAGTCATTTGAAGTCAAGGTGAAGAGCTGACGTTGAACTTTGACAATTCAGGTTCAAAGCTTTCTCCATTGCCAAGTTCACCTGATCATCTCTAATCAATCTTACAGCCTCATTTCCAACCTACCTCACAGGTTTGTCATTAGGGTAAAATTAAGGGTGTTTCAATGCATGGATTGAGCTTTCCACAAGCTTTCACGACAGAAGGAAGTCTACTTGTTCTGGGTGCTACCTTCATTCGGCTATTTTTTTATCTTTTCCCCTTTTCTCCAGAGAACAAGACAAACAAAAGCGAGGAAATATCAGTTAGTTGACAGCGAAGGTGCATATAATCTAAAGCCCCTTGAGGCATTTGAATTGCGGCTTCTACATCACAGCGGCACATAAACAGGTGAGAAAAACACTGGAGACAGAAGAGGAAATGTTTTTTTTTCAAGATACAAAATACCTCTCATAGGCTTCCGGACTTTTGAGCAGTGAAAAGGGCCCCAGTTTCACTCTGATTGAACGAAGATGGGCAATATGGGGTGAATGATTGACAGCTCGCTTGATTTCCAAAATCTGGATCTGGTAGACACTAGATCTCCCCTCCTTCCCAGGATGGGGAAAGCTGTGGGCATTTGCTCAATCAATATCCCCAGATTTGTTCAAAAGGTGCCAAAAACAGGGGATGGCTAAGAAACAAAGGCACGGGCCTTCGCTATTGGCTAAGTGGATGATTTAGCACTTTCACATCAAGTAGGAGACAGAGAAGGCAAAACAGAAATAAGAAAACAACACCTCATTTCTCCCAAAGGATAGCTAAAAAAAATAAAATGTCACCGCGGTATGTTTGTGTTCATGGGGAAAACGGGCTTTTTTTTTTATCCCCTCCATTCAAGATGTTGTTTTCCAAGAAACAAATGTGGCTTTATTCAAAGCAGAATGATAGAACTGTAGACTGCGAATGGACCCTGGCATCATCTAGACTGGCCCTCTGCAATGTGCAGGAACACCAGTTAGGCCATCGGTAAAAATGGCTTAATTAAATAATATGGTCAACGATAGGAGTTGGGTTGGCCTTTCTTCACTTCAAACTTCTCGTAATATCCAAGGAGGAACCAACAGACGCCCCACTATGGTGGACATCAACCAAGTCACATCAGTCGTAAGACACATTCAAAGGGTCTTTGATCACCTTGACTTATCCCTCAGTTGCAGGAAAGAAAGGAGACTGAAGCATGGAAGGGAAACGTCTCAGACAGAACGTTTCTGAGCAAAGACTGGGAAGGAGAGAGAGAATTTGGGGCACGGGAACGGTCACTCCATCCGCTACTCCAGACCTCTCGCCAGGAGGATGACGAGAGGTCCTCAGCCCGCCTGAGACATCCGCTACAGTTCTCCAAAACTATAACCGTTGTTAAATAACCTATAATTACCTTCCCAAATTTCTGGTTTACCCTGTCTTCTCCTTTTCCCTTCTGCAACTCCACCCCAGGCTTTTATTAATTGTAAGCAACTTTGGAAGACTTTTGGGATTGAAGAATGGAATAATAATGCTTCACTTTTATCTATCTATCTGTCTCTCTATCTATCATATATCCATCTATTCCCGTCTCTCTGTCTCTATCTTATCTATCTGTGTCTATCTATCTGTGTCTGTCTGTCTGTCTATCCATCTCTGTCTCTGTCTGTCTTCTTTCTGTCTCTCTGTCTCTATATCTGAGTCCTTCGGAGATAGGGTGGCATATAAGTCCAAACAATCAATCAATCAACCAATCAATCAATCAATATGTGTGTCTGTCTATCTATCACCTATCATGTATCCATCTATCCACCTCTATCTCTATCTGTCTCGATCTCTGCCTGCCTGCCTGCCTGCCTGCCTGCCTGCCTGCCTGCCCATTCATCATCTATCTATCTATCTATCTATCTATCTATCATCTATCCACACTCAAACACACATAAAGCCTGCCTGCCTGCCTGCCTGCCTGCCTGCCTGCCTGCCTGCCTGCCTATCTATCTATCTCATCATCTATCTATCTATCTATCATATCTATCTCTATATCTATCTATCATCTCAGTATAATACAAATTTCAGTGTCCAGTAGCAGCAAATCAATGGATCCCAGTTTGCCCTGAAGATGGAAGATCAAGGACCAGTAGTCTTCAAACCATGCTGGTACTGCCCAGAGCTGAGAGAGAACCTCCTGGTTTTATCATCTCTTCTAGCTCCGATGCACCAGTTCCAGAAGCAGGAGCGATTTTTCACTTTTGCCTAAAGGAACATGAGCTATTTATAATAGATAAACATCTCGGGTGGCCTCTGTGTCCGCACAAGGTGGAATGCAACACTCAGACTAAGAGTTGGAGTTCCTTCTTCCCTTGTGGTTTTGGCACCCTGGAGCATGGACCGGCCCTCAGGTCACTGAGTTTAAGCCTTCCTCCACCCTCTCCTGCCCCCACTCCCAGTGTAGTAGCTGCTCTGCAACAGAGCAGTAACCTGCTGGGGAGATGGAAGCTCCTGCAACCTGGTTTGAGGAGGGACGAATGCCATGTCTAATTCATCAAGACCAATTAGACCAAGTATTGATTTCCTGCAATGCCCGATGGAGGGAGAGAGCTTAATTATTTTCAGGAGGGCCCAATCATTTCAGCCTGTATCTTCGAAAGGATCCCATGGCACCCGCCCTAGTTCGATTGGAATGGATTTCACCTGTCTTTTCTAATGCTCTTTTGTCCTTGGCCCTGGATTTATCTCCCTCCATTCCTTCCTTCCTTCCTCTTTGGTCTCCTCCATAAAAAGAAAATACCTTACGATAAAGTAATCTGGGTGACGACTGCTGCTCTCCCACAAGAAAGCCCTGCCGTAGGTTGTCACATTAAAAATGATGGATCAAGTTGGCAAGAGCCAAGAAAATTAATGTTCCTGAGGCCTTTCTTAGAAATAAATCCCTCCCAAAGTTTCTTCTGTAACCAGAAGTCTTTTACTAGTCAGTCCACTCACTACATCTTGCTTTGATACCACAGAAACACAAAACACCCCTTTGTAGCTCCAGCAGAAAAAGACCTCGGCAGTAGAGTTCTAGTTGAGAGGGGTGGAGCTGGAGTCGCCAAGACGGAGGTGATCTTGACTCCTGAGATCACCTCTGATATGCGCTTCGGGACGGTCCCCGGGATCTAAACTGACTCGTAGGGTTGGTGAAAGTTGGGGGCCTGTTGATCCCAGGGATGTCGCAAAGTCCCTGGTTGATCCAGACAGCCCCTTTACCCGAAGCTGAGGCAGCCATCGGGCTGAAGAAGCTGTGACAGCTCCAGAGGAATGAGATTGGAAGAAGTTTGTCGGTCGGTGAGATCATCTTGTTTTAACCTTTGGGAACATCCTAGCAACTCTAATGGTGTGAAATTGAGAGTGATATGGAATAGGCGGCGGAAGAGATTGTGTTTGAAAGTAAAGGTTTTTGTTTCTTCTTTCTTTTTATGGCTTTAAAGACTTTCCTTTTACTTTTCCTCTTGGGACTCTCTGAATACCTTTTACATTTTGTTGAATCTTGTCTCTTTTTTCTTTTTGGCATTAGGGGCTCTAATGTAATTTGGTTATTTTGATTTGATTACTTTATTTTTGCATATAAGAAATGGCCACGAGATTTTTACTGTCCTTCTTGTTTTGAATAAGACAGGAAGTGATACATTTTGGAAGTCACTCTTAAGGAAGTGAAAGTTGGTTGTAAGATACAATATTGCTACTAGAGACCTGTTATCTTATATAAACATACACTTGCAAGGACTGTATCCAAGGCCCTGATTAGAAAGGATAGGTGCTTTTGAATATTCTGAGCCTTCAGTTTGGAACTGAAGAATAAATGACTTGGAGAGCTTTTTAAAAAAAAGAATTGGATCTCTCGAGAGGCAAAACAGAGGAGCTGCTATCTTCCTGCCTTCACTAGTTAAGCTCTGGACTCTGCATAGTGGCAATGGAATAAAGAGTGATATTGCTTCCTGCCAAGACTTTTATTGTTTGAATTTAATTTTATAATTGAGCCCCTAAAATATTTTTTGTTATTCCAAAGGGAATTTTACTATTTTACTATTTTTTATCCTTTTTCTTATTGATACCTTCCTATTTTTTTAACTCTTAGCTTTTTTCTTTTGAGAGTTGGTTTTTTTTTTTTTATTCTATCGATTGGAAACAAGATAGTTAATTGACTTTTTTTTATTATCCTATTTTTTAAATTCAAGTTTTTAAATTTTGCCTTTTTCAAATTATTGTTGTATTATTGATATGTAATTGAACCTTTTTTTTCCTTTACTATTTTTTCCTTTTTTTCTTGTTAAAAGGATTGTTCTTCTCCCTTTTATAACACTAATTTTATTTTTATTTTTGTTATTGGCCTTCTTTTTTTTTTCCTTCCTTCTTTTTGAATTGGTTCTGACAACCTCTGCAACAATGTAGAAGACCTTCAATTCCACAAGTAACGGCTCCCACAACAGAAGAGGCAATACAGAAGATATTAAGCAGTAGGTGAGATTGAAAAGAACAGAGATAATTGAACAGAAGCTAGACAAGACATACAGACAAAAGCCAGACAAGACAGATGAAAAGCTAGACAAGACAGATAAAAAGTTAGACAAAGAGATGAAAATATAAATAGTTTTAGCAAATAATGGAGAAATATGGTGAGAGGATGAAGAAAATTGAAGAGCAGCAAGAACAAAGAGACAAGGAAATGAAGAGTTTTAATACCAGATTAAGGGAAGTTGAGAGCCACTATAATGAATCATGTAAGTGAAGTTGATAGATCGAATTTATTTGAGATTCCAAAATGTTGAGGAAGAGAAGGGTGAAAATCTACTGGAGAAAATGACATGATTTTGGCAGAACTGTTAGAAATAACGAAGAGAAGATGAGGGATGGAATAGATGAAGCATTTCGATTCTTTACAAGATATGCAACGAGGAATAAGCCCCAAGAGAAATTCATATTAGATTTACTAAGAAGAGTATTAAATCACAAATTTTGCAAACAGTCAGAGATAAGACGCTGAAGCACAACAATAAAGATGTCACGCATTGAAACAGATACCAAGAAGAATAAAAGAGAGAGGAGAGGAGAATATGTTTTTATCCAGAGAATTATTGAAGAGAGGGATAAATTATAGATGGCTAATACCAGAAGGCCTCTTGTTTGTCTGATGGGAACAAAGACATAGAATCGATACAGTGGAGAAGGCAGAGTTATTCTATGAGAGCTATTTTAGAGGAAAAGAGGGAAACGGAGGACATGAAGAACTGATTGTGGAACTTCAAAGGAAGGTAATGATAAGTGAAGAAGAAGAACAACTTGGAGCAGTGGTAGGTCTACCTAGAGAACAAAAAGAAGTTAGAACGACTAGAGCAAAACAACCTATATATAAGACCTAAATGGAAGGGAAAAATTGATCTCAATGAATATAAATGGACTCAATTCAATTGTTAAAAGAAGGAAAATATTTCATAAATTAGAGAAATTAAAATTTGATATAATTTGTCTGCAAGAGGTCCATATTAAAAAGCAAAATGAATATGTATTAAGGCAAAGAAAGTTAGAAAGCTATTTACATCATTGGCAATGTAAAAAAAAGAGGAGTGGCTTTATATATTAAAAGATACAATTACTGCAGAATTGATTTATACAGATGAAGATGGGAGGATTTTAATAGTGGAGATAATAGATAACAAACACTAAAATGCTTCTGATAGCAATATATGCACCAAGTGAGAATCAAGAAGAATTTATAAGAAATTATATCAAAAAGTGATTGAATTAGACTATGCAAATATCTTTCTGATGGGAGATTTAATGGATAATTAATGACCAGCTTGATTATAAATCTGAAAGAACCAAAAGAAAATTAGAAAAGTTACCCAAGTCCTTCTTTTCAAATGATAGAAGAAATGAATATTAAAGACATATGGAGAGAGAGAAATATTGGAAACAAAGAATTTACTTTTATTCAAATAGACATGAATCATGGTCAAGAATAGATATGGTATGGGCATCTGCAGATATGCTCCCATATACAGAAAATTCAAATTGAAAGTGGGATCTCTGATCACAATCCATTGACAGTTGCCTGGAAAGGACAGAGGAGAGAAGATCGAGATGGACATTAAATAATATGATCTTGAAAGAAGAAGAATTTAAAAGAAAATTGAGGCAGAACTTATTTTTTTTTTTCAAGGAAAATAGAAAAGAAGATACATCTCTACAAACTGTTGGGATGCGATGAAGGCTTATACAAGAGGTTTGATAATTGACTATATAGAAAAGAAATATTAAACGGAAGAAGACACTTAAAATCTTGGAAGATGATTTTAGGAAATTGGAAGAAGAATTACAACAATCACCAAGTAAGGGAAAGATATTAAAAGGAAAATGGATGTGATTAAACATAAAATGGCTCTAATGGACAAGGAAGAAATCTCAAAAGATTAAGCGCTAAACAAAATTACTTGAAAACGGTAATAGCCAGGAAGGTGGTTAGCGTGATAAAATTAGAAAGGAAAGAGAAATAAAGAAAATTGGCCAATTAATAGATGGAAAAAGGAAGGGGTTACAGCATGGAAATGAAAGAAAAATTATCCAGACTACTATGAAAAACTGTACTCCAAGAAGATATCCTAGAAGAAAAAATTGAAAAGTATTTACAAAAAGACAAGACTACCACAGATACCTGAAGATATTGGAGACAATGTTAGAAGGGAAATAACCATGATGGAATTAACAGAAGCCTTGAAGAAACAAAATACAGGAAAAGCACCAGGCCCAGATGGTCTACCGGCGAATTTTACAGGACCTTCCAGGAAGTGTTAAGCACTCCCCTTCTAGAAGGATGAATGAAGTCTTATTAAAAAAGAGAATATGAGACATGGTTGGAAGCTTATATTACCTAATACCTAAAGAAGAAATGGACCTACAAGAAGTTAAAAATTATAGACCTATCTCATTGTTGAATTCAGATATATAAAATCTTTCTTCAATTTTGGCAGAAAGAATGAAAAGATACTTAAATGAATTTATCCACACAGATCAAAATGGATTTTTGCAAAACGACAAATTAAGCAAAATGTGAGAATAATTTTAGATACTCTGAGTATTATGAAACACATTCTGAAAACAGAGGCACTGATGTTTTTAGATGCTCAAAAAGCATTGACAATGTGAACTGGCGATTTATGATATTGCAAATGATGCAAATGGGCTTTGGAAAAAACTTTATACAAACTATTGAGGCAATATATAATAATCAAACAGCAAAGATATTGGTAAATGGAGAGCTAACAGAATCTATAGGGATAAGAAAAGGAACCAGACAAGGTTGTCCTCTGTCACCTGCTGTTTGTTTTAACACTAGAAGTACTGAATAGAGCTATCAGAGAAGATGAAGAAATAAAAGGAATGAAAATTAAAAAGAAGAATATAAACTACAGGCGCTTGCAGATGATTTGGTATTCATACTAGAGGATCCACTTAAATCAGCACCTAAGTTGATAGAACAAATAGAAGAATATGGAATGGTGGCAGGTTTTAAAATTAATAAAGATAAAACAAAGATCCTAACAAAGAATATGTTAGCAAAACGCAAGAAAAGATTTAGAAGATTTATTAGAGATCCAGATTGCAAATAAAGTTAAATATTTGGGAATAAATATAACATCAAGATGCAGTACATTGAAAGAAGATAATTATATAAAACTCAAACAGCAGATAGCGACAGATCTTAAAAGATGGGAAAATATGCAATTATCTCTTATTGGCAGAATATCGACAGTTAAGATGAATGTTTTTTTACCAGAATCTTATACTTATTTCAGACAATCCCTAGACTTGGGAAAGAATACTTTGAAGATTTAAATAAAATCACATCAAAATTCATATGGCAGGCAAAAAGCCAAGAATCAAATTTAAGCTATTACAAGATGCAAGGTCAAGAGGGGGATCGCACTACCAAATTGGGAATTGTATTATCAAGCTGCAA
>CM019156.1:29849478-29878074 GCA_009733165.1 Naja naja | reverse complement strand
TGATGATGTTACCTTGTTGGGTCATGAAAAAGTCTGTCAACAACCAAGCTCAGAGAGCACTGGGGCCCCTCTTTTCAACCCTGAGCCACAAATATTTCCCTTTATTAGTTCCTTGGCAAGCTGAACATCTGTGCACCAGGTTAATCGACATCCCTCCAAAAGCCATGGATCAGATTTTATCACCCTACTGGTCCTTAAAAAAGCAAAGGAGATGTATTTGCCTTATTTTCTTCCAGTCCTTCTGATTCATGTAGCGCTGACTTCCTTTTTCATTTCCCAAAGGATCTAAACCACAAAGTTCTTCTGCCCCAAAGCACCCCTCTTGGTCACTTTTATTCCCGCCATAAATCATCATTTTCTTTATGGGGAGTGAGGAGGCCAAGTTAACTTTCCCCGTGAGGTTTGTGCAGCAACAGATTCTCCCCCAGGATGGAAAGGACGGAGCTCACCAAGGTCTCCAGAACATAAGCACGTCCACAAAGCTGTTTTCCTCCATATTGCAGAAAAGTGGCACTTAAGCCAGAGAAAACACAAACAACGTTTCACTTTCGCCTCCTTTCTAAAAGAAAACAACAACAACGGAGTGCAGGACTCTTGGAGGGGAAAACTCAAGTTGTCATGGAATTGAACTGGCGGTACTTTTTTTAATAGTGTTTCATTGTTGAAAGTTTCCAGCTGTGCTCAATTACTCAGTGGTGGATGAGCCCATTCACCGAGTGAAGGGTCATTCAGCTCAGCCAATCTGAGCTCTGCTACTTGTTCCAGGTAACTGTGTTTCAAAGAGTCCTTGACTTACGACCGCAATGGGAACTAGAATTTCCATTGCTAAACAAGCCAGTTAAAGGAATTGTGGTTGTGTTTTGGTGGTGATTGTTGAACAATCACAGCAGTGAATCTTGTGGTCAATAGCCCTGATTTCACCTCCGAGGGGTTCCAGAACTCAAGGCCGTTTTCCTGCTACTTAACAGAATCATGGAGTTGGAAGGGGCTTTGGAGGTCTTCTA
This sequence comes from Naja naja, assembly GCA_009733165.1. Taxonomy (NCBI): domain Eukaryota; kingdom Metazoa; phylum Chordata; class Lepidosauria; order Squamata; family Elapidae; genus Naja; species Naja naja. Next base: position 29,877,070 of record CM019156.1, on the reverse strand, counting down.
GTCCAACCCCTGGTCAAGCAGAAGACCCTAGACCACATCAAACAAATGATGGATGGATGGATGAAGGAAGGAAGGAAGGAAGGAAGGAAGGAAGGAAGGAAGGAGGAAGAAGGAAGGAAAGAAAAGGAAAGAAAGGAAAGAAGGAAAGGAAAGGAAAGGAAAGGAAAGGAAGGAAAGAAGGAAGGAAAGGAAGGAAGAAGGAAAGGAAGGAAGGAAGGAAGGAAGGAAGGAAGGAAAGAAGGATAACAGAATAACAGAATAACAGCATAATCAAGTTGCAATGGGGCTTGGAAGTCTTCTAGTCCAATTCTCTGCTCAAGTAGGAACCCTTGTACCATTTCAGACGAACGGTTGATCTCTTCTTCAAAACCTCCACTGTCTTGGTCACATTCTGATGCTGGGAAAGGTGGAAGGGAAGACAGAAAAGTATTCATGGAGTCACCTTTGGGAGACATGAAGGATCAGGTTGCAATCAGATCACCATGGGGAACATCTACCTTTGGGGCCACTAGGAATCAACAAATTGATGGCACAAAATCTATCAATCCACCAGTCTGCCTGTCTGTAGGGCTTGTGTGGAATATTTCTCTCCCTTCGTTTACTCTAAACTCTGCAAACTATGGTTACAAGTTGTTGGGGGGAAAAACATCCTAACTGCAAAAAAAATTGCTGACATGATGGTCTCATTTTACCATCCCAGTTTGCACAAGCCTCCTTCGGTAAACTTAAGAGGAGACCTCTCTTTGCAAGCTGTTTGCCTTCCTAGCAACTGCCCAGGTAACCACAGAGACGGAGAGATTTGCAAATATCCAATCAAACGCATCCAACCCGAACTGAAAACTCGGAGTTTGTGTTTCTTTTCTTTGGCTGAAGTGGGTTTTTGTTCCTCCAAGCTGGAGGATTAGCTGAGGAACAGGACACGGAGGGGATTATTATTATTATTTGCATTCTGCTCTTAGTAAGTATAGAGACAGAGCATTGAGGGACAAGAAGCAAAGGATGTAAACTAATCAAGGAGAAAAACAACCTAGAACTAAGAGAAATTTCTTGACAGTGAGAACAATAAACCAGTGGAATGACTTGCCTTCAGAAGCTGCGAGTGCTCCATCACTGAAGGTTTCTAAGAAGAGATTGCACTGCCATTTGTCTGAAATGGTAGAGGGGCTCCTGCTTCAGGCTGGACCAGAAGACTTGCAAGATCCCTTGCCATTCTGTTTTTCTGTCTCACTGACTCTCTGTGTTTCTGGGGTCTTCTCAGCAAGCTTAGGGCAGCACCCACTGTCTTATGAACGATGGGGAGTGGGGATGGTGTGGTGAGTTTTAGAGATGTTCAGAGGGAGGTTTTTAACGGCCCAATCCAGAGATTTGATTTTCTTTCTTCTGGCTATCAAAGTCCCCCTAAAATTTTACACTCCTGGCGTATATAGGTGAGGAGACAGAGGTTAACAGATAACAGATAATCAGAGTTGGAAGGGCCTTGTAGGTCATCTAGTCCAACCCCCTGCCCAAGCAGGAGACCCTACACCATTACTGACAAATGGCAGTCCAGTCTCTTCTTGAAAGCCTCCAGGGATGAAGCTCCCACAACTTCCAAAGGCAACTTCTGTTCCATTCAGTTGATTGTTCTCACTGTCAGGAAATTCCTCCTTATTTCCAGGTTGAATCTCTCCTTGTTCAGTTTCCATTCATTATTCCTTGTCTGGCTTTAGAAAATAGCTTGATCCCTTCGTTGGCAGCCCCTCAGATATTGGAAGACTGCTCTCCTGTCTCCCCTGGTCCTTCTCTTCCCTAGACTAGCCAGGCCCAGTTCCTGCAACCGTTCTTTGTATGTTTTAGTCTCCAGTCCCCTAATCATCCTGGTTGTTCTTCTCTGTTGATTTGTTGTGGAATTGTTGAGACAGATAACATGAGGACATGTTCACCAAAGGGTCTGATTCTTGACAGTGATGGGTCAACAGTTTGGCTTCCTAGCTTATCACCTCTTGGGAGAAATTTTTCCACACAAGCTCTCTGGTTGGCGAAGTGATAGATAACTTGTGTGCTTTACGGTGCTCTATAACAAACAATTCATTACAATGAAATGGACTTCTTGTCATTAGCCCAATCTCTCTGAGTTTAATGCTTCATCCTGCAGACCAGCAAATCCTTGCTTGATGACAGATGTTACAGATCACTTTTTGTATTGATGGCGCATCCTGAAACGGAAGAGAAAATGGATATATAACACCTTTAGGCTTTTCCACCGACATACAATATTTACTCCTGGCAAATAAACCTGTTGGGAGGAGGAGGAGGAAGAGGAAGAGGAGGAGGAGGAGGAGGAGGAGGTGGTTAATGCCTCCAACTCATGGGAAGATAGCAGTTCATGGCCCATGATGCACCTGGTCCTTTGAGATGCCTCCTGTTCTTCCCTTAGAGTCACGTAGCTGAACATCCACGAAGTGTCAAAGGAGCCTTGCACCATCTGGGGTGCAAATTTATGTGCTGTGACAACAACTGCAACTTAATAGTAACACGGAATGCCACAGATGCTTTCTCTGTGTGCTTTCAATTGGCAAATTAGGGGAAGTTGACACTACCTGATAGCAAGCCCTGTTTTATGCACCTCAAGCAATGTTGAGGGGAAGAAGGGGTTCAAAAAAAGTCCAGATTTCAGCCACTGTTGCACGATCTGAGCCTTGAGTCTTGAGGGGGTGTGCTCATTTACATAAAAAAGGGTGTGTCCTTGATCAAGCAGCTCTGGCCACCACCTTGACTTCTTGGACAGCCCTCCATTGTGGATCCTCATGGCCAATTAGGGCAGCCATCTTTTTAATGTCCCCTTTCCCTGCAGATGCTTCATGAATGAGTTAATGCAACCTTGACCACCTCAAGACGTGTGGACTTCAACTCCCAGAATTCCCCAGCCAGAATTGTTCTATGAAGCATTCCAGCTTGGGCTGCTGCCCGCAGAGATGAATGGCCCACTTGAAGAAGACACACACACACACACACATACATACACAGCACAAGTGTCATCAGAAGACTTCAGGAAGGGCCACCAAGAGCAGAGGTCTTCTTCAACTTCCAGTAGTCATGTCTGACCATATCAGTCTACAACAGGGGTCTTCAAACTTGACAGCTTTAAGACTTGTGGACTTCAACTCCCAGAATTCCTCCTCCAGTCATGTTTGCCCAGGAATTCTGGGAGTTGTAGTCCAAAACTTACCAAGTTTGAAGACCCTTAGTCTACAATGAAGGATCTTCCCAAATTCATTCATTGCAGTTCTAGCCTTTCCATGGCTTCTACAAGGTGGTCTTTTTTGATCCTCAAAACAGCCCTGTCAGGTAGATTCAGCTGAGAAAGAGAGAAGAACACTAGCATACGTTCACCTTGTTGACTGAGGAGTCATTTGAAGTCAAGGTGAAGAGCTGACGTTGAACTTTGACAATTCAGGTTCAAAGCTTTCTCCATTGCCAAGTTCACCTGATCATCTCTAATCAATCTTACAGCCTCATTTCCAACCTACCTCACAGGTTTGTCATTAGGGTAAAATTAAGGGTGTTTCAATGCATGGATTGAGCTTTCCACAAGCTTTCACGACAGAAGGAAGTCTACTTGTCTGCGGTGCTACCTTCATTCGGCTATTTTTTTTATCTTTTCCCCTTTTCTCCAGAGAACAAGACAAACAAAAGCGAGGAAATATCAGTTAGTTGACAGCGAAGGTGCATATAATCTAAAGCCCCTTGAGGCATTTGAATTGCGGCTTCTACATCACAGCGGCACATAAACAGGTGAGAAAAACACTGGAGACAGAAGAGGAAATGTTTTTTTTTCAAGATACAAAATACCTCTCATAGGCTTCCGGACTTTTGAGCAGTGAAAAGGGCCCCGCAGTTTCACTCTGATTGAACGAAGATGGGCAATATGGGGGTGAATGATTGACAGCTCGCTTGATTTCCAAAATCTGGATCTGGTAGACACTAGATCTCCCCTCCTTCCCCAGGATGGGGGGAAAGCGCTGTGGGCATTTGCTCAATCAATATCCCCAGATTTGTTCAAAAGGTGCCAAAAAACAGGGGATGGCTAAGAAACAAAGGCACGGGCCTTCGCTATTGGCTAAGTGGATGATTTAGCACTTTCACATCAAGTAGCAGACAGAGAAGGCAAAAAAGAAATAAGAAAACAACACCTCATTTCTCCCAAAGGATAGCGAAAAAAATAAAATGTCACCGCGTGTATGTTTGTGTTCATGGGGAAAACAGGCTTTTTTTTTTTAATCCCCTCCATTCAAGATGTTGTTTTCCAAGAAACAAATGTGGCTTTATTCAAAGCAGAATGATAGAACTGTAGACTGCGAATGGACCCCTGGCATCATCTAGACTGGCCCTCTGCAATGTGCAGGAACACCAGTTAGGCCATCGGTAAAAAATGGCTTAATTAAATAATATGGTCAACGATAGGAGTTGGGTTGGCCTTTCTTCACTTCAAACTTCTCGTAATATCCAAGGAGGAACCAACAGACGTCCCACTATGGTGGACATCAACCAAGTCACATCAGTCGTAAGACACATTCAAAGGGTCTTTGATCACCTTGACTTATCCCTCAGTTGCAGGAAAGAAAGGAGACTGAAGCATGGAAGGGAAAACGTCTCAGACAGAACGTTTCTGAGCAAAGACTGGGAAGGAGAGAGAGAATTTGGGGCACGGGGAACGGTCACTCCATCCGCTACTCCAGACCTCTCGTCATGGCAGGAGGAGATGAGACGAGACCTCGGGTCCTCAGCCCGCCTGAGACATCCGTTCACAAGTTCTCCAAAAACTATAACCGTTGTTAAATAACCTATAATTACCTTCCCAAATTTCTGGTTTACCCTGTCTTCTCCTTTTCCCTTCTGCAACTCCACCCCAGGCTTTTATTAATTGTAAGCAACTTTGGAAGACTTTTGGGATTGAAGAATGGAATAATAATGCTTCACTTTTATCTATCTATCTGTCTCTCTATCTATCATATATCCATCTATTCCCGTCTCTCTGTCTCTATCTCTATCTATCTGTGTCTATCTATCTGTGTCTGTCTGTCTGTCTATCCATCTCTGTCTCTGTCTGTCTTCTTTCTGTCTCTCTGTCTCTATATCTGAGTCCTTCGGGAGATAGGGTGGCATATAAGTCCAAACAATCAATCAATCAACCAATCAATCAATCAATATGTGTGTCTGTCTATCTATCACCTATCATGTATCTATCATCTATCCACCTCTATCTCTATCTGTCTCGATCTCTGCCTGCCTGCCTGCCTGCCTGCCTGCCTGCCGCCTGCCTATCTATCTATCTATCTATCTATCTATCTATCATCTATCCACACTCAAACACACATAAAATCTGCCTGCCTGCCTGCCTGCCTGCCTGCCTGCCTGCCTGCCTGCCTATCTATCTATCTATCTATCTATCTATCTATCTATCTATCTCTATATATCTATCTATCATCTCAGTATAATACAAATTTCAGTGTCCAGTAGCAGCAAATCAATGGATCCCAGTTGCTGCCCTGAAGATGGAAGATCAAGGACCAGTAGTCTTCAAACCATGCTTGGTACTGCCCAGAGCTGGAGAGAGAACCTCCTGGTTTTATCATCTCTTCTAGCTCCGATGCACCAGTTCCAGAAGCAGGAGCGATTTTTCACTTTTGCCTAAAGGAACATGAGCTATTTATAATAGATAAACATCTCGGGTGGCCTCTGTGTCCGCACAAGGTGGAATGCAACACTCAGACTAAGAGTTGGAGTTCCTCTTCCCCCTTGTGGTTTTGGCACCCTGGAGCATGGACCGGCCCTCAGGTCACTGAGTTTAAGCCTTCCTCCACCCTCTCCTGCCCCCACTCCCAGCTGTAGTAGCTGCTCTGCAACAGAGCAGTAACCCTGCTGGGGAGATGGAAGCTCCTGCAACCTGGTTTGAGGAGGGACGAATGCCATGTCTAATTCATCAAGACCAATTAGACCAAGTATTGGATTTCCTGCAATGCCCGATGGAGGGAGAGAGCTTAATTATTTTCAGGAGGGCCCAATCATTTCAGCCTGTATCTTCGAAAGGATCCCATGGCACCCGCCGCCTAGTTCGATTGGAATGGATTTCACCTGTCTTTTCTAATGCTCTTTTTGTCCTTGGCCCTGGGATTTATCTCCCTCCATTCCTTCCTTCCTTCCTCTTTGGTCTCCCTCCATAAAAAAGAAAATACCTTACGATAAAGTAATCTGGGTGACGACTGCTGCTCTCCCACAAGAAAGCCCTGCCGTGGGTTGTCACATTAAAAATGATGGATCAAGTTGGCAAGAGCCAAGAAAATTAATGTTCCTGAGGCCTTTCTTAGAAATAAATCCCTCCCAAAGTTTCTTCTGTAACCAGAAGTCTTTTACTAGTCAGTCCACTCACTTACATCTTGCTTTGATACCACAGAACACAAAACACCCCCTTTTGTAGCTCCAGCAGCCAAAAAGACCTCGGCAGTAGAGTTCCTAGTTGAGAGGGGGTGGAGCTGGAGTCGCCCGAGACGGTGATCTTGACTCCTGAGATCACCTCTGATGTGCCGCTTCGGGCGGTCCCAGGGATCTAAACTGACTCGTAGGGTTGGTGAAAGTTGGGGGCCTCCTGTTGATCCCAGGGATGTCGCAAAGTCCCTGGTTGATCCAGGACAGCCCCTTTACCCAAGCGCTGAGGCAGCCATCGGGCTGAAGAAGCTGTGACAGCTCCAGAGGAATGAGATTGGAAGAAGTTTGTCGGTCGGTGAGATCATCTTGTTTTTAACCCTTTGGGAACATCCTAGCAACTCTAATGGTGTGAAATTGAGAGTGATATGGAATAGGCGGGAAGAGATTGTGTTTGAAAGTAAAGGTTTTGTTTCTTCTTTCTTTTTTATGGCTTTAAAGACTTTCCTTTTACTTTTTCCTCTTGGGACTCTCTGAATACCTTTTACATTTTGTTGAATCTTGTCTCTTTTTCTTTTTGGCATTAGGGGCTCTAACGTAATTTGGTTATTTTGATTTGATTACTTTTTATTTTTGCATATAAGAAATGGCCACCGAGATTTTTACTGTCCTTCTTGTTTTGAATAAGACAGGAAGTGATACATTTGGAAGTCACTTGGCAAGGAAGTGAAAGTTGGTTGTAAGATACAATATTGCTACTAGAGACCTGTTATCTTATATAAACATACACACTTGCAGGACTGTATCCAAGGCTCCGTTGATTAGAAAGTGCTGGATAGGTGCTTTTGGAATATCTCTGAGCCTTCAGTTTGGAACTGAAGAATAAAATGACCTTGGAGAGCTTTTTAAAATAAAAGAATTGGATCTCTTCGAGAGGCAAAAACAGAGGAGCTGCTATCTTCCTGCCTTCACTAGTTAAGCTCTGGACTCTGCATAGTGGCAATGGAATAAAGAGTGATATTGCTTCCTGCCAAGACTTTTTATTGTTTGAATTTAATTTTTATAATTTGAGCCCCTAAAAATATTTTTGTTATTCCTAAAGGGAATTTTACTATTTTACTATTTTTATCCTTTTTCTTATTGATACCTTCCTATTTTTAACTCTTAGCCTTTTTCTTTTGAGTTGGTTTTTTTTCACGATTGGAAACAAGATAGTTAACTATTGGACTTTTTTTTATTATCCTATTTCCTTTTTAAATTCAAGTTTTAAATTTTTGCCTTTTTCTAAATTATTGTTGTATTATTGATATGTAATTGAACCCCTTTTTTTCCTTTACTATTCTTTTTCCTTTTTTCTTGTTAAAAGGATTGTTCTTCTCCTTTTATAACACTAATTTTATTTTTATTTTTGCTTATTGGCCTTTTTTTTTTTCCTTCCTTCTTTTTGGAATTGGTTCTGACAACCTCTGCAACAATGAGTAGAAGACCTTCAATTCCACAAGTAACGGCTCCCACAACAGAAGAGGCAATACAGAAGATATTACAAGCAGTAGGTGAGATTGGAAAAGAACAGAGATAATTGAACAGAAGCTAGACAAGACAGATAAAAGCTAGACAAGACAGATGAAAAGCTAGACAAGACAGATAAAAAGTTAGACAAGACAGATGAAAATATAAAGGTTTTACAGCAAATAATGGAGAAATATGGTGAGAGGATGAAGAAAATTGAAGAGCAGCAAGAACAAAGAGACAAGGAAATGAAGAGTTTTAATACCAGATTAAGGGAAGTTGAGAGCACCATAATGAATCTCATAATGAATCTCTAAGTGAAGTTGATAGATCGGAATTCTATTTGAGATTCCAAAATGTTGAGGAAGAGAAGGGTGAAAATCTACTGGAGAAAATGACACAGATTTTGGCAGAACTGTTAGAAATAACGGAAGAGAAGATGAGGGATGGAATAGATGAAGCATTTCGTGTCTTTACAAGATATGCAACGAGGAATAAGCTCCCAAGAGAAATTCATATTAGATTTACTAAGAAGAGTATTAAATCACAAATTTTGCAAACAGTCAGAGACAAGACGCTGAAGCACAACAATAAAGATGTCACGGTATTGAAACAGATACCAAGAAGAATAAGAGAGAGGAGAGGAGAATATGCATTTTATCCAGAGAATTATTGAAGAGAGGGATAAATTATAGATGGCTAATACCAGAAGGCCTCTTGTTTGTTCATGGAACAAAGACATAGAATCGACACAGTGGAGAAGGCAGAGTTATTCTATGAGAGCTATTTTAGAGGAAAAGAGGAAATGGAGGACATGAAGAACTGATTGTGGAACTTCCAAAGGAAGGTGCAATGATAAGTGAAGAAGAAGAACAACTTGGAGCAGTAGGCCTACCTAGAGAACAAAAAGAAGTTAGAACGACTAGAGCAAAACAACCTATATATAAGACTTAAATGGAAGGGAAAAATTGATCTCAATGAATATAAATGGACTCAATTCAATTGTTAAAAGAAGGAAAATATTTCATAAATTAGAGAAATTAAAATTTGATATAATTTGTCTGCAAGAGGTCCATATTAAAAAGCAAAATGAATATGTATTAAGGCAAAGAAAGTTAGGAAAGCTATTTACATCATTAATGTAAAAAAAAGAGGAGTGGCTTTATATATTAAAGATACAATTACTGCAGAATTGATTTATACAGATGAAGATGGGAGGATTTTAATAGTGGAGATAATAGATAACAACACTAAAATGCTTCTGATAGCAATATATGCACCAAGTGAGAATCAAGAAGAATTCTATAAGAAATTATATCAAAAGTGATTGAATTAGACTATGCAAATATCTTTCTGATGGGAGATTTTAATGGGATAATTAATGACCAGCTTGATTATAAATCTGAAAGAACCAAAAAGAAAATTAGAAAAAGCTACCCAAGTCCTTCTTTCAAATGATAGAAGAAATGAATATTAAAGACATATGGAGAGAGAGAAATATTGGAAACAAAGAATTTACTTTTTATTCAAATAGACATGAATCATGGTCAAGAATAGATATGGTATGGGCATCTGCAGATATGCTCCCGATATACAGAAAATTCAAATTGAAAGTGGGATCTGGGATCACAATCCATTGACAGTTGCCTGGAAAGGACAGAGGAGAAGATCGAGATGGACATTAAATAATATGATCTTGAAAGAAGAAGAATTTAAAAGAAAATTGAGGCAGAACTTACCTTTTTTTCAAGGAAAATAGAAAAGAAGATACATCTCTACAAACTCGTTGGGATGCGATGAAGGCTTATACAAGAGGTTTGATAATTGACTATATAAGGAAAAGAAATATTAAACGGAAGAAGACACTCAAAATCTTGGAAGATGATTTTAGGAAATTGGAAGAAGAATTACAACAATCACCAAGGGAAAGATATTAAAAGGAAAATGGATGTGATTAAACATAAAATGGCTCTAATGGACAAGGAAGAAATCGCCAAAAGATTAAAGGCTAAACAAAATTACTTTGAAAACGGTAATAAGCCAGGAAGGTGGTTAGCGTATAAAATTAGAAAGGAAAGAGAAATAAAGAAAATTGGCCAATTAATAGATGGAAAAGGGAATATACAGCATGGGAATGATGAAAAGAAAAAATTATCCGAGACTACTATGAAAAACTGTACTCCCAAGAAGATATCCTAGAAGAAAAATTGAAAAGTATTTACAAAAGACAAGACTACCACAGATACCTGAAGATATTGAGACAATGTTAGAAGGAACATAACCATGATGGAATTAACAGAAGCCTTGAAGAAACAAAATACAGGAAAAGCACCAGGCCCAGATGGTCTACGGAATTTTACAGGACCTTCCAGGAAGTGTTAAGCACTCCCCTTCTAGAAGTGATGAATGAAGTCTTATTAAAAAGAGAATACCTGAGACATGGTTGGAAGCTTATATTACCCTAATACCTAAAGAAGAAATGGACCTACAAGAAGTTAAAAATTATAGACCTATCTCATTGTTGAATTCAGATTATAAAATCTTTGCTTCAATTTTGGCAGAAAGAATGAAAAGATACTTAAATGAATTTATCCACACAGATCAAAATGGATTTTTGCCAAAACGACAAATTAAGCAAAATGTGAGAATAATTTTAGATACTCTGAGTATTATGAAACACATTCTGAAAAACAGATGGCACTGATGTTTTTAGATGCTCAAAAGCATTTGACAATGTGAACTGGCGATTTATGATATTGCAAATGATGCAAATGGGCTTTGGAAAAACTTTATACAAACTATTGAGGCAATATATAATAATCAAACAGCAAAGATATTGGTAAATGGAGAGCTAACAGAATCTATAGGGATAAGAAAAGGAACCAGACAAGGTTGTCCTCTGTCACCTCTGCTGTTTGTTTTAACACTAGAAGTACTGAATAGAGCTATCAGAGAAGATGAAGAAATAAAAGGAATGAAAATTAAAAAAGAAGAATATAAACTACAGGCGTTTGCAGATGATTTGGTATTCATACTAGAGGATCCACTTAAATCAGCACCTAAGTTGATAGAACAAATAGAAGAATATGGAATGGTGGCAGGTTTAAAAATTAATAAAGATTAGTATGTGTATTCCATAGAGCAACAGGAATAATAAAAGGACGGATGGGCCTACTTACCATCGGATCATCAAGCACCTCATCCTCCATCTCACATTCCTCCATGGTGGTAGATGGTACGATAGACGTCTTTTCTACGTCCTGACTGATTTGTGACTGGATCACTAGTCCTCTAGCTCTCTCATGCTCTTGCCAACCTTGATCTCTCAATTTAGCTCTGTGCAATGTTGAAGCCACCTGGGGATCCCTAGGTACCAACAATGGTGGTATGGGACAGTCCATTGCCTGGTGTCCAGGCCTGTTGCATCAGAAACACCTCATTGTCCTTCTGCCACTTTGGCTTTGGGGCAGTCTGGTTGAAAGCCTAGTCACTGGGCCCACAACCTTATGCTGTGGTATAACTCTTTCAGGCCTTGGATTCAATCGACGTAGTCTATCATCCAGTTCAATAGCTACTTTATTCTATTAACATTGTATGCGAACCCTGATATAAACAAGCTTGGTTGAGTTTATTGTCTAGTCCTTCCTTGAATAAGTGGATTAATAAACTTTCTGGCAGAGTAGGGAGTTTACTGACCACTCAGCGAAAATCACCCACATACTCCCGGGCCAAATCCTCCTCCGCTTGTTAATCGGTTGTCCTATCTTCAAAACATGTTGACAATGCAGCCAAAAACTGTCCAATATCTCCTAACTCAGCTGCTCGATGGCTATACATGTCTGCTGCCCACTCATGAGCCTCCCCTACTAATATACCTGTCACAGCAACTACCATAGACCAATGCAAGGGGTATCATTGGTCATACAAGTCAAAATGGTTTATGACTTGTCCCAGGACAGCTACTTTATTGGCACTGCCATCAAAGTCACAGTCAAGGGAGTGGGTCTCCACCACCCTTGTGCTGGTATCTCCCAATGTCCATTTTGTTACTAAATGAACGAAAAAAAGAACCTGGTGCTTAAAACAGATTTTCAAAAACCCTCTTCACCTTTTAAAGAATCTTCAATGCAAATTCTCAGAAGAAAGTGAGTGACAATTTGATTCTGAGCCCAAGTCCATAACCTAATCCAGGCAACCAAAATCTGCCTCCATCCAGAGGTTTTGAAGTACAGCTCCTATTAAATCAATCCCCAAACACCAATTACTAGAGATTGTGGGAGGCCTATTTCAAACTATATCTGGAGGGTAGAAGGTTGCCTACCCCAATTCCTGGTTTAAACAGAGATGAAAAATTCCAAAATTACAGCTCAAAGCCTTCTTTAATACCAATTTAAAAATCTTTTTATTACTGTATTATCTGACTCATGTCTTTAAATGCAGGTTTTTAATATAGCTACTGAATCATATTATTCTTTTCAAAAGATTCCTAACAGGAAATTGAAAGAGGAGGTGGAAAAGGCTTCATCAGTTTTGGTTTTCAATCCAAAGAGTTGAAAGAGCCTCCATAGTCCATGATTCAGAGGAATCATGAATTTGTGAGTTACTGAGAATTTAATTGGCTGCCCTTTTATTTTAATTTCTAATGCTTTGTATTCAAGAATAAAATATAAAGAGGAGAATTTCTAGTAAACAGCACTATGTCAGATACTACTTGCCCTTTGTTTTTTTGTTGTTATTCTTTAAAGACATTGGGTTTGGGTCTTCCAAAGTCCAAGGACTGTAATGAAAATCTGTCTTCCACATCACAAAACATAGTGAAAAGACCACTTCCCATGTGAAAACAACAATCATCATTATTTTTCCAGCTCACCTACTTAACCTGAAAATCACAGACTGAACCATCAAGAGAAAAGGCAGGTCCAAAATGCCATTAACATTGACACAATATGTTCTTCTCATGCCCACCCACTCCCAATGCTCCTTACAAAAGACAGAGAGCACCATATGAAAAGTCATCATGTAAAAAGTTTTTCAAAATGTTTTTCACACACCAGAAGTAGAATTAGAAGGCAAGCACCTTGCTATTTTAAGAAATCTTGCCATCAAAAAAATAGCAAAGGTGAACAAACCTTTTAGCATGGGGGTACAGTTTATGGGTCAACTTCTCTCTTTGTCTCTCTGTCTCTCTCTGTCTCTTTCTGTCTCTGTCTCTCTCTCTCTCTCTCTGTCTCTCTCTCTCCCTTCTTCTTCTCTCTCTCACACACACACGAAGAGAGGGGGGAGAGAGAGAGAGAGACCTTTAGATACAATGCACTCATATAAAGCATCCCTCCAATGATGTCCAATGATCCAATGATATCACCATCAAAAGTAAAAGGCACAGCCATCTGTTTCATTAACACTGCTGGGTAAGGGGAATTATTTATTTATTATTTATTTATTTATTTTTGGGACTTGTATGCACCCATCTCCTAAGACTCGGGCTCACAACTAAAAAACAACAACAATATATACAATAATAAATAGTTAAGGAAAAATTAAACTAACAAGCCCAAAAACTTAAATACTAAAAACATATAAACATGTAAACATATAAAACCACCCCACCCAAAGAGGGTCACAGCCTGGATTGGTCGAATAACCAGGTCTTCAGGTCATGGCGGAAGGTGCAGAGATCAGGGGCCAAGCAGAGTCCCAAGGGGAGTTGGTTCCAGAGGTCAGGGGCCGCAACAGAGAAGGCTCGTCATTGGGGAACCGCCAGCCGGCATTAGCCGGCTGACGGAACCCCAAGGAGTCCTTGCCTATGTGCTCGCACAAGGCGGTTGGCATTCGATGTCGGCAGGAGTCGCTCCCTTAAATATTGAGGACCCATGTCATGGAGGACTTTGTATGTTAAAACTAAAACCTTGAATCTCACCTGGAGCACAACCGGCAACCAATGCAGGCAGCGCGGAGGGGGGGGTAACATGGGAGAATCGGGAACTCCCATCACCACCAGCCGCCGATTCTGCACCAGCTGCAATCTCGGATGGTATGCAAGGGCAGTCCTAGATAGAGAGCATTGCAGTAGTCGAGTCTGGAGGTAACAAGGGCATGAGTGACTGTCGCAGGGCATCTCGGTCCAGAAAAGGGTGTAGTTGATAACAAGGCGGACTGGGCAAAGGCCCCTGGCGGGCCCCACCTGCTCCTCCAACTGGAGCCGCACATCCAGGAGGACCCCCAGGTTCCGCGCCCTATCCACAGGGGCAACACCGCCCCTATGGCCAAAGATGGATAATCCTGACTGGGCCGAGATGCCGTATGCACAGCCACTCAGTCTTGGCCGGGTTGAGTCGAAGCATGTTCCCGCTCATCCAAATCTGTACGCATCCAAACACTGGGTCATCAGGGAGAGGGCATCGCTGATTTGGTTGGGGTGGAGATGTACAGCTGGGTATCATCCGCACTGATGGAATCTCACCCCAAAACCATGGATGATCTCACCCAGCGGCTTCATATAGATGTTAAATAGCAGGGGGAGAGGACCACCCTGAGGGACTCCACAAGAGAGCACCCTCGGGTTGAGCCAGCCCCCCACCAATACCGATTGAGCCGCCCGAGAGGTAGGAGGTGAACCACGAAACACGGTGCCTCCCATTCCAACCCTCGGCGCATAAAAGGATACCATGGTCGATGGTATCAAAAGCGCTGAGAGGTCTAATAGGACCAGGACAGAGGAAAAACCCTGTCGGGCCCTCCAGAGATCATCCATCAGCGACCAATGCCGTCTCGTGCTGAAACCAGGTCGGAAGCCCGATTGATACGGATCCAGGTAGTCCGCTTCATCCAGGAAAAGTGGAAACTGCTGAGCCACCACACTCTCAACAACCTTGCCAAAAGCGAAGGTTGGAGACTAGGCAGTTGTCTAACACGGTGGGTCCAGGGCAGGCTTCTTCAGGAGGGGTCTCACCACCGCCTCCTTCAAGGCGGAGGGAAAAACACCCTCCCTTAATGAAGCGTTGACAACTGCCCAGAGCCAACACAGGTGACCTCCCTGGTGGCATAAGCCAGCCAGGAGGGGCACAGGTCCAACAAACATGTGGTGGAGCTCAGCCGCCACATGATCCTGTCCACTTCATCCTCAGAAACAGGATCGAATTCATCCCAAATCACATTGGCCAGACTGCCTGTATCCCTTTCCTCAGACCACTGCAAATCAGAGACACCCGCTCGAATCGAGCGACCTTATCCGACAGATATTGAACAAACTCCTCAGCTCTTCCCCGCAACGTGTCCGCACCCCCCCTCTGGATGGAGGAGGGAGCGAGTAACCCAAAAGGTGGCTGGGCGTTATCTGCGGATGCTATGAGGTGGAGAGATAAGACCTTCTTGCCTCCTCATAGCTACCAGGTAAGTCGAAATATGGGCTCTTAGCTGGGCTCGATGGGACTGGGAGGCGGGTGGACCTCCACCTGCTCTCTAAACCCCTCCGACGGGCTTCATCTCCCAGAGCTCCTCTGAATACCAGGGAGCCATCCGGGATCCATGATGCATGAGGGGTCGCATGGGGACAACCCTGTCAAGGGCATCCAGCGGCCTGTTGCCAAGCAAGCGCCAGATCCTCGACAGAGCTGTGGGCAAGGGAAGAGGAAGAGACCCCAGCTCCTCTGGAACCTCTCCAGGTCCATAAGGTGCCTAGGGCAGGAACCATCTAGTGGCTCTCATCCCAGCAGTGGGGGCTGGCTTGTTGGAAGACCAGCCGTAGGAGATAGTGATCAGACCATGGAGCAGGCAAAGCCATAACAATGGCTTGCCCTCTGTCACTCGCCACTGCTCAGAGACAAAAAGCTAGGTCAAGAGTGTTTCCCCCTCATGAGTCGGGCCCAAGATTAGTGGGTCAGGCCCATGGCTTCCATAGAAGCCATGAATTCCGGCCAATCCGATGTTCCCCCCAGGGAAGGCAAGTTGAAGTCCCCAAGACTATAAGGTCTGGGAACTCCACCGCCACCCGAGGGCGTGAGGAGCCCAGGCAGGGCTGCTGTCACACAGCTGGGAGAAAGGTATGCAAGCAGCAAGCCCACCCACCTCAGGAGGAGGGTCTCACTCCCGCCTATTTCAGGAACAGTGACCTCCCTTGGAAACAAGGTCTCCCAATAACCACAGCCACCCCACCACCCCTACCCTGGGCCTGGCTGGTGCACAACCAAAACCTGGAGGGCATAATTCAACCAGAGGGACACCACCCTCTGGGCCCAACCAGGTCTCGGTGATACAAGCCAGGTCCGCAGCCTCCTCCTCAATGATCTCACGGAGGAGGGTGGACTTATTAGCCATGGACCTGGCATTAAAGTACACCAGCTTAAGCCCAGGGTTCCCAGTTCCCATGCCCCCTAGGGAGGAGGCCATAGGGTCAGAGCGTGCCACTGCACAAAGATGGCAGGTGCGGGCTCCCAACACATGATATGGCCCCTCGTCTCCTACCAACCCCAACCACCCTGGGAATCGGGTCCCTCCTCACCCCTCCGGCCCCCCCCCCCAACCCCCCACCATGCACGGGCTGTGAAGAGACCCATCTACCCCTCCCTAACCCCTTAAGACAGCCAATTAAAAACTTAAAAGTTTCCCTTAACACCAAATTTAGAATATGAACCCTTGGTCGCAGCATGCCACCTCTCGGATCCCAGGATCCGTCATCAAGGTAAGCTCTTGACAGCCCATAAGGCCACTTCACAGACAGGGGAACTGCCTGGAGGGCTCGTAGTTCAGTGGAAGTAGACAGGCATAGTATACACATTCAAGGGCAGATCGGCATAAAAGGTTGTAAACTGGATGGAAGTAACTGCAAAGATGGAATAAATGCAGTGCAAGGGGCCTGGCAATGATGGTCAGGACAGTCCACAATCAGCAGCTCTCTCACAGCTGCCGATGGCCAGAGTCAAAATAGTCCAGTCACTGGTCTCCCACCCCAGTGACTTGTGGAAAGGTCCATAACAACCCCCTGCTCTCACCAGGGGGTAAAACCATCCATTGCCCTCTCACTGCAATGGAGAGTAGTCAGGCCCCAGAGAGAGGAAGCTGGATAAAGGTCTGAGTGGATGCCTGGGTAGATGACATTAATGAACCAGGCATCCTCCATAGTACCAAGAGAAGTCCAGAGTAACTTTAAATGATGGAAAGATGACTTAAAAAGACAAGGGGACGATGACCAAAGATGGAATCTATGAAAACATAGGATGGCCAAGTCCAGAAGAGTCCAGAAACAGTCCAGGATTCATGAATCGGCCATGGCCATGGGTCCAGAGCCATGGCGCCATCCCTTCCTGGGGGGGTCTCGCTGGAAGCTCAACCCAACCCCATCAGAGCAGCACCGACTCACCCGCCCAGACCGGTGGTCGCGAATGCCTTCATTCGGGCTCTCCAGGCCCGCAGGCCTTCATCCCTCTCCAGCAATCTTTTCCTCCCAGAACTCTCACTTCTGAGGGAGAGGAGGGGCAGCACGCTGAGGATAAATCAAAATCGGATCCCCAGCAAAGCTGCCCCCATTAACAGGCAACAGAGGGGAAGGACCCGCCAGGCCATCGCTCCCAGCGCCCTCGTGCCTCTTACCATTGCTGCAGCGCAGTAGGCCATCGCTCCCAGTCATTTCCCATAGTGCGGGACTGCTGATGCCGCCAAGCCCAAATCGCTGCAGCCGCCGCCGATGGGCCTCCGCACCACCGCCAAAACGTTGCAGCTGCCACAGCTGGGGCTCCACCACAAGCAAGCCCGCCAGCCGACGGCAATCACTGGCAGCCGCATCGGGCACGCAGTCATTGGCAAGGGCGAGGGCACTGGAACTTCCTTGGCTCCAAGCTCCAGGCTCCGCGAGGCAAGCTGCAACGACACCAAGCCTCCAGCCGAGCCGGAAATCCATTGGCCGTTGTGGAAGCCACGAGGGGAAAAGTCCACCGCCGCTGAGCCTCAGGCCGAAACTTGGCCAAAAAGGCACCAACGGCATCTCCTGACTCTCCTCGGACAGCTCTGAGGGAACGAACAGCAGCCAAACGACCATTCTCGCCACAGCGGCCGAAAACCTTCAATGCCCGAAAAGCTTACTCAATACCGAGCCGCCATCTTGGGCATGCGCAGAACCAAAAATTAAAGTCTGAAGCTCCCATCTCTGGTAGTCTTAACTGCTTTAAGTTCATCAGGGAGAAAGGTTTTCTTTTATGCGGTTTCAGTGGAGCCAAGGTAGTTGTCTCTTTGCTGTTCTAAGCAATGTGGAAGCAGTCATTTCAAGCAGCATCAGCAAAAGAGAAACAGCTTTAATTTCCACACCCAAAGAATCTCAGCTGCATCAAGATCCCTTGGAAGGGAAAATTGGAGTGGGCTTTCCTCATTCTAGACTTCAACCTCACTGAAATCACTGGTAGCAGAGGATGTGGAAAGTTCAGTGGAGTAAAGAAGTCCAAGCATACATGGCACATTAAAGAAAAGGACTTCAAGAAGTTGGTGCAGTCCATACGTGTTGCCTATATTTGCACTAAAACTACTGTAGTGCAAGCCTCCTATTGCCCCTTTCTCTCCTTATTTTGCTAAGGGTTTCTATCTCTATTTTATCCTCTTAAGAATCTGGCTGGCTGATTACACTATGAGGTAGTGTTTGATGGAAGATCATCAGTCATCCAAACAGAGACCCAATGGATTTGGGTCTTTGTATTTCTAAGTCAAAATCAAGCACTACACCACTTGATGCTGACTATGTTGACCCTTATTGTGTTGTCTTCATCATGCAGTTCTAGATTTTAATTTTACAAAGACAAACTGGAATTTATTCTGAGGATAATGATAATGGGTGAAGGATCTGAAAGGGAGGAAAAACTTAGCCTGGAAAAGGAAAGATGAAGAGAGGAGCACTGTGATAGTGTACAAATATCTGTTACTGGATCATGCATGAAAATTCCAGAGAAACAAAATTCACTTAAAATTTAAGATAGAATTCTCAATGTGAACTTTTAAAGAACAAAGCCAACTATTTGAGGCAATCTCTCCTTTATGGAAGAACACTTAAGCAAAGGATAGGCATCCAGCCTTCTCTCTGCATTCTCTATGCAACATCACACTGAACAGTATAACTCAGTTCAAGATCTTTTCCTGCTTGCATTTCAAGAGTTTCTGAAATTCTTTGGAAATGTATAGGCAGCTCTAAATGAAAAGACTGAACGATGAACCAATCCACTGGAAAATGCCTTGTTGCTTATCCTTTTTTATTTCCTTGCAATGTGCAGTATAGGAAGTCATTCTGTTTGATGACTTGTTTAGCTGACCTAGGGAACCAGAGGCTTGGGCAATGCAGATTTGTAAGAAGTATATTAATTCTAGATTATTTGTTTGTTTATTTATTTATTTATTTATTTATTTATTTATTTATTTATTTATTTGACTTGTATGCCGCCCCCTCTCCAAAAGTACTTGGGGCGGCTAACAACTAAAATCACATAATAAGTTATTTACCTAAAACCATATTAAACTACACAAGTCAAATCCAAATTAAAACCCCACAATTTAAAACAAACATCAAACCTCCCTGCCCAGGAGGTCAGCACAGCCGGACTGCACAAATAACCAGGTCTTTAGATCATGGCGGAAGGTGCGGAGATCGGGGGCTGACCGGAGCCCCGGGGGAAGCTGGTTCCATAAAGTGGGAGCCGCCACAGAATAGGCCCTCCCCCGGGTCACCACCAAGCGACACTGGGTTGCAGGCGGCACCCGAGGAGCCCCATCTGTGCACTCGTTACAGAGGCGGTTGGTATTTGATGCCGGCAGGAGTCATTCTCGTAAATACCCCGGACCCATGCCTTGTAGGACTTTGAATGTTAATTCGAGAACCTTGAATCTCACCCAGAGGACAACCGGCAGCCAATGCAGGTCGGCGGGAGGGTGTAATATGGGAGTACTGGGAAGCTCCCATCACAACCCGCGGCCGCATTCTGCACCAGTTGTAGCCTCCAGGTGATATGCAAGGGCAGTCCTAAATAGAGAGAGTTACAGTAGTTGAGTCGAGAGATAACGAGTGCCTGAGTGATTGTGTGCAGGGCATCTCGGTCCAGATATGGGCACATCTGGTGAACCAGCTGGATCTGGGCAAAGGCCCCCCTGGCCACGGCTCCCACCTGCTCCTCCAACTTGAGCCGTGGATCCAGTAGGACCCCCAGATTCCATGCCCTGTCTACGTGGGGGCAGCACCTCCTCCCCCATGACCAAAGATGGAACCTCAGGACTGGTCCGAGATGTCAGTATGCACAGCCACTCTGTTTTGGCTGGATTGAGTCGAAGCATTTTCCTCTCCATCCAGATCCGTACCACATCCAGACAATGGGACATCATGGAGAGAGCATCACTGATGTGGCCTGGGGTGGAGATGTATAACTGTGTATCATCAGCATACTGATGATACTTCACTAAAGCCACGGATGATCTCACCCAGTGGCTTCATATATATGTTGAACAAGAAGGGAGAGAGGACCGACCCTGGGGCACCCACAAGTGAGAGACCTCAGAGTCGACCTCTGCCCCCTGCTAACACTGGTTGCGAATGTCAGTAGGAGGAAAACCACTGTAAAACAGTGCCTCCCACTCCCAATCCCCTAAGATGCTGCAATAGGATACCATGGTTGATGGTATCGAAAGCCGCTGAGACATCTAACAGGACCAGGACAGAGGAAAAACCCCTGTCCCACGCCCTAGAGAGATCATCGATCAGAGCCAATGCTGTCTCCGTGCTGTACCTGGGCTGGAAGCCCGATTGGTACGGATCCAGATAGTCTGCTTCCTCCAGGAAAAGCGGAAATTGCTGTGCCACCACACTCTCAACAACCGCAAGAAGCGAAGGTTGGAGACCGGACGGAAGTTGTTCAACACGGCTGGGTCCAAGGCAGGCTTCTTCAGAAGGGGCCTCACCACTGCCTCTTTCAAGGTGGCAGGGAACAGCCCTCCCTCGAAGCATTGACCACTGCCAGCCAGCCACGTGACCTCCCTGGAGGCATAGACCAACCAAGAAGGGCACGGGTCCAATAAACATGTGGTGGAGCTTAGCTGTCACATGATCCTGTCCACTTCATCCTCAGAAACAGGATCAAACTCAGTCCAGATCACATTAGCCAGACCACTCACATCTTCATCCTCAGACCACTGCAAGTTTGAGCACAACCCTTCCCGGATCTGAGCGATCTTATCCAGAATATGCCTTTTGAATTCTTTGCAACATGCTGAACTGCTTGATCTCCCAGTATAAACAACTCAATTCAATCCTGTGTTGATTCATTTCACAAGAAGTGAAGCAAAACTTTCCAAATTCCTGATAACCTTTTTCTTTGATGAACCCAGGATGATAGCAAAAACCTCCACAGAGAATTGGTTGCTTGGTAAATGTAAAAATTATAGAGAGGTTGGGAAAGGAATGGAAAAGGTAGCGATGTCAGCTCACATCTAATTTCATAAATGGCGAATCCATCCAGATGGGGAGAAATCTGGGAAAAGGAATCTGGGAATCTAAATATTTATAGCAGGTATTTCAACAGGAAAGAAGGATTAATTATTTTGCAGCTCACTCTCTCTGAAACCAGTCCTGATGATTTGCACCTAACCAGACAAACACACACAATTTGGAGAAAGAATATGAATCTGTATCTGTGCAATTTCCTTCTCTTTCTCATCCAGGAAAAAGAAGCAAGGGGATTTTTATTACTGTTAGACAGCAGCTCAGAATAGATCAGTGATTGTTAATTTCTTGGTCTCAGAATTGCAAGAAAGAGAAGATTATCGTGACTCATTTTCAAATAGCTCTTTCAATAGAAATGATGGCAGTATGGAATCATTTCTATTATGATTACTCCCGTGTGTTTAATAATTGGCCCTTTAATGCTATTAAAAACTGCAAACTGCCAGCAGTTTTTTTAAGGGACCTAAACCTTTCAAGACTTCAGGTTTTGCATCTCTGCTCTTTATTACTGCAATGAAGTGAAATTATTGCAAGATAGTGGGGCCAAAGCTGGCAGTGTTTCTTCAGTTTTCTGGAGCCTGTAATGTTCAATTCAAGACATATCCCATATAAAACCAACTGAGCTTATTTCAAGAGGAATCTAGTACGGATGCCTCAAAAGAATATTTCGTAAAAGCAAAGCTGTGGATAATGATGCCTTTTACAAGCCTGCATTTGATGCATCATTACCATAAATTTGTGTAAAGAAAAAAGAAAGAAGAATGGAAGGACCACCCCTCTCTCCATTCTTTTCAGAGCTGCAGAAAAAAGAAAGAAGAAAAAAGTGTTTTTCTGCTCTATCAGGTCCTGTAATACAGTGCAAGCCTGACTGCTGAGCAGACCGAATAATACCAAAGAATCTCACTAAGTACCCAGCCACAGCTTCAAATTACAAAGCTCTGACACTCTTCAATAACCTTCTTTTAAAAAGAAATAAAATTGAAGGAAGCATGTGGAATTAAAGAAAGGAAAAGAAAAGGCATGAGGAAAACCCCAAAGGCATCTTAAATGCCTTGGAATGCCATTCAGAGGGATTATTTAATGCCAGCTGAGATGCTGAAAACATGCTGGGTTTTCTTTGCTTTTAAAAAATGTCTGACTCCTTTAGGTTCAGTAAATCTCCAATGAGATAATTCATATACTGTGTGGTGTGCATTGCCTTCCAACAAAGAAATGAATCCTGGATTATCTGTAGATGCTGAAATAAGACAGGTTTTTTTTTAATCAAGCATAGGCATCACTAGAAAGTCCATCAGCTCCTTGATACGATTTCACATCTCTTTTTTCCATTCAAAGAGATCACTCAAGGATAATACCTCCTGAAAATTAATATATGCATTCATAGAAAATATTTTTGTTTTTATAGAAAAGCATACCTAAGACTAATCAAAATAGTTAAAAAATAAAGTAGCCATTTCTAAAACATCCACCTGGAAAGTTGAAGCCACAAAAATTATATTTTTATCAAAACTTCAAAAAACAGGAAAAATATCAGGAGTTCATTCCATGCTTCAACACTGTTTGTAGAAGAACAGATAAGTATGCCCTCAGCCACTCCAAAAAGGATAAGTTTTGTCTAACTCCTAAGTCCTAAGGTGGCTACTGATAGTAAATTCCAGGCATAACAAGACCACTTTCATCCAGGATTTAATTGTTGATGAACAAGCAGACCTTAGCAAAATTGGTTGAGCAGGGAAATCCTCAATTTACAACAGTTCACTTAGTTCATTCATTCAAAGTTACAACGGCACTGAAAAAAAGTGACTTATTACCATTTTTCACACGTATGACCTTTGTAGCATCCCCATGATCATGTGATCAAAATTCAGGTGCTTGTCAACTGGTTCATACTTATGACCGTTGCTATGTCCCAAAGCCATGTGATCCTCTTCTGTGACCTTCTGATGAGCAAAATCAAAGGGGAAGCCAGATTCACTTAATAACCATGTCACTAACTTATCAGGTGCAGTGATTCACTGAAGAACTGTGGCAAGAAAGGTTGTAAAATGGAGCAAAACTCACTTAAGTGTCTTACTTAGCAACATAAATTGTGGGCTCAATTGAGGTCCTAAGTCAAGGACTACCTATATAACCCATTCTGAAAAATGCCCTTCAGGATTTGGGGTTCTTTAGCAGTTCAACTTCAGGGATGGGAATGAAGTAGCAATAATCTTAAAAGAAACCTTGTGTGTAGCCTGTTTGACGATAAGGACAATTTGAGATTCCTGACTTTTCTGCTTCTGGATTCTGTCACCATGCTGGTAATGGAGTTGTTTTTTGGTCCTAAGAGACTTTGATGTTCATGTCCTGACAGCAGGTTATTAAAAAGCTCAGGGCTTCATGGGCTTATTATCCCAAATAATACCTGGACTAATTCACATAGGCAGACATGCATTAGACCTAGCTGTTGCCTTGGAGTGGGTGGTATGTGATCTGGATGACCTTTGCCATAACAGGATAACATTCCTGGGATGTCTACAAGATGGCTGGCCATATTTATATGGCCTGCTTAATGGATCGAAATGGATTCCAAAAACATGCTTCAGAAATTTTCCAGCCCTCTGGCAAGCAGCCCTATTGCACATCAGTTTGCTCCCTGGAAAAGGGAGACAGCAAAAGTGGACAATGTGACTGCTTCTTCCCAAACAGCTTTTCACTGTTGGCCACTCCCAAGGAATTTCTTGATTTACTGAGATTTCAGGAAATAAAGTGGCAGAAGAAGCAATTAGCATGACAGTGGAGGAAGACAAAAATGTATCTTACTTGAGTACAGATATGAGCTTCTGAGCCTACACCAAGGCAATAAGAATGGCAAAACATTTGCACTTCTGTGCTTTTATTGTATCAATGGTTTGTATTCCAGCAATCTTATTTAAGATGGGGACCAATGAGCAGAAAAAAATGCTGTCTGGTCATGGTGACCTGTTAGCACATCTTGCTAATGAAGTCACTGCAGAGGGAGCAGAGGTAATGAACAGGTGCAAAAGCCATGAATATATAAAAGAGACGGTAAACTAAATGTCAGCCTTGAAAAAGAAGTATAAGACAGAGACTTAAAAATAACATGCCTTGATTTGGATTAATATAAGAAAGGACAGAAGGAAACTTGGGCAGACTTTCAAGATTCTGTTAATATGTCCAATCATAATTTATTTATTTATTTATTTGACTTGTATGCCGCCCCCTCTCCTAAAGGACTCGGGGCAGCTCACAGATAAAAACAATACAATAAGTTAAATTAACTAAAATAGAATTAAATTACAACAAGCGAGTTAGACTAAAAACCGTAATAAATAAAAACCCATTCCCGAGGAGTCAGCACAGCCCAGCCTGTTCAAACAACCAGGTTTTTAGGTCGTGACGGAAGGTGCGGAGGTCAGGGGCCAAGTGGAGCCCCAGAGGTAGTTGGTTCCAGAGAGCGGGAGCCACTACAGAGTAGGCCCTTCCCCGGGATACCGCCAACCGACACTGAGTCACAAACGGCACCCCGAGAAGTCCCTGCCTGTGCGTTCGTACAGGGCAGTCGGTATTCGATGTCGGCAGTAGACGCTCCTGTAAATAATCTGGACCCATGTCTCGTAGGACTTTGAATGTTAATACTAGGAGAATGAATGAATGTTTGAATTCATGAATGTTTGAATGTTAATACTAGGACAATGAAGTTCCAATAATTTTTGTGCTATCTGATTCCTGATTGGACCTACCTTGAAGGGCTGACTGTCATTCATATTTACCATAATTTTTAGCAAAATCTAATGTGGGGCTTGAGGAAATGTCCTGCAAAGTTAAAGAAACATCTTGTAAATGAAATACAGATAATGCTCTGTAGTATGACCTGTGCCACCTGTGGCCTTGATTCCTGGTGCTTCATATTGCTGAAAATGAGATGAGTCTGGCAAATTGGGTCCTGAAAATAGTCCATACTTCACTGGAAAAGCAGGGTGAAGGTGTTTCTGCCAGCAATTTTAGTCACTGATCCAACAATGAGAATAAATTACTGAGCAGTGTCAAAAAATGAAGTAGTTGTAGTGAGTGCAAACAATGAAGATGAGTTCCAAAGAACTCATAAGCAATAACAATTAAACCTTATCCTGCATTTATCTATTGCTTTCTTTGTTCAATTTCTCTCATCTTCTGCAAGAGATGCATTGGACATACTTTCTCTAATTTCTCCTCTCAATGAATCACAATTCTCTTTTTATTCCCTCAACCCGGGTTGGTGATGGGAGTTTCCGATTCTCCCATATTACCCCCCTCCCTGCGACCTGCATTGGTTGCCAGTTGCACTCTGGGTGAGATTCAAGGTCTTGGTTTTAACATTCAAAGTCCTACACGACATGGATCCGCAATATTTAAGGGAGCGACTCCTGCTGGTATAGAGTGTCAATCGCCCTGTACGAGCACACAGGCAGGGGCTTCTCGGGGTCCCGTTGGCAAGCCAATGTTGGCTGGTGGTCCCCCGGCGACGTGCCTATTCTGTGGCGGTCCCCGTCCTGTGGAACCAGCTAGCCCTGGGGCTCCATCTGGCCCCTGACCTTCGCACCTTCCGCCACGACCTGAAGACCTGGTTATTTGACCAATCCGGGCTGTGACTCCCTCCCGGGGGGGATGGGATGGTTCTTAATTCATTTTTAAATTTTAAATTTTAAATTTGGTATTATTGGGCTTGTGTTTGTTTAATTCTTTTTTAGCTATTTATTGTGTTGTATGTTTTAGTTGTGGCGCCCAGTCTTGAGATGGGGTGGTATACAAGTCCAATAAATAAAATAAATAAATAACTCACCTATTTTCTGCTAACACATCTAACAAAAGTATCTTTCACCTTGTCTTCACTTTTCTCCCAACCAACAATCTTCTCCATTTCCTTCAATAATGAAATCATTTAATATGTTTTTCTTAATGTTGGTTTCCTCCCTGCTTATGTCAACTCCAACAAAAGAGCAATTTTGCACTGTTTCCTACCCCTTAGTTTCAATCTCCAGCACTATCCACCTTCTCTAGTAATAAAGAAAGCATACTATTCTTTCACTTTGAAGTCTTTGATTCTACTTTGCAGCAGTGCTCCTAAGATAGCAGCTATTGTTCTGGGTAAGTGTAGAAGCCAAAGTCTAGCTGTTGTGAGTTCTTCTTTTTTCAGAGTGCAGAAGTAAGGCTTTCTCACTTCCTTTCTCACTTCCTCTACATCCTTCTCAATTAAATTGAGAAAGAAAACATTTTTGATGGAACTGGGATAGCAGCATGAATTCCAGAAAAGCAGAAGCTATCGTGCCATTGGCACAGAGAGAGAAAGAAACCAGCAAGGAAAGGAAAGAGCAATTTAGAAGAATCCATGGAGAAGGAAAACACATGGAGGTCAAGCTATAAAATGAAACAGGCAACATTTTTTTTATGCCTAGTATCTAAAATATTTAAGTTTTAATTTGTTTGGCTTCCAAGGAATTCAGGAAGTATAATGTTGAGAATTGATGGGAGCTGGAGTGGAGCTGAACTCTTAGGTCTTGTTTTCATTTTGAAGTAGCTTGTTGGAATCATTTTTTTAATTCATATTTATTATTTTTTGTTAATTTAAATACTTATTTTCAAATAGCAAAGAAAGAAAAAAAAATCATCAGTTTGCCACCAATTTTCCACACTGCAAACTTAAGCCTATTTTGAGGCCCAACAAAAGTCAGATTGGGATCTGAATGTAGTCTGCAAGTCTTGGTTTCTCTGTCCTTGCAATGAATAGAAGATGTCAACAGAAAGTGAAGATTGGCTTACAGTGCAGTAAGGGTGGCCTTTGAGAAATGGGTTCTCAACAATCAGATGCAGCCATCAAAAGCAGATGTGGGTGGTTAAAGATGCTAAGTTTGTCAGCTGGAAAGCTGTCAGCCAGCATTTGAAACCAGAGCACCATGTGATGGGATGAGCTCCCATTACTTACCCCAGCTCCTACCAACCTAGCAGTTTGAAAGCATACGAATGTGAGTAGATAAATAGGTACCATTTCACTGGGAAGGTAACAGCATTCCATGCACCTTGAATACATTCATGCTGGCCATGACCACGGAATATCTTCAGCAAACACTGATTCCAACTACTAAGCTGATTCAGCTAAGAAACAGAGATGAGCACCACCCTCTAGAGTGAGACACAACTGGACGGGAAACCTTTCTTTACTTTGTCAAAAGCAGAAGATAAATA